>CM038475.1:9104877-9430339 GCA_021464305.1 Kandelia obovata
AAGATGCACAGAGACCCAAAGTATGAGAAGGGAAGGGAAGCAGCTTATTCTATAATCCAGGTCAAATACTTTCAGATTGTAGAAAGAAAAAAAATGTCATCCCTTCCCTTCCCTTCCATAATAAGACATTTGTTGCTAATAAGCTAGACAAAACATAGAAAAATATGAGTGTTGTTTACCATTGTTTGATATCTGTTAGAAACTCCATGAACCCACTTCAGTTGAGATTCCTTAATCCATCCATAAGTTCGTGCTCCTTGTATAACCTCTCTGTCTCCACTGTCAAGAAAGTACAGATTGAGGACACTGGTGTTTGCTAAATGGGAACCTGGCGAACCATATATTGTAAGGTCATAATTCCCAAAGCCATCAATGTCCCTTATTATGTGTTCTTTGCCAGCACCAGGGAGATCTTCAACAGATGGATAGGTTTGTGACACTGAATAATCCATTAAGGACATGAAAGACATCAAGTCTTCACGAGTCATGGTAGATTCTTGGTCATGGTTTCCTAAGACTGCTGCCCATGGAACTCGAGATTCTCTGACTGGACCAAAGGCACGAAGGAGAGATTCTGCTGCATCCATAGTGCTTGTCCCAAATATGTTATCTCCTAATTAAAAGAACTGCCAATTAGTCATTGAGAGACAGTGTGTTAAGGATCAGACTAACACACCGAGAGCTCCAGGGAGGTTGGAATGCATGAGATAAAATTTTCAAACTGATGTCTCTTATAATAAGTGAGTAAAACCTGTGTGCCATACTGTAAGCAGGCCCCCAATAGGACCAAATTACAGCATGCTGGTGGTGTTTTCTTTTATTGGGGGAGGGGGCAGGAAAGGGTTGGAAGAGGTGAGGATGTGGGTGGGGAAATAATTGTTCTCCATCCTTAACATGGCTATTCAGTTGCAGTGTCATTAAAGTTCATTACTTTCATGCTGAAGCTGGAACAAAGAATCAGAATCCATAACAACAACAGAGCCAATTGATGACTACCAGCATAATCTTAGATCAGACAATCCAAATATATCAACAAACCCCCCAAAAACCATTGGGATAGCCATCAGAACTACCAAACTAGAAATTTCTTGTTAAGCCAGCGACATTAAATGCTTTTTTGTTTCACCTGAATGCAAGACGACACCAGGAAAACTCTTCATGCACAAAGAATTTGGACCAGCAGATCTTGCAAATAATGGACCAAAATCCAAACTTGAATGAATCATTAGTCAAAAGATTTCCTCATGTAGAGAGTATGTCCTTCGTATATATTTCACTATTCAGACACAAACGACCCAAAATAATAAACCAAAAGCAAAAAACACAAAGGGAATGCTAAAGACTTGAAAATTTAGAACAAAAGAAATGAAGTATACACACCAGTAAAGGCAATAAAATCTGGTTTCTCATGCTGGATCATCCTATTAAGAAAACGAGTGGTGTTGAGATCAGAGCAGTAATCGAACTCAGAAGGCAACACATCTCGGCACCGGGTCAACACCCCTGTCCCGTAATGCATATCAGCAACCTGTTTGATGCTCAAAATCAATAGAACCACGTCGAAATCGGAAACCCATTTACAAAAAAAAAAAAATTGAAAAAACATTAACTAGTAGAAAACCCAGAAAGAGGCTAACAAAAAAACCTGTAGGATTTTGAAAGTTCCATCAGAGCGGAAGCGAAGAGGAAGATCTGAAGATGACCTCTTGACGTGAAGCTTGTGGTGGCCTAACAGCAGCTTGTGCGCAATTTGGGTGTGAAAAATGAATAAAATGCTAAAGATTGAGATCAGATAGAGCAGGCAGTGCCCCCATTCTGCTGTTCGAGGTTCCATCGGTTTCTCTTTTTGGAAAATAAGCGAGGAGAGGTTTGAAGTAGGGATTATAATAATAGGCTCCGTCCGGGGAAGTTTTTGGGACAAAAAGCAAAGGTGATTTGCACTTATTGCTGCTGTGTGTTAAGGTATGTCTCAATCATTGATGTTTTATTTAACGTCCTTTGATATTAATAAGTCAAAAGTTGAATATTGTAAATTTAATTTAAGTTTTTATATGATAATAAAAATATTAAAATTTAAATTAACAGAATAAATTACTAATTAAATTATTATTTCAAATCATACATAACCCTTTTTTTTTTCTTTTTTCTTTTGTCCCTCTTACATGCATCTTATAATTGATGCACATGGCAGTAAAAAAATATTATAAAATCAGCAGGGGACCTTTTGTATAATTAATTTTTTAATACATTTTAATAATTAAATTTTTATATTTGTATACAATATTTTAATATTAAAAGAGATGTAAAATTCTTTTTTAAAAAATTACATTTACTGTATTTAGTATATAGTTTTAAGCCGCGGGAAGGGAGAGATGATTAAAGTTAAAATGCGAGATAGAATGCATTGAATTGGCCAAAGGAAATGGATAACACACAGGCCCTGCGAACCTTTTGCAGAATAACAGTGTGCCCATGGAAATCCGACAACAATAAGGATAACCAAATCGTCTCCTCCAAAACCCTAATCCCAAAACCCTTCCCCAATTCCGTAAAACCCATAGCCCACAGGTCATATTCCCTTGTTGTTTCCCAGCAACATGCTGTCTCTGCTCAAGACGGTTGCACGACAGACCACACAACACTTCTTGTAGAGAGCTACTATGAACACCAGAGTCTCAAGGCCCTGGTCGATAAGCTGAACAAGAAGGCCTCTTGCCCTTTGCAAATCCTTCAGGATGATGGGGATTGGTCCAAGGACCATTTCTGGTCTGTTATTAGATTTCTTCGACATTCCTCAAGATCCAAGGAAATTCTTCAGGTCCTCTCTCTCTCTCTCTGTCCCACCACCCCCAAGAGCAATGGATGCACATTCTGGTGGAAAGTTTATGGTAGTTGGTTTATTAGATATTTTATTGTGAGCTGATGATAAAACAGATAATAGATGAAAATTCTGGATTTCCCACTTGTTTCTAGTCTACCTGTCGCTTTCTTTTTCCTTTAGTTTTGCTGGAACGATGGAAAAATGTGCATTGCACATCACCCCCTTTGTGTTTATATATATTATCTTTTTAGCAGCAACTATAATGGATTTTTTTTGTTTTAAGGGTTTTGGTTGAGATTGTTAATGCTATGTGAATATAAAGTTGGGAACTTTTTGGCAGGTGTTTGATGCGTGGAAGAATAAGGAGATATCAAGAAATAACGAATTTAACTTTGAGAAGATAATAGTTGTGTTAGGAGAAGAGGGTTTAATGGAAGATGCCACTTCGGCCTTTTTAGAGATGAAAAGTTTGGGTCTTGTCCCTTCACTGCAGATTTTCAACTCTTTGATTCATGGTTATGCGATGAATGGGAAGTTTGATGATGCTCTTCTTTGCTTTAATAAGATGAAAGAGGTCAGTTTGTCTCCAGAAAGCGATACATATGATGGCTTGATTCAAGCTTATGGGAAGTATAATATGTATGATGAGATGGGTATGTGCTTGAAAAGGATGGAGTTGGATGGGTGTTTGCCTGACCAGGTTACCTATAATTTGCTTATCAGAGAGTATGCACGAGGTGGATTGCTTACCAGAATGGAAAGGGTATATCAATCAATGAGAACAAGAAAGTTGAATTCGGAGTCATCTACTTCAATTGCAATGCTAGAGGCTTATGCAAACTTTGGCATTGTGGAAAAGATGGAGAAAGTTTTAAGAAGAGTGAGGCATTCCAAAGCTCACCTGAAGGATGATTTGGTAAGGAAAATAGCTTGTGTCTACATAAAAAATTATATGTTTTCACGCTTAGATGACTTGGGAGATTATCTTGCTTCTAGAACTGGTAGGACTAATATTGTTTGGTGCCTCCGACTACTCTCTCATGCTTGTCTTTTGAGTCGAAAAGGCATGGATTCCATTGTAAAGGAAATGGAAGGAGCAAAGGTTTTGTGGAATGTCACAATTGCAAACATAATCTTGCTAGCATACTTGAAGATGAAAGATTTTATGCGCTTGAGAATCCTACTGTCAAAGTTGCCGAAACATTATTTGAAACCAGATATAGTTACTGTTGGAATTCTATTTGACGCAAATAGCATTGGCTTTGAAGGGACTGAGACATTGCAGACATGGAAAAAGATGGGTATTCTCGATAAATGTGCCAAAATGAACACAGATTCTCTGGTGCTTGTTGCATTTGGAAAGGGCCAGTTTGTCAAAACTTGCGAAGAGGTTTACTCGTCGCTTGAACCAAAAGCTAGGGAGGAGAGAAGCTGGACATATTCCAACCTTATTCATTTAGTGACCAAGCACAATGAAGGCACCCTCAGTTTGAAAGAGAGTTGAAGGAAACCCTTTGTTGGGATTCAAGATGTGCTAGATGTAGTTCGTTAATCTTACTGTAGCTGAAACGGCTGTTTGTGCCACACAACTTAAAACAACTCTTCTTTGCTTGGGAAGCATGGAAGGTCTCTGCTTCTGAGGCACCGATGTAAATTATTTTTCACTTAAACCAGTTATATAAGAAATTTTTTATTGTGGATAAATTATTTCTTCAGGGGTCAATGCCAATGTGCTTGATAAGCCATTGTGCTGTGATGCTTACTGGCTGCACCAGCACGCTCCAATCAGGCAAATAAATTTTGCAGCATTGGTCACTAGACCTTTTAACACAATATTACGAATCTCAATTTTGGTTGGCACGTGCTATTATGTTAAGTCAAGAGAGGAAAGGACCTTATAAATTTGTGGTTCTGTAATTGGATGGTGGTTCTGGGTCAACATAACAGCAAGACTGAGGCTCACCTGCTGCATTTTCCGTGAGAAGGAAATGGCCCTTTTGTGATTTCTTCAATTGGAGTTGCTTGCTCTATGGAGGACTAGAATTTTAGTTGCTTCCCAGTTCAAGAATCCGTTCTTCCCAACACCTTTGATGCTGCTTTGGATGGAGAGGAACCGATACATGGTCGGGAACTTCTTTTGCTCTTCCCCAGTTTTGAGGTTGTTTCTTGTGCTCCATCATCTGCTTATTCAGTTATTCTGGTCCTGCGTTCTACCATATCCATGACTTACACACATCATATATTTATTCCAATCTCGTAGTCCCTTAGATCCTGCAATTGGAAGTTAGAACCTTGATGGTCCTAATTGACTGTATCGCACTTTTTCTCTTCTCTTCGTGAGTAACGCCGTAAAAGAAATCTTATTCTCGCACTCCATGATTGATCAAAATAAGCTCTTGTACATTACGTCATCGTGTGGAATGAGCTAACTCGAAAGTGCCTGCAGATCCTCGACTCGATCTATCCCACGGTCAAACTTTGGTTTTAACTTTTCTCCTTTTCAGACCAAAACAGTCAAAAGAATTCGTGATTGATTGGACGTGCTTTTGTCATAGACATAAATTCACAGTTTTCTGTAGAGATTTTCACTCGGTCAATTCACTGCCTCGGAGTTTAAGAAGTTCTTGCTCCTTCCATAAAAATCCTCAATGATGTCGAAGTGGGTTAATCTTCGAAATCATTTTTTCCATTCGTTTGCAGCGTGGGTTCGTTCGCCTGGTAGCTTACCATGTATATATAGACTGTGATTGGTATGCATCGTTTAACATTGTTTTCCTTTTTTTGGGTAAGGAAAATCTCCTATCGACACAATGAAAATATAAGTAAAATATTTTTATTTTATATAAAAAAAAATTATTAATATAATATCTATTTATATTTATAAAATCTTGTGTTGGCACAGTAGTCTTTTAAGATAAATTTCGAGAGTTGTGCAAATTCCAAAACAAGGAGTTGATTATGTAAGTCATTGTTAATGATCAGAAAAAAAAAAAAAACTGCTCGTAAAATCCAACGTGATTTCACCTTGTAAAAGTTATAAAAAAATCAATAAAAGAAAAATAGAAAAAAAAAAAAAAAACAGCTCATAACTCATTGATACGTTGCTGGTAAAGACTGAAAAAAATGAGAGAAACCTTCTTGTTATTATTATTTACGATTTTCTTATTTCCCTTCGTTCAATCGAAATTCCCAACAATCACATCGTCCCCTCTCTCTCTCTCTCTCTTTCTATCTCTCGACTTGTTTGCGGTTGCGCTGACCCCTTCTTCTCAGCGCATTTCTCCTTGGGGTCGCCCATCACTGAGACATTCGTCTTTTTAACTACGAAACCGAACAGATTGGAAAGTGAGAGAGACAATTGACGGGGCGAAATTGACGACGTCAAAAAAGTGAAATTGGAAGCTAGTAGGTAGGGTGAGGAATTCGAACGATGTCGGAGATGGCGAACACAGATCCGGAAGGGATCGACGGAGTTCGGATGACGTGGAACGCCTGGCCGCGCACGAAGGTTGACGCCAGCAAGTGCGTGATCCCCCTTGCTGCATGCATCTCCCCGATCCGCCAGCATCCCGACGTCCCCACACTCCCTTACGCGCCTCTCCGCTGCAAGATCTGCTCTGCCGTCCTCAACCCCTTCGCGCGTGTTGATTTCACCGCCAAAATCTGGAACTGCCCTTTCTGTTACCAGCGCAGCCACTTCCCTCCCCACTACTCCATGATCTCCGAAACCAACGTCCCCGCCGAGCTCTACCCGCAGTACACCACCGTGCAGTACACGCTCCCGAACCCCAATGTCAATCCCAACCGGCCTGATGTCTCTCCACCCGCTGCTTCCCCTGTTTTCGTGTTTGTGCTCGACACGTGCATGATCGAGGAGGAGTTTGGGTTCGTGAAATCGGCGTTGAAACGGGCGGTCGGGCTATTACCCGACAACGCGCTTGTCGGGTTTGTCTCTTTTGGGACACAAGCACATGTTCACGAACTGGGGTTTTCTGATATGTCAAAGGTTTATGTTTTTAGAGGCAACAAAGAAATTACAAAGGATCAGATTATGGAGCAATTGGGGCTTGGCGTTCCGGGGGGCCGAAGGGTGGCTGCTGCGGCATATCAACAGAAAGGGATGATGCATAATGGGTTTCCGAGTTCAGGTGTGAACCGATTCTTGCTGCCGGCCTCTGAATGCGAATATACGCTCAATTCGGTGTGTGCTTGATTTGTTTTTGTGTTGGTTTGTTTCCAATACCAGATGCTGGTTTGATATGTAATTTATTTGTCTCATGGAGCTTTATTTCTTTATTATAGCTTTTGGATGAGTTGCAAACCGATCAATGGCCAGTTTCTCCTGCAAGTCGTGCCTCAAGGTGCACAGGAGTGTCACTGAGCGTGGCAACAGGATTGCTTGGAGCTTGTTTTCCTGGGACAGGGGCTAGAATTATAGCTTTAGTTGGTGGTCCGTGCACAGAAGGGCCAGGCACGGTAATGCCTTTTATATCTTTGCATGCAAAATTTATAGTCTCTCTCTTTCCCCATCCCCCCTTCTTGTGTTATCTGCCTTGTTTGGTGTGATGTATGGGCATATGTAACTTCTATCTTGTTTTCTTAGTAGCATCTAAATCTCTCATGACAGTTTTCATGTCTTTTAATTCCTGCTTAGACGTACAAATTTTAGCAAAACATTGGGCTCATGCTCCCTTCTCTTGGAAAGGTAACTGCCTTGGTAGACTTTTCAATAGTGAAGATTTTAAGTTATTTCCTCACATTGTAAAACTCAAAAAAAGGTGTCATAGTGCATGGGGCTCTCACATTGTAGCTTGTTATATATAACTACCATGAAGATGCTGATTATTTTTAATTTTTGCAGATTGTTTCAAAAGATCTGTCTGATCCAGTCCGTTCCCACAAGGATCTTGATAAGGATGCTGCACCATATTTTAGAAAAGCTGTCAAATTTTATGATAACCTTGCAAAGCAGCTTGTCAGCCAGGGTCATGTCCTTGACATCTTTGCATCTGCACTTGATCAGGTCTGTTGCTCAGCTTTTCCTGTTGTGCCATTTGAAAATCTTTGATGCATTAATTGCTTGGCCTGCCTAATGTTGCAGTGGCAGAGAGGTGCACCAATTTGGAGTCAGTGGGTTTTATAAGTAACGGATATTTATCTATATTCATGTCAATAGTCCTTTTAATGCAGTCAATCTTCGTTCATTGAAGAAAAATGAAAATTCCTACTACTGGAATGAATCTCAATCAGTCCTCTAGACTATATACCCTAATAACGAAGACCCAAAGTATGCACAATTTGAGAATCTCAAGATCCGATATACATACTCACTGGATTGCTTGACTTGGCATATATGTAATGATGTTGATGCATCTGGGGATGAAAAATTGCATTGATCACTTTGGGTTTTGAACACTTTTGGAATCAAATCAGGAGAGATTATTGATTGAACTGTCTATTGGTATAGGTTAAAAAAAAGGGCTTCCCAATGCATGAGGCTTCCATATTAGTGGGGTCTATTAGGACAGGTTCAGTTCCCAAAATCAGTCATTGGTGGAAACTAATTGTTCTTCAGTTCCTTGCCACTTATTCCCATGTGAAAATAATAATAATAATAAGAAGAAGAAATAACCTCTCAAATACTAAGATTTCTTTTTTTGGGGGATCGTACACTTATGTGATTGTTATTTACTTTAGGTTGGGGTTGCAGAAATGAAGATTGCAGTGGAGAGAACTGGTGGTCTGGTTGTTCTGGCAGAAAGTTATGGACATTCTGTGTTTAAGGACTCATTCAAGCGCATATTTGAAGATGGGGAACAATCTCTTGGCCTTTGTTTCAAGTGAGCTGATCACCATCGTAATATACATTATGTGAACTTTGGTTCATCATCTTTATTTATATTTCCTCATAATTCAAGTAAATATGGTAGCCAGGATTGCTGCCATTGCTTGTGTCCCTGTGCTTGCAATTGTTTTATGTGTGCTTGTCTCTGTACAAATATGTATATCAAGGTCTCTATTATACCTTTTGGAACTCACCACATATAGGGATTCCTTTACCCCAAAATTTACTCATGCATTTACACTGTTACGAGTGTAGACCATTGGTTATTTTACTTCACAAGAAATAGGTGTGTAGGCGTGTTCTTATTTTGATAAGAAATCACGTAAGTGCAGTAATGTTGAGAATTATTGGATGCAATGTCACCCGCTTCTTTGATTGATGATTGATTGGAATTTTTGTCACAAGTTGTTGCACTGAATTTTCCAGTGATGAGCATTGGGTTTTGCATGGTATTGCTGTTGTACTTGTGTGCAAGCCAGCATAGTACATGTATCAACACAGATCCTTGCTCTGATTATATTTGCACAATTTATTGTTTTCGATCATTCTTTGACACTGATACAATTTCTTATCCATTTACAGTGGAACACTTGAGATCAACTGTTCAAAAGACATTAAAATTCAGGGTGTCATTGGACCTTGCACATCTATGGAGAAGGTTGAAACATTTTCCTTTTTATAACCTTCTTTATTTTTGCTGTTTCAACCAACTTGGCATTTGAAATCTTAACCTGAGTGTTTTTTTTTTTTGAATAAAAATAATTACTACCTGCTATTCTTTTCCTGTTTGGTGTTTGGATAAATATTGTATTGGATTGTACTCATTTGTATGGGCATTGACTCTATTTAACCACTGCCTTGCAGAAAGGCCCTAATGTTGCTGATACTGTCATTGGAGAGGGGAATACCACAGCTTGGAAGATGTGTGGTCTTGACAATAGTACTTGTTTGACAGTCTTCTTTGATCTGTCATCAAGTGAAAAGTCAAATGCACCTGGAACCATAAATCCACAGTTATACTTACAGTTCCTTACTAGGTATGCTGGAGGATGACACTGTTCTAAAAACTACTTGTACGCTTTTTATTCCACTGAACTAAGTAGACTTGGTTATATAGTTTGCATGTTGATCAGATTCTGACCATTTTTTTCCCCTCAAGTGCAGCTATCAAAACCCTGAAGGTCATACACTACTTCAGGTTACAACTGTTACTAGAAGATGGGTAGAGAGTGCAGTCAGCTCAGAGGTCAGCACTTTGTTTCCTTATTGTTGTTGGGTGATTTCATTCACTGTCAGTTGCATGACTTGGTTTTAAATTTTAAGAAAGCTTGGTATTTGAAAAAAGTACCTCTAATGGTTAGTTTGTGTAGAGATGGTGTAAATATATACCTTTTTGGTTGCTTAGGCTCCCATTATGAGATGATGAGGGCATGAAAATGTTATGTGTTTAATGTATGATCTATCGTTGATTATAATTGTGCTGGTAAATGAAAGTTTGCTGCCTCTTGTTCTACTAATCCTGTATATGAGACAGTTTTATCTCATAAGTCTGATTTACTTTTCTAGGACTCTTGCATTCAAGCAAGGAGTCAAAACTGATACGGAAGAATATGACCTTTGTAGGAACTAGTACAGGGTTTTGACCAAGAGACTGCTGCTGTTGTAATGGCACGATTAGCATCCCTCAAAATGGAAATAGAGGTAGTTCTCAATTTTCAAGAGTAATTTTCAGCTTCTGATTTTGTTTTTGATTTTAATGCATGGATGTTTCATGCTAACTGCATCCCTTTTTCTCATTGCTGAAATGGGGAGATGATTTTAATCATGGAATTGCTAATTGCATTGCATAACTATCTTTTTGTTTTTTCAATCTCTTATTGATTAGGTTTGTTGTCTGACTCCCTCCCCCCACTCCCTTCTGTGTCTGTGGTTTGTCTAACAGGAAGGATTTGATGCCACTCGGTGGTTAGACCGGAACCTCATTCGTCTCTGTTCCAAATTTGGTGATTACAGGAAGGATGATCCATCATCTTTTACACTGAATCCTTGTTTTTCGTTGTTCCCTCAGTTCATGTTTAATCTAAGACGTTCACAATTTGTACAGGTAAGCTGTGCTGTTTGTCCTCCATCCCATGAAATTTACATTCAAGTGCTGCATGTGATCTGATTTTCTTTTGCTTATCATAGGTATTCAACAACAGCCCAGATGAGACAGCTTATTTCCGCATGTTGTTGAACCGTGAAAACATTTCCAATGCTGCTGTCATGATTCAACCATCACTAATATCATATTCATTTAATTCATTGCCCCAACCTGCATTGCTGGATGTGGCTTCAATTGCAGCTGACCGCATTCTCTTACTGGATTCATATTTCATTGTTGTCATCTTCCATGGAATGACTATAGCACAGTGGCGTAACATGGGCTACCAGAATCAACCAGAACACCAAGTATGTTTTTGTTTCTTCTTCGTACCTTGATGGGTGGATATTTTTAACCATACAGTTTATATTCCCCACGATGGTACGTGGGCTGCCACACACAAAAACATGTGTATCTATGTAGTAGAAGAAAAAAAATGGGCATAATTTTACCTTATAATGAATTTAATTGCTGGATCAGCACATTTTTAATGCCTATCTTGGTTTCTTCAAACCATCTACTTAACCCTTTTAAGAAAATGCTTATGATGCTGTCAGTCCCGTAATCTGTCAGCATTTAAAAGATCATAAGCTAGCCCTGCAAGTCAATTAGTCAACAAGATGCTACAAAAATAGTTTTCATGAATGATTCTCTGTGGCCTTTTATATGGAAGCTCCGCCCTTTCCTCTCTTGGCCATCCCTTTGTTTGGCATGCAATGGTATAATTTTTTTCATGGTTTTTAATTCACAAGTCATCTTTTAAGCTGCCACTCTCCTCACCAGGCATTTGCACAGCTGTTGCAAGCACCACAAAATGATGCCACTATGATCATTCAGGATCGTTTCCCAGTTCCTAGATTGGTGGTATGTGATCAGCATGGATCACAGGTCAGTTGATCTAACTCTAATGCTTACATTTCTGAAGCAGAACTCTCAATAGGCATTCCATGTTTTTTATATTTAAAGGCTAGAAAAAATTTTAGACGGGAATGTCATTTATTCCATATAATTAATGGAATCTGATTGTTCACATGAAATATTTACTCATGGCGAGCAAGCTCTTCTGAATTTTGTGACCCATTGGGCTTTTTCCTTTTTTTTTAACAAAAAGACAGATATTCTAAATTTGACAGCTTACATGGGCTGCATCATGGGTGCACTGGAAATGATTGTTAATTTGTTACTGAAGTGACTCTGAAGACCTTTTATATTGCTGCTAGAAACTTACTTGGGTATAATATTTCATGACATACCGAGCAGGCAAGGTTCTTATTGGCAAAGTTGAACCCTTCAGCTGCATACAACAATGCCCATGAGATGAGCACTGGATCAGACGTCATATTTACAGATGATGTGAGCCTTCAAGTATTTTTTGAGCATCTTCAGAGGCTAGCAGTGCAGTCTTGACAATAGAATTTTATAGGCCTTTAAAGTGGGGAGTTTTCCTTGGCTGAGTTATTGTATCTCCTCTTCCATTCTCCTGTTCTATTGGGCTTATTTTCCTTTCTTTCCATTGCTTGGAAGAAAGATGAGTCCAACGCCATATTTTACATGGGAAATGAGGAGAGCGTGTATCATTTTTGGGTTGCTGGTGAGGCATTTGCTCCCTTGAAACAAATGAGGGCTCAAAGGGTCAGTTCAGAAATTATGTAGAAAGAAAGATACACTGGGAATGCGAGTTGAGAGGAGTATGGGCAGTGGACAGCACATTCTTAGAGGATTTTGTCACACTTTTTTAGTTTTCTTCTTTGTAAAAGGGAGTCATGGTTGGTTGTGTATCTGAAGTTAAATTATATACTTGCTGGGATGGATGCTCCTCGGCCGGAAAGGTTAGGAAATCAGAGACATTTTTCTTTTCCTTGTGACTTTTTGTTCTACGCCAAGTTCACCTTACTTTTGGTTTCAAGTACTCTTTATGTGTTCTCGCGCGCCCAAATTGCACCCTTGCACCGAAAATCAGAGGACTGAGGGCCAAAGGCTATATGTACATGTTGAAACTTGCAACCTCTTCTTTATTAGTTTCGGAATCTTCGGTGACATTTTTGTTAAGTCGTATTTCTGGGTCTAGAGCTTCGGGGGCCTTAAAAGATAAGGGGAAGCCATGCAACATTTAATTTTGTATTTCGGTAGGCAATTTCCATTTTAAACTCATCAATCTTTTGGAAGCCGCTAACCGCTAGAAGGGCGCGCTTCCTTTTGTCCGGATGAAAAACCATTGTTAATTTTTTACAAGGTTTTGATATTGAATTGAAAATAATGTTTTGCTTCTTTGTATTTACAAAAAAAAAAAAAAAAAAAAAAAAGTTATCAATCATTTTTCCCTGTTTAACGGAAGGTAAAATGCAGAAATCACTGCAATGGATTCGTGGAATGTATTTCATTACTCTGTGAGCCCACCACTAGTGGAAATAGTCGTTGGGTCATGTTCGCTCCTCTTGAGCCCTTGTCCAGCCCGGATATCACTTATGAAATACAATTAAGTTTTTATTTATTTATTTATTTATTTCACTTCGATTGTAAACTATATAATAAATCTCATACCTTATACTTTTTCTTGTTGAATCAAATTAGAGATCTGAAAGTTTAACCATTAATATATATAAAAAAATTAAGTTATTAATTATTAGCTTTGAAGACATGTTAGATCATGTACTTCTTAATTGAGATTAAAAAGGAAAAAAAAAAACACATGTTATATTGTATAATATATATGTGGTATTTTTTGAGAACAAGAATATATGTAGTATTGCTTGTAAGCTTTATAAAATATTTTTCGATGGTTTGCAAATCTTATATAATCAAGTATCGATTGTCAAATTAATTGACATTGTTATAAAAATTGATTTTAAAAATTAGGTAAGAAAAGATATATATATTTATAATTATATGTTTCCTAAAGGAATATATATATATATATATATATAATTTATTATTAAGTTAATAAATGGAGAGAAATATCATTATTTTTAGACAAAAGCGAAGAGAGAAATTGCTGGTTGTCTAAAAAGGTGGTGATGTATGAGGTGAATTATTATAACGGTCGGGAATATCCAACATTAGGATCCGATTCCAGCGACCCGCATTGTGCCCGGATTTTTGAACAAATCTAACGAACGCGGGAGCAACTGGCGGGAGATCGTCAAGGATCACAAAATTTGATCGTCAGAAGAGAGACTTCTGAAAGCATCTTGAGTCTGTTAGATTGTAGAACTCTCTAGATTCTCCGTTTATTCTCTCTCTCTCTCTCTCTCTTTCTCACACACACTTAAAATAATTAATGGCGAAATTTGATTCACCAATTGCATTGCTTTTCTCTGTTTGGCATTTTTATTTTTTGTTTTGTTGAGAAATGGAGGAGGATTTTGAGTTCCCAACTGGAAGCAATATGGAGGAGATGCCCCCCGCCGGAGGATGATACGGCGGACGTACTGAAATTTGTTTGCAGGAAGGGCATGGGGTGAGGATAGAAGAAGGGAAAGAAAAACAGATAGGCATTTAGAGTGACAGGCTGGATGTGCGGGAAGTGTGGGGCCAGCCAGCTGGCTTCATCATATTGCCATCTGGAGCGTTTCAAAGGGAGTGGACTAGAAAGCAGTCTAGCCCATCTAGGAGAGTAGGCCACCTTCAACGATAACAGTAATCGCTCGACTTCGGACAGCTGGCTTTGAACCTGAACACTTGACATCGGATCCATGTAATCGAGGGGACCCAATGCCAATGGCCATAGACAGCAAGTCATGATAGCAACTTAGTCTTTTTCCCTCCTGCCCATGGAGGGAAGTACCAAAGTGGTGTTGTTTCTCTGTCTAAGAGGGTGAGTGTTTGATTCTGTACCAGTGAAGTGTCCACGAAAGAATGATGTAGAATGTAGTCGAGACTTACAATTAATGCACCTAATAAAATCATAATCAGTTTGAGTTGATTAATAAAAGGTAAAAACGAAACCTAACATGGATCTATTGACTTATGTGGCTTCTATTATCCTTCAAAAACTTAAAAGGTAACTATATATGATCAATGTAATTGCTTTCCAACTTAGAACCTAAAGCATGTGCATAGACATTAATAAGATATATTGAACATTCTTTAGTTCTTTTTTCTTTTTTTCTTTTTTTTTTTCAAATATGATAGAGATTACGAGTTTTTTTTTTTTTTTTTTTTTTGAGGGTACATTAGACGAGAATAAAAGATGTAAGAAAAGTTACAGCACCCCCCAAAACCCATTTTATTATCATCATATTATGTTATTTAATTCTGTATTTATTTTCTAACCCTTAATGCCGTTGAAGGCACAAAAGTGAAGCAACTCCTTGGAATGAAGCCAAGGCTTCACCATAACTATGGAATCAAACACCATGGTTTCTCCAGTCTCCGTTGTGGCCTCAATTTTCAGATAGTATTTGATCCCTGAAACCACTTGTTTCTGTGCCTCCACAACCTCCGAAAACATTAATTCCCCTGGTTCTCCACCGTGGCTAACGCCGTCATTGTGGCCCTGGTGGTGTTGCTGCTGCCGCCTGTTAAACTCCTTGATGGAGAACTTTCCCAGCTCCTGAACATCTTCGTTGGTCTTCACATCCCTCACCTCCGTCCTTCCACCAACCATTCCTCTATGGCCACTCACCGTGAGTGACAAGCAGAGAATAATGAACACTACTATTGGCGAAGCTATCAATGCTCTGGTGGTAGTAGCCATGGCCTCTTTTAACGTATATAATTTGCTTAGTTTATAAAACTTTTTCTTTTTTGGAATGAAAGTTCATGTAATGAGAGGTAGCTTTATATAATAGCAGGAAGTATTCAAGATTTCGGACACGCAAATTAAGGTGGGCGACAGTGCACCAACGGCGTGCCTCGTATTTTAGACATGAGGGAGACGGACAAGTACTCTGAACTCTTCAACAATATGTATGATCGGCAATTTGGTCATTTTTCGGATTTTGGTGTTTTCTTGGTTTGAATAAGGGAGCGAGTGTGTGGGAGCATTATTTGGTGGTGTTTTGGGGTCTTCAGTCTTCTTATCGTCTTGGGTTTTGCCGGCTTGTGTTTTGGGGAGCATTATGTATGCAATTTGCATTATTGTTTGCTGGTAATGGACTACGCATGCATGCAGTGGGACAAATGTCACAGTATGTTGGGCGTGCATGGCTGCGTGTGGTAGCCCTTTTAACTTTTGCGTCACTTGTGCAAACTAAAGAGCATGCGTGCTATAAAATAGCACGCAGATTATAGAGGGTTGAAGCCCACTGTTCCCGGTGAGACATGCAAGGGGTTTAAGAGGGTTGCATTTTTAAATTTCACGAAGTCGGTGCCTATTTCTGAATGCCGTGGAAGATCTATGAACAATGTCGCGCAAAAGGAAATTTTCGGGAGCATAAGATAAACCCGTAGAGTGCCACCTCAATGCCTTGGTTAGAATGAAGAAAAGTGATAGAAAAGGCGTGAGAGGAAGATATTTCACATGGAGTAGAAATAATTGTAGTAGGGAAATTAGCTTCCGGTATGAGTCCATGAACATATAATGGTAACTCAACATATGGAGTGGGCTGGCCATACAAACTAGAGACGATTCCAGGGCTTGGACAAGATACCCAAATACACATCTTTGAACCAGTCTCACAAGTGACAATAGGTGAAAACTAGAGAGCACAATGAAGGAAAGAAACTTTCGATTACCTAAAGGATCGAGTACATCAATGGAGGAGGGAAGCTCATGGTTTTTCACTGTGATAATGGTACACAAATGTGAATTTACAACATGAAATAATCGGCATCTTCGTAACCTATGATTTTGGACCAGCAAAAAAAGGCCCGAAAATGCAAATAGTACATAGCACTATATGTTACAACTCAAATTGCCTAGTGACTAATTGCAATTTTGTTTATTCTCATGTGTAAAAGCTCGAAAATAAATTTTGAACTTAAGTGTACCAAAGCAATGAAGAGATGCTCATCAGTCAGATGGCTGCGCTGTGACTGCTTTTGCAGTCCATTCTGAAGTTCACATGAGGTTCATGTATCAACTCCATTAATTAGTTACTGCCCCAAAAATCCTGGCTCTTTGGCTTGCACGTCAAGAAGAGAGGCTCACGCAATCCTACAAGAGTTTCAGTTCTTGTTTAGCAACAGAAGCAAAGGCTAAAAACTGATGAACAATGTAAAATTGCCGAAAGGTTGAGTAACCCTTAGAAATTCTTGTACATGTTAATGCTCAACATTTTATCACAATGCATAAAACATAGGTGATTTGGATACACAAGTAAACAATCAGACTTGGGTCTGTAACTTTATACAGCTGCAGGCACAAATTTACATGAAAAGATACAGGGGAGCTTTATGACCACACCATACAGCTCCCACACTGTAAGATAAGGGGAAAGGTTAAACATAGTTTCACCCTTGTTTTCAGAGTACCAGTACGTATCTATTAGACATACACATGTATATAGACAGAGATAGACAGAAAAAAGGCAGTCTAACGTTGACTAACAGGCAGACCACTCTCTACAAGTTATTAAAAAAGGGTCAAAATTCTTGCTAGACAGAATTTTTAATATCACAACAACAATCACAAAGCCTTAATCCCAAATTCAATTGGAATAATCTACAAAAATCTTCTCTCACCATTCCATTTTAAAATTTTTAATACCAATGAAAGAAAATCTTCTCAGCAGTTCGTATGATGAAATCTGTGCATATTTAGATGATTAGGCCAAACCATAGAAAAAGCACATTGAAGCATCCACATAGAGAATATCCATCCAACATCCCTCTGTTGAGGAAAAAGCATAAAAACAGAATGCAATAAGCCATAGAAATTCTCAATGCTAATAAAACTCGAACCTTTTAATGCTGAAAAACCATTATAATGCACACAAATGATAGGATTAAGTTGTTGGCCTTGTCATTGTAGATAAACCCCGCCCTACAGGTATACCTCCCTGAAAACCATCATCTGTTTCCTCCTCTTCCAGTGAAGCTGCATAGTGAGAGGAGACAGAATGAAGAAACAGAAAACATTAGCTGTGATAACTGTTGCAAAATTAATAAATGAGGCAGAAGTGAAAAAGGCCAAGAAGTTTGAATAATAAATAATGTAGCTCATCCTGACAGATGCAATTAAAACTTACACGAATGGCATGTGGGGTTCCTCATTTCTAACAACAATATAATAAGGATGAGATCAAGTAACCAGTTAGTCCAAGGACACATCCAGAAGCCTTCTTAATTAATTACAAGTTAGACAGTTTTTTAGTTGCTCCAACTTTAGTGACTAAATGCCAAACTTGTTTCAGTTAGTGCACTCGTCTATGTTAACCTGTTTCAGTATATTGGTCCAATTCAGAATACTTACCAGCAATCTCCTCACCAGACTGATTTCCAGCAACCCCAATGCATGAATACAATGAATCCTCATCTACTTTCAACTGCGCATAGGCAATGTATACGTCCTCAATAGTGGCAGCTTCATACAGGGATGTAAGGTCTTTAATGCATGAAATGTCCTGAACCCAAAAAAGAGAAAAAAGTCCATATAAATTGATGAATCCTTTACATCGAGAATAATAAAACTCTAATTTGATTGTTTCGGCTCCCACATATATTAAATCTGCAGTATATTTAGGATTCCAATAAGGATACAAGGAACACATATGGAAGACTAGACTTCATAGAATTTCTTTTTACCTTCCTTGGAACAGAAGAAGCTTGCAAGTGAGCCAGCAATCCAAGCCAATACGCATTTGACTTAAGCTCAGCTTCATGTCTCATTAGAAGTGTGCGCTTGGCCTAAGCTTGCAAAAGATTGTTATTTATTAACTTACCAAATTTCCAGTTTGAAACAAGACAGAGAAGCAAGAAACAAACTGCAAGAGTGACAAGTGGTAAGAATGATATATGCAAGGAAGAAAGCTGACAAGAGGAACTTGTTTTCCAGCTGTTACCGAAGTAGTGACATCAAGCAAACATTGGAATAAGTTTTCCACAAATTGCAATTGAATATGTTTGCCCACATGAAAAACTATAGTGGAAGTGCAAAAGCAGCAAACTAAGGAGACATATCAAGATATTGAACAACTAACCCTATCCAACTCCCTTTGGGCAATCCTGCTGCTGTGCAACCCTCTAAGAACACTCTTGCATGCATCAACAGCTTTGTATACCTGCATATTAATTAGGCCTTAAGGTGGTAATTAACTTGGAAATGACAAAAGCCATGAAATGAAAATACAAGGATGTGAACCACACCTTGCCTGGAGTTGATGTTACAGATATAACATACCATCCAAGCTTAAGCCTGTCAAACAGGCTTAACTCAAATGATACGTCATATGTCAATCCAAGAGAATCCCGCACTGTGGTAAAAAGCCTGCAAAAAGTGAATAGATTATGTAAAATCAAGAAGAAAAAGAGTCCATAAATATTGTATCTACAAACATTTTTCAATAAAAAAGAAAGCTATCTGAAAATCCTCTCTAAAAGAGAATAACCATATGACTGGTTGAACAGAGCAGATATCGCATGTCACATGCCAGAGTGATATTACAGGTCCCATAACCAGATGTACCATGTTATTATTTTCCGAATGGTCAAAGAATATTAAACACTTCAGATGATCATATATTTGTGGTCAGTATCAAATTTTTTTGTAGAATGGTAGAATACACAAAGCATCCACAAGACAGTATTCCTTTCAACAGACTTACTTCCTCAGTTAAAGTTTGGAGTGCATTAGAAAAACAATGTCACATGCTCCAAATGGCTCATATGAGCTAGAAAAAGATAACACTGGCAAAGCCACATGGTAGTAGTAGTATCTATAATGTGTCATACATAGACGACAGAGCCTACCTAGAATTTATAATCTCAGCCAGCAGCCCCAATGTTATGCCAAAGAAAAGTGGATGACTACGAAGTTTTCTTTCCAGATGACTCCCCTCTATCAGTCGTTCCTTGGATTTTTGTTGCACATCTGCAAAGCCATGTTCAGCTTCGAGATATATGGTGTATTTAAATCAGTGGAAAATGATATAGCATGCATGCAAGAAGCAAATGCCCAATTAAGAATGACAGAAAAGGAAGAAGACAGCAATTTACTATTTCAATCATCATTTTCCACACAAATCATAAAATTTGAATTTTAGATCAAATTTCCAAAGCAAATAAAAAAGAACCTTGACAAAGAACATAATTCCATGTGTTGCTCATGTAGTCCATGCCAATGAAAGGGCAAGTAATATTTTTCATAATCTATTACACATTAATAGATTACGAAAAAGGAAGTTATGGGTAAAGGTGCAGCCATACTGGATTTCGTTGTGGCACATGGCTTAGCTTTAGTCAATACCTACTTTCAAAAATGGAATCAAATTTTATTATCTTTAAGGGTGGGCCTAACAATACTAAAGATATATAGAATACAAAGTCCAAAGTATTACAAGTTTCCTCTATGATTCAACTCTTTGAAGTTTTTTTATGATTTAATTGATTCAAAGTGACTTGAACCGACACCGGAAGTCAAATGACAATATCCTTTTCGTGGTTCAGAGATCAGGAAGATATAAAAAGCCAAATGACAATTCTGTACCAATTCTAGCTGTTAAGCAAAAACTCACCACGGTACATTGAGATTCCACCAATTGACTCAAGGAGATCTTTTCCTTCAACTGTGAAACCCCAACGGTTTGGTGCAGGACCTGCAATATATGCACATGCCCTTTCATCTGTATCCTTCAAGAATACCTGCTTAAGAGTAATAATAACAATATCATTGTTAATTAAATAAAAACAAACAATCAGAAGTGCTCATGTATCTACATATAATATAAGTATCCAAATCATTTTTGCAAGATCCAAAGAACATAGCAACATGAGGATACTTGAGATAGAAGGACACCAAACACCAAGCCATAACAAAGATGATTGCTACCAAGACAGTATGATTTGCTTTCATTTCCAACAAATTTTTTGGGAGCTCAAATGCAGGCTACTCAACAAAATGTGCTAGCATATTTGCCAAAACAACAACCATGCTCAATCAACTAGCATTTGGTAGTCCTATCAACTCAGTATAAGACATGCATTCTCAGGCATTCCAGCTCCCAAAATGTAAACAAACAAGAAGCACACTAAAAAATAGCATTGCACTTACTTGCTGAGACTGCAACCCAGATGGAGATGGTCGAAACAAGACTGGATTAAATTCTTTTTTTCTGTCTGAACCTCGTGTTTCTCTAACAGTGCCCAGGTAATCAACAATACAGGACTCTATCTCTTCCTCTGAGAAGTCCCCAACAACGCTTACCTACAGTAGACACATGCACCCTTTATAAGACAAGAAATCTTAAATTTAATTGAGCTACTCAGTGCTATAGCAAGATAAGCACACACCTCCATGTTACCACCAACAAACTGACTCATAACAGCATCTTTGACAGAGCTCAATGTTAAATTTTGCAAGGATTGTTGTGATGGCTCAATAAATCGTTCATCTCCATTCAGCATGGCTGTCATTAACTTGTGAGCGGTTGCTCGTTCCAAGCTTTTGGGAATTGACCGGTAGTATGATAAATATAATTGCCTTGCTCTATCAAATGCATCATCAAGCCAGATGCTATGCTGAAATAAGAAACACAAACAATAATTGACAACTAAAGTATCAGAATACCATAGTTATTGAAACAGCATCCATCAAAAGTAAAAGGAAAAAGAGTGGGCAACAATAAAAGACATTGAAGGCCCACTTTCCGTGGACCGACATATTTGTTGAAGTGGGATTACCTCAAGCACCATATGAAGCAACTCAAATGCTGCTCGCATTCCATTGTCTTGAAGAGTAAAGCGGAATTCCATACAAATAAATTCCTCTGTTGACTCCAAAGAGCAATTAATCAGGTGATTCACACAGAAAAGTTCTACCTGAAGAAGCACATACATGAAATTGAGGCAAAATCATCCAGTCAGAAAAAATGCTAAGCTACTGCACAAATAGTTCCTAATGTTCTAAGTCATAGGAACTATTTAAGTTACTAGTATTATACATCATATTACAACTATCTTTACATGAACTTGCAACATAAAGATGACAGGTGAATAAATGCCATGGTTCAAAGCCACAAATCTTTCCCGGTGTCTTTGCATTCAATGATATGCTCTCTTATCCCTCTAGTCTTGTTATTCTCCACATTCACTTGTCTCTAGCATATCTGGCCTATTTCATGTATCTAAATGAATGTGACAGTTTTTTGTGTGATATCTAGATGAGAAGATGGACATTTTCATCACACAGATTACGTTCAAATTTGAATTAGTGATGGGACTGGAATTGAAGCCCAACAATAGATTAAACATGGGCACTCTCTTTTTTCTGGATATTAGAAATCGATGACAGTAGCATGGATGAGATTGCATGATACTTGATGACATTATGAGAGGAAACAAGCAGAGAGTATGGGTGCAAATTTCTGGAAGTCCCAAACACTGATGTCACTGCTGAAAGTTGGCTAGATTGACAGATTTTGGACATGAGAGAAGCAGATTTGGAAACAGAGAAAAAGAAAACCAAAAAAAGGTGGCCAGAGGTCAATCATGCTCTGGAAAGCATAAATCTAAATGTAGCTTATGTAAGAACTTGAAGGTGGTCAGACCCCCAAAAGCGCACTCCATAAAGATGTCAGCAAAACACTTCACCAATATGAGATTAATTTGTTTCTAGGTATATTGGAAAAGAACATGAGATAAAATTTTACTTTTAAGAATAAATAAGGAAAATATAAGAAGCAAATCCCTAATAAAAGTATTGCTCAAACTTCTATCCTTGCATCAATTTAGCCTTTCTTGCTTTTTCTCCCTGCCTATGAGCAGGTAAGAGAATCCTAGTTGTAATTGCAGTTACATTATAAATAAGCATGGATTGCTGGTATGCTAAGGCAATATACTAAGGCATCCAAAATATATGACAAAAATAATAATAATAAAAATAAAATTCAGGAAAGACATGCAAGCACAGAAACATATTTTGGTGATTTAAAGCCCATCTAAAAAGGAATTTGGCCTACTTTTCCAAAGTATAAAACCCAAAAAAAAAAAAGATTTGGGCATTTAAAGTAAAAAATACCATATAGCAAAATAATATAGCTTCACTTGCCTGCTCCCTTGAAAAGTTGCCAACACGACCTCCTTCACTGAGAGTTCTAACACCCACAATGACAGATCCCTTTGACTCAGAACCTTCAGCTGCTCGCCCTCCACCAACTATGAGTCGCATTACACCTGTTCTGGATTCACTTTTGGAAATCTGTAAACAAACAGCCATTGGTACATCAAATATATAAGGGCAATTATGAAGATATTGGCATCATACTACCAAAAGAAAAAAACTCTGAGAAACAATATATGTAGTCAACAAGAGAAATATTGCATTGAAGTGATGATCAAAACTGAACTAAAGATAAATGAACATAGAAAAATATTTTGACTAAATTTGTTATTTAAATAATCTACTGGACATAAGCTAAATCCAGTGTCAAACTAAAGGTCATCAGAGCAGTGTAACATAGTTATAATGAACCAGTGACCAACTAAATATAGATGAATATATGCATACCTTATAGTTTACAGAAACCCCATTAGAAAGAAGACACTGAGTAATCCCAGTTTCCTGGTCATGCAATTTTGTGACGTTCACATCGGGATGTAATGGGACAAAGGCAGGCCTACGTTGCAACCTTAACTCCTCCAACTGTGATGAAGATATCAGTTCCTTTGGCACTTCAAGCTGCCAAAAAAAGGGAACATAATGAAATCAGCAACATAGCTCATCACATATTAAACCTGTATACAGACAACAAAATACCAAAGAACTGAAGCTATATTAGAAAAGCATGCTAGTTTCAAAGGGACCTCTGGCTCAGCTTCAATTGGTTCCTGCAACCCTGATTCTATGGCAGCTGTAATCTCGTTAGAGGATATCATAAACTCAGTTTCACCTATTCCATCAATATGCACTTTCTTTGGAACACATGCAACAATTGCTGCAGGAAGAGGAGCACTTGGTTTTCCAAAATCAGAGATGAACTCTAATATCTCGGCACCAATGGAATTGACCTTAACCATCAGCCAAAAGGATAAAAAAAAAATTAGATACTAAGAAAATTTAGGCACACAAATGACATTTTGAAAAATATAAAATGAGTCAAAGGCTTCTGTCTAGATAAAAGTGACTTTTAGTCCAATTCTGAATTAAAAAAATTAGATACTAAGAAAATTTAGGCAAACAAATGACATTTTGAAAAAAAAAAAAAATGAGTCAAAGGCTTCTGTCTAGATAAAAGTGACTTTTAGTCCAATTCTCAACATAAGAAATCAGAAAGGCAACCAAGAATAACATTGTCTGCATAGCAAAACAGTTGACAGATAAAATTGACTTCTGGTCAGCACGTTGAACACAAATGGATTGAAAGGACCAACCTCTATATTCAGAAAACATCTCTACCAAGAGTAATCATAGTTGCAGCTAAACTTAATATCAATTCACCAATCAAAGCAATATTAGAGATAAAAACACCAGAATTCGAGGGACTTGCTAATGAGTAATTTGCTGTTTGAGAATTGGACACAAGGATAACTGTTGTGCCCTTTAGCCTAAGTAAAGATAGGAAAGCATGTTTGACCATATATTCTGACAGATTAAGATCAAGATATACGTTAATTTCAGACCTTTATTGAGTATTATAATTCCACCCTCCTTCCCCACCACCCCTCTCCACCCCACACCTCCACTCTTTGGAATTTTCTTCCCATCCAATACTACCTTTGGTTTATACTAAATAACAGGGTAGAACTAAACTGTGAACAAATGAACAATTTTGAACAACGGGAAGCTATTAAAATGGGTGAATCCTAAACTACCTTAGAATAACAAAAATAGATAATATCAAGCCTGAAATTCTTCCAACAGATATAGCAAAAAGAGATGCAGTGACAGCCATTATGAATTTTATAAATCCAATATTGAAGGCATTAGAGCCAATGCATGACTTGTGCTATCCTAAATTATGAGCCCATATTGCAAAAATGAAATAATGAGTCACCAAAACAAAAAAATAACTGGTATGAATGAAATTTACTTCTTCAAGGGTGACAGTTCCAGTAACAGCAACCAGACATTCATGGCCCTGTCTCTGGTCCATGACAGTATGGCCCAAGGCATCACTCTCCATGATAAATTCTAAATTATCAACAGATGACACATTATCAATCATAGCTGCCAGATGTTCACTATCTTTCAGGAGGGCATCCATGTACCGTGTTAATTCACCCTTTGTAACACCAAATTCCTTGAGCCTTCGAACCTGCACCACACAAAATCTATAAGTACTGGCAACCAGGAAAGGAAACAGATTAATCCACATGTGTTTGAGTAGACTGACAGAATATCAATAGGAAAGTGCACAACAATCAGATGCAATTTTTTCCCCAGACTGAATCCCAATGTAAAGAGCATAATTACAATGGTAATTCAATTGCTTCACTAAAAATGCTGCCCCATTTTTTGTGGTCACCCTGGGGAAGGGGTGGTGGTGGAATGAAGCCAAGGGTATCGTAGTAATTTAACTTAACTGAATGAAGCTATGAATACCAAGGCAGCATAAAACATTGCATCCATGTTTATAAGAGCAGCATAAACAGTACAAACCTCGTGAACAGCAACTTTGATTGCACTTTGCCAGTTCTTGGGTTCTGCAGTTACTGTCAGAGTTGTGACCGTGCACCCTTCCCTTCCAGAATCACTATGATCCAATTCAATCGACGTAAATGGTGGATTTGAACTCTGAAAGTTTCTAAATATTAGCAAAACCAATTAAGGCTAACCAGCTACATAATTTGGACATAACAGGAAGAGGTCCCAATATTCAGTATGCATATTCTTAAATGTTAGATTCAGGTTATGTTGTATATTATATTCAGTGCAAATAAAAAATGCCATCATTATCTTACATCATATGGATTTTTATCATGGACATTGCAATAAAAATGCAGGAATCAGTCACCACAAGCACTATGATTGGTTGAAAATTTGAGCATTTTTTACAGAATAGTCACCATCATTTATAATCCGAGTCCTTAAATAATTCAACTTATTCTTAGTTTTGATAGCAAAACAACAGTAGTGTGAAACCCATATTTAAAGAACAATGAGTTAGAAGCTAAAGCAATCCCCCCCCTCCCAAAAAAAAGGCAATAAAAGAAGAGTTAAGGCTGAAACTACAGTTGCAGCAATCCATACCTTGTATCTTGTGTTAATACGAAAATGCAATGCAGATAGAAATATTCTCTTCATCAAAACATTACGTAAATCGCCATATGTTTGAACCTTGTTCACTGGAACCTGCAGCAAAATCAACCTCATGTGAGAGAAAAGGGGGAATTGGTGGGTGAAAAAGAACCTCTTGCCTGATCAATATGCTTAAAGCTAAGACATAAAAGATGCATCACCAAAGTAAGATACGGTCCAATTAGTGAGGACCAAACCAGGCATTGCATCAATCAAATGCACTAACTCAAGGCTAGTATCATATGCCTCATGTTAGAACACTAGCAAAAGCCTAATATGCTTGATGAGCATAAAATGTGCATGAACAAAGACAAATACATCTGCTTGTCAAGATCAACACAAATTCCATCAAATAAGAATTTTCAGGATGTTCTACGAATTATCTAAGCATTCACAGTGAATATATTGCAGCAATTATAAGTACCCAAAATATAAAAACTATTAGAAACACATTTTGGATTCAATATCAAGCTACAATGAAGGAAAAAAAAAAAAAAACAAAGCAACCCACTAAGCATGGAACATGAAATCATCCTCCACAGGCCACACCACATTAAGTAGTTATGAAGCTTAGAAAAACAATTCTGCTTGTAACTGAAAGTTTTCTCTTTGCCTAGATAATTTACTAAATATACTGAATGTATCATACATAAAACAAACAGGATATTAATAACTGGAATCTCCATGAAATGTATCATTGTAAGCACTAAATTTTGGAGAAAAAAAAATGCAGATACAAAAAAAGAAAAAAGAAAAAAAATAAAATAAAATAAATAAAGAAATATATATATATATATATATATTCTCAGAGGGTGTTTGGTCTAAATTATTCTTCTATGTGTGTATATATATATATATATATATATATACACATAGAAGAATAATTTAGACCAAACACCCTCTGAGAAGCAAACAAGTAGTCCTTAGTAACAACAAAAAATCACAGACACACTCCCTTTCAACAGCACTTGAAGACATCATAAATCCCTGAAACCTGCTTACTTCTATATCCCTTATATAGCTGCTTACTTCCATCGCCATCATATATGCAAATGGATGAATATATTGGCTAAAACATTATTGTACAAGTAAACCACAGCAATTTTGCCAAACCTATGCTGAAACTACAATCCCACTAGAGGGAAAAGTGGTAACCACACCCCAAAATAATGATCACACTCAAAAAGCATAGGAAGATTCAAAACAAATTAAGAACACCAGCACAAAAAACAATATGTAAATGAAGACTAACATCTCAAATAAAAGGCAACTTCATACCTTGCAGAACATATTAATTGAAAAATTTTGAAGCAACTCATGCTGAAATATCTGTGGAGGTTCCACGTCTGCAGTGTTTCCAGGAAGAGACCAATTATGCCTTACAGGAGGGCGAACTGCAAGTCTTTCCTTTTTCAAGATTTTAGACTGATCTGCAGAACTAGAAGACTTTTCATGTGGAGAACCTCCAGGCAACCCAACTGAGAGCTTGGGGACTAGAAAACTAGCCATAGCACCAAATGCACTTGGAGAGGGTGCAGGAGCTGTCTCATTTTCAAGACCAGATTGCCCAAAAACAGTCTGCACAGTAACAACTCGTTGCAATTTTTGTCTATAGGAAAGATAAGAAGCCATAAAAAAAAGGATACAAATCTAGTAAAATTAGTTTTGAGGCATACTTCAATTTGGTGAACTGTCTTTGCAATGTTATCAATGTTGCCAACAATATATAAGGTTGCATTTGCAGGAAAATACCAACGCTCATGGAATTTCCTAATTTTATCTGCATCCCACTTCTTAATTTGCTCCTCTAATCCAATTGGGAACCTTTTGCTCAGCTTGTTCTCAGAATGTAGATGTTGCAATAACTGCAATCAAAAGAAAAACTGATGATACTACCCAGCAATGCAAGTATTAACCACTACAATAAAGAGCAACTATATATGTACCTGACAATCAACACGGTATTCTATAGTATTCATCATCTGTAATTCTGAAAGTATTGCTCGCCTTTCTTTTTCAACTCTAGAAGCAAGGAATTGTGGGTGGAAAGCTATCTGTCCACATGCAAGAACCCAAATACAAGAAAAATTGGACATAAAAAAAAAAAAGTGAAGCAGTAGAGATGCAAACATTACCAATTTGACATTAATGCACCATCTTCTAAGATTCAAGCAGATAGATCAAACTTATGGAGAAAATCTTTCACTAACATACCTCATTCAAGGCATCCAGCACAGGAGGGAGTAGATCTTCATCGGCACCCTAGTAAACAAATTCCATTTTCCATCAATAATTTTAGATATTGAAAATCTGAAGAAAATTATAAACTCAACTCATAAACACATGCATGAAAGAAATGGATTGGTTCATAGGGTGAATATAAATTAACACCCCTATCATTCAGCCGGTCTTCATAAGAAATTATAAACTTTATTTGCAATGTCATCAGTCTATGGATAGAGGCACTGTTGCAAGACATACTAATATATCTCTTCTGTTCAATCCAACAAGCATAGCACATTTAGACTGTCAATTGTCCATAAGCATGTGCAGATGAAACAAACATAAAATGCAATGAGTACCAAACCTTTGAATGAGATGGTGAATGGATGTGGAACACTGTATGATGGAAATCTGTGTAGGCATTTGAACGAGCCCCCGTCCCAAGAAGTTTCTCACGTTTCTTGCTTCCAAGGAATGCAACATGTTCAATCATATGAGCAATTCCTTGCTCATCATCTTCCTCATCTATTGATCCTACATGAACTTCCATATGTGCTTCAAACCTAAACAGAAAAATGTATGCTTCAGAGAGAGAGAGAGAGAGAGAGAGAGACTGTTAAAAGCTAATGATGTGATTTGAAAATTTTCCATTCAAAACCAAATGAAGAGGATCTTGTTGAGCTGTACACAATACAAGAACCCTTCAACTATTCTCTTCAATTTGGTCATAAACTAGTTTGACCTTCAAGATCAGTCAAGCTTGACGGCTTAAATCTGTTCAGCTCAATTGTCTGAAATTCGCAATCACAACACATTGGGATTGGTGCAATCCTGTCTTACTTGTCAACAATCAGCTATATCAACCACATCAAGACTCCTGAAGCAGTTCGAAGCACTTGTATATTACTCAAAATTATTAACATTGCTTAGCATAATAGGTGAACTGGTTCACAAAACAGATGCTTGGATTTAATGTTTGTGAAATCACTGTTATATGAGAGCAATAATTAAAATATACATATATATACTCCTAGAAATTAATCCTCACGTGTCATTATCAAATCTATCCCATAGCACTGAGCATCTTAAAATCTGTGAGAAGTCAAATAAAATGTGGAGATTAAGACCAAGCTTCTTATTTATATAATGAAATGCAGGTATCCCCTAGATGTAATAAATAACTCTTAGACAATGCTTAAATATGGTGATTTCACAAGCATTACCATAACTAACAGTGTGAGTCATACACAGATGCATAGAACAAACCTGTTTGGAGGTACTTTATTTGGTAAAATAAGGTAACGAAGCCCATTCCTTGATTTCCCTCGATGCAATTTCGGGTGAGAAGGAAGCTCAGAACTTAAAAACTCAATGACTTCTGTTCTTTCCAATTCAGGATAAAATACATCTGAATCTTGCCTCTCAAGAATGCCGTCTGGGCAGGCTGTACTTGCTGCATGTGGCTCATTTGGACCCACAGAAGCATATGAAACTTGAACACCCTTTGACTGAAAATACAGGCTCCAATCAGGCCAACAGGAGATATAGTTAAAGATGCATGTACAGAGAATAGTGATTAAGAAATTATGAAGGACTACAGGGAAGGAAGATTATAATATATGGAAACAGCTCCTTCAATACAAAAAAGTTGCATAGCTTTAAAACTGAAAGAAAAGAACCTGTACGCAGAATTATTATTTATTTAGACTCCATCCAGTCTAAATAAATTTAAAGGAATCAAAACAAGCAAGAAAAACTTCGGTCAGATTGACTATGTAAGATTTAAACTCAAGACAGTATGCTCGAGCTTGATTTAACAAAACAATTAAGGCATGCTTAGACTCCATATAAACCAGCCCTAACAGGACGCAAGAATCATAACAAGGTTCATTCACCCTGTGTCTTTTTTTCAGGTCAGAAATCTACAGAGGCCATGACCCCATTTATACATCATCAAAATTGTTATGTATGTCTCACCAAATCTTACCAAAATTACAGAAAATCATTTCATGTCGCTAACCTAATAACCACACAACTACTAAAAATTTAAGGGACACCATCTTCAATATCAACATCCACAAGAGAATAAGCTAACATAGGCAATAACTTACACTATAACGCATAACAAAAAGGGTCATCAATTGCAGGAAGATGTTTACTCACTGTAGCAGCACCAAGCGATTGTCCAAGAAAACAGGGCTTAGATTTGTCAAAAAACACTCCTGGTGTTGATCTTCTAAAGCTAAAAGGCCATCTATGGGGATTCAGCAGGCATGAACATGTTTTACATTGTGCTGATAGACGTGCTTCAACAGCTCGTCCACTAGGTAAGGAATTACGCCGTCCCAAAGCACTATTCTTCCCTTTCCAAGTAACTGATCCTCCTGTGGTAGCCTCGTTGGGCCACCTTCAACCCACAAAGATCCAAAAAGGCCAAATAAGTTAAGAGAAAGGAAGGACCAAAGATGATAAAGAAGAAAGGATCGATGGAGGGAAGATGCAAGCAAAAAAACATCCCACGGGCAATTTGATGCTACAATAACACAGTATGGTCTCAAGAGTTTACAGGGAAATAATACGAAAATTCCATCTTGCTTCATTTTATATACTATTTTTGAGGAATGGAATTTGTTTTTGATTGCATATTTTACCTGTACTGAAGATAGATGAATGACACTGTATTTTCCGCTTCCACTATATTTATTCATTTGTCAAGCAATTACATCCCTACTCTTTTTGTTATATCCTCGTGTATGTTTTCGTATTCTCTTGGAACCAAAAGATCTAAAGTTAGATAAAATATCCTCATATATGTCTTCATATTCTCTAGAATTTTTCAGTACCTCTTGGATTGAGGAACAGATCGAATTCTGGTGAAAGGCGGTGTAGAAAGAACCTGCAACCGACGAGGCTGTATGGAGTTTATTACTGACGGTTTTACTGAAAAGCAGTTGTCCCCCGTACCCGAAGATGCCCGGATTGAGGGAACGCCCACCAAAACAGAACCAGCAGCCGCCGCCGCCGCCGAACTTGCAGCCATTGCAACTTGCAATTATCCAATTCTAACTAAGATAAACAGTTACACATAATTAAGTGCACAAACGAGCACAAAAAGTTGTATCAACACAGAGAGAATAATAATCTTCAAAAAACCAAAAAAAAAAAAAAAACAAAAAGAAGTTAAATCTTTTTTTCTATTTATATTTATTGATTTTAGGTTTCTTGGATTGTATTGATAATCAAACACGAGAGGATGAGAGAAGAATAAGACAAAGGTAACAGAAACGGAATTGAATGGAAGGAGGGAGGAATAAAAAGAATACCTAGACTTTGCGTCCAAGAATCAAGACCTTCCCAGATGGTTTTTAGGGGATTTTTTATGTTTTTTTTTTTTATTCTTTTCTTTTCTTTTTCTTGCCGTTTTTATATTTTTTGAGGCTAGGAGGACTGCAGAGGCAGCGAGCAAGCAGTAGCGATTGCAATCATCTTTGGACCGCCGCCGTATCGAATGACCTTTTTCGGACCTGTTTGGTAGAGAGCAACGCCATACAGAAGTTGGCTCATGGGCCCTTGCCGACAATATTGCACCCATAATTGGGCGTCTTTGAAATCACTTGAGCCCACGACCATTGGATCTTAGTGGCTATTTTGCAGTTCTCTTCTAGTCTCCATGGGCTAGACCATCTAGCCCATTAAAAGACATGATTAAACTTAATAACAAAAGTATCCTCTATATAAAAATGTATTATATTAGTATAAAATTCTTCTTTCCTCTTTCGTCTTCATTATCTGGGTAGTATTATATTGCAAGAAGGGCCCGGCCTGTAATCCAGGCATTGCATGCGGTGGCGATAATGTTATGATACCCGTAATGTCTCATAGGAACCACTTTCTAATTTATTTTGTTTATTGAAATAAGTAATACACAATTTTAATTTTTAATAGACTAATAAAATTAAATAAGAGAAGTTAGTCTCACAAAGAGTTTGTTTATAATTTATTTAAAATCAATCAGTGAAAATTTTCTGATTGTGTAGGTGGGACCCAGGACGGAGGAGAGTTTTATGGGGTCACATTCTTTCATGGATTGGAAAGTCGCGTGCTCTGCCGCGTGAAAATTTGTTTGCTAAGCCGGGTTTGTGATTTCTTATTGGTAGTAACTTTTGTACTTTATTCTTAATTTGTAAGAAAAAAAAAAAAAAAAGGAAAGAAAGAAATAAGCAATCAGTTTACGTGACTTTGACGTGAGAGTTTGGTAATTATTTAATGTATTTATTTTTTTTTTATTTATTTATTAGAATTTAAGTTTTCATAAATAATTTTTAAAAAAAAATTAAGAGAGATTATGATAATATCTATTGTAACTTTATTTGAAATTATTATTATTATTTTAGCAATGCATCTATTTTAGGGATGAAATTGAATTAAAATGATTGTAAGTAATTTAAAAATATAACTGTTAAAAGGAGAGAGAGGAAGGAGCAGAAAAAACAAATTCACTACTCATTCACTAAATTAACTTCCATAAAAATTGACAAAATGTATGAAATTAAAATCTATTTAAAATATTACTCATTCATTATCTTACATCATACAATAATTAAAATTTATTTTAAATAAAAAATTTAATGAATTATGTTAAAAAAAAATGAATGAAGATAACAAACACACGTATGATAAAGAAACACGCGAAGAAAACAATACAAGTCATTTCATTTGTTTCATTTTTAGAAGTCATTTTAACCATAGCAAAACTAAGGAGAGCCTTTGTACTAGCTTGGGTGTCTATGTTGTTGGATACTGGAGATATATATTATAGAGATTCGTGGTGCGTGAGATCAGGAATTTTGTGTACAATTGTCTGAAAAATATGAATTTTCGGTGTTATGCAACAACCTTGCATTGTTGAAATATATGGACACCCGATATTATCAACATGGATTGCAGAGCATCGTATGCTAGAGTCTCCAATATTCATGGAACATGTGATGTGAGAGGAGAATCTTTAAAGGACATAATAATCCTTTTTAATGCTTATTAAACTGTATACGTCCTCCATGTGGTTAATTGATTTCTTTCGCTGACTTCACTTTATGGGACATAGGTTTTTACAAAGGTTGGCGAAAACTTGTGATAAACACTTCACCATTGTTTGAAATGTTTGCGTTTGCATTAGCAACTTTGATGCACTCGAAGGACAGAAGGACAGAGTTCGTCGTGATATAGAATGTGAGATTATAAGAGTACCGTTGTAATACTATTGTGAAGTTTTGTGAAAAGCCGGAAACTGAGTTTTCTTGTTTGGACGCCCTCTGGTGCGAATCAAGACATAAGATTTTAATTTGTCTCTCTGGCAATTACCAATTTAGTTGAGTGGGTGATGTGTTTTCTCTTTTAATAATATTAATTTAATTTATTATTTTTAATTTAATATAAACAAATAAATTAATCTAAACTAAATTTAGAGAAGAAAAAGTATTTTTTTAAAAAAAAATATATTTAAATTTTGAGTTTTTTAATAAAATATAAATGAAAATAATTTATTAATAAATATAATTAAATTTAAATAATGAACAAATTTAACGTTAAATATATATATATATATATATATATATATCATAGTCGATTAAGCCGGTAAGGACGGAAGCATTTATTAATATCGCTTCATCCGTCCATCCATCGGGTACAATTTTTGGGACGAGAGCAGAAAGATCTCATATCACACAATTATCGTATTAAATAAGCTCATTAATGTGAATGTGGTGAATAAATATAGACATAATAGATATGATGATCATGATTTTGATATTTTTTTTTTTTTTGTTTAAATGATGATCATTAATGAGCTCATCAATTTTGATATACACCCCCGCGTGTTTTGCTTTTTGATCACGTCCCTGTAAAGCAAACATCTCGGCATGCATGTTTGCTCAAAAATACTAAAATATATATATATATATATATATATATATAAATGACACTGTGTCATTTAGCTAATACGATAACTAACAAGAATTTAGTCTCATTCAATAACACCTTCTTTTAACAAGAATTTTATTGTTGATTGCATGAGCAATTTGACCTTAGTACTTCGAATACATTGACGAAACGAAACATTACGGAAATATTCATGTATTTTTTTTTATATATTATATAAAATATTATTTATTTAAATTAATTATTTTATATGTAATATAAAATTTTTCCTGGCCCCAACTTAAATTTACGAGGTTTTATGTTCGTCCAAACGGACACAGACACAATTATCTTTGAGCCCCTCTTCCGAGATAATGTCTCAGTCATGTCCTTCTTTGCATCCATCGTTTGGTATCGTTTATTTATTGTTCAACTTATGTGCGCCAGCCCTCAACTGTGACGAAACTCAACGCGTTCGGATCCGTCCTCAAATATTGAAGCCTGCAACTACTTACCTATAGCCACAATTTTGATGGATGAGAGAGAGAGAGAGAGAGCAAGCAACAGGTAAGAGAGAGAGAGGAATACAATGCCTGACGTCACCATCTCCTGTCAAATATTTTCAGCGATACTGTGCGGCACGGCTGTCCACGACTTGAAATGTCCAATATTCTTACTTATTTTGGTGCCAAACTCGTGGGCCAGACGGGAAGAAAAGCTGAATTCTGAAGCGAACATGGTGATACGTTTTTATTTGAATGGATGAACTGTCAGCTGAGATGAGATGGGAAAAGAAATTAAAACTTTTAGCTCAAAAAAATTGAAACTTTGGAAGTCGTTCTTTTCTCCTTTAACTTCTAACATAATGGCACCATTTAAACAAAAAAAAAAAAAATTTATCAAAATCATGATCATCATATCTATTATGTCTATATTTATTCACCACATTCACATTAACGAGCTTATTTAATACGATACCTGTGTGATATGTGATCTTTCTGCTCCCGTCCCAAAAATTGTGTGATATGTGAGAAAACCAAAATTACCATAACGTGGCCGTAGAATGTACTGTCGTAGCCAAAATTCCAAACTCAACAAACATGTCGTATCATGTATTCGCAGACTTATATATATATATAAGTTTTATTTTTTTAGGCAAGAGGAGGCCAAAGACCCATTCCAAATTGCTACCATCAAGTTACCATTTCGTTCTAATTATCATACAAAATGTTTCTGATTAGAAAACATAAACACTAATAAATTGCAGCAATGCACATAAACATGTGCCACTGGCCAGCTTAAAGAGCCCTAATTAGATTTGACAATATGAAATGAGGTCACGAAGCTCCAGCAAGAGGTCCTGAGCAAATCTTGGACGCACAATGTAAGCGTTCCTCCAGAGGCTCCTTCTCCTTCCTATTTAAATAAACAAATAAATTCTAAAGGGTTTCTGATGGTACATTATAACATTATTGTCACAAAGATTTTACCGTTTTAAGAAAAAAAAAAAAAAAATCAGAAATAAGGAGTATTTGTGCCACTTGGTAACATGAGATTGGATGCGTGACGTGGTGTCGTTGGCATTTGGAGATTGGATGGGGAGGACGCATGGTTAGCATCATGCCGCTCCTTCTTTTCAAAACGTATCCTTCTTTTCAAAACCTATCGGTTCTTGCAATATTCTGGCAAGATAATGGAGAAGATAAAAGAGGGAGGAAGAATTTTATACTAATATAACAAACTTTTATATAGAAAATATTTTGGTAACTAAGTTTTGTCCATGTCATGGGATGGGCTAGATGGTATATATAGCCCATGGAGACTAGAAGAGAACTACACACAATAGCCACGAAGATCACACCAGTCATAGACTCTTGCGATTTCTCAGACGCCCTATTATTGGTCCAATATGGTTGGAGAGGGCACAAGAACCTACATCTGCTAGAGCATTGCTCACCAGAACGGCAAGTCTACAAGGAATTTTATTTTTTTTTGGGCTTCTCTGCTACCCCTAAAAGAAACGTCTCAGTCTAGAATTTGTGGGTGAATGTTTTACACTAATGTAATATTTTTGAACCCGTTATTTTCTCCTTTAATTTCTAACAAAATGACACCATCTAAACAAAAAAAAAATTAAAAAAAAAAATTATCAATATCATTATCTATCTATTATGTCTATATTTATTCACCACATTAATGAGATTATTTAATACGGTACTTGTGTGATCTTCTCTACCCTCCAAACCTATCGTCACAAAAATGGTACCCGATGGATGGATGAAGCTATATTAATAAATGCTTCCGTTCTTACCGCCTATTTTATTTTTACCATATATATATATATATATATATATATATATATTATTAATATTAAATTTGCAGAGTGTATAAATTAAATTTTATTTATTAAAAAATTATATTTATTTATATTTTGTTAAAAATAAAAGACGCTCAAATCTTAAATATTACTTTTTTTAAAAAAGAAAATACTTTTTCTTCTCTAAAATTAGTTTAAATTAAAAAAATTTCTATAGATAAAATATACAAATTTAAGAGATTTTTTTTTATAAAATCATTTGGAAACTTGTCTTTTATTTTATTTTATTTATTATAAAATTAAAAATTTCAATTGTAATAAAATAATTAATAAAATTTTTATTTAATTACAATTACATCAATAATAATCAAATTATAAAATTTTATTTCAATTATAATCAATTTTATTTCAACTAATATATTTTAATATTTTTCCGCGTCTACAATATATATTTACGTAGGGCAGATTGGATTCTCCAGCTCAAATAGCAATTGTCAAGGGACGCGAGCCGTAAATTTCCTCCCAAATAAGCCGATGGCCAGCAAAAAATGGAGTTTTCAGCCGACGACGACGAGAACTGGGTTGTCGTCGTCTTTCTCTTACCATCGTCAGAGTAACTTTCGCCCTGCAAGTAATCATTTCCGCACAATTGCCTCTTTGGGGACCTCCGATAATTTCTTTAAAATTAAAAATAATAGATGGAATAATTCATCATCCCCAGTGTCCGCGCTGCTGTTGCGGCAGCAGCAATGTATGTCTAATAGCTCTTCCTCTTTGGAGACTGCGGCGGCGGCATATAATCAGGTTTTCCCTCCGGATTCCTCCTCGTCGTCATCACCGTCGTCGTCTTTGCTACCCTTTTTGATGCTTCCATCTGAGGATGTTGAGGCCGGCGGAGACAGGGAGGAGGTCCATTATCGAGCTTTCCTCAGCCTTAGAGATAATAAGGTGACGAAGCTCCAGAAAGAGCTCCCTGAGCAAATCTTGGACGCATTATGTAAGCGTTCCTCCAGAGGTTGGCTCGCCTACGTGAGCCGCCGGGACTGCGGAATCTATTTGGCAGATCTGTTTCCTTCTTCTGCGATTTCTCCCCCAAAAATAGTCCCGCTGCCTTCCATCCTCACTTTACCCGAATACAAGGCGGAAGCCAAGAAGATTGAGAGTCACCCTCGTCACCACAGTTTATTTTTGCTGAGAAACCTAGCAATGTCTTCCTCTCCAACACTTGACGATGATACCGTCGATTTGAATAGGGATTGTGTAGTTATGATGTTTCCTCATTATGGTCATCTCCTAGCCTTTTGCAGAATTGGAGACCCTACTTGGATGCAGTTACCAGGCTCTGCAGAATCTCCCCCCGAGGATAACATGGCAGTGGCAGGGGTGCATGATGTCATGTACTCCAGGAAGGACAAGCTTTTCTACAGCGTCACATCAGATTGTCAAGTTCAGGCTTGGGACTTCAACAACGCTGGTGATGACGGTTTTCCCAAAAGGATTGATTTTGGTATTGAGTTTTCCGACATGGTTTACCCAGATTTCTACCTTGATGAACACGATGACAATTTGTTCTCAACAAAATATTATCTGGTGGAGTCACCGGAAGGGGAGATCCTCTACCTTGAAAAATGTTGCGTTTGCATCGGAAAAGATGAATCGAAGAAGTCCTTTCCATATAGGAGTCTCCTGTTTTCGGCTTATAAGTTAGATTTTGAGAAGCGAATTGGGATACCTATCAAGAGTTTAGGTGACACCGCCTTGTTCTTGGGTCTCAACGAGTCATTTTCTCTCTCAACTCGTGATCATCCGGAGTTGACGCCTAATTCAATTTACTTTACTGATGACTTGAGCATGAATTATATTGGTGGTTATGGGGGTGATGACATGGGTGTTTACAATTTTGAGGACTACTCCGTCGCGCCTCTCTTTCATCTCTATCATCCCTCTGAGTTTAAGCATACCCGACCTGCTCCAATTTGGGTTTCGAGGACATAATAGTTGTACTCTCTCGAACAACTTTCGTAAATCTACTTTCTGGTAGCCTGCTATCATTCCCCAAATATTTCATTTCCTAGAAATTTTCACTTTTTCTCGCATTGCACCTTTTGCAGTGCCACTGGATGCCGGATATTAGCAAATGCTTGTTTTCATATTCACATCTTTTAAGTCACTATGGGTAAGAAAATTTTGATTTTTGAAGAGTGCTCCATCCTATTTTTGTGCCTTAAAGGTTTTAGGCCACTTCTATTTGCATGTCAGTTTCCCCTGTTTTATGTGTTTTCATGTCGTCCCTTTCATGCTTTTGAGGCTTTGACAATGCTTGTCTGAGACTCTTTTTTCCTCAAAAGCAGAACTGTTCAATATTCAATTATGCTTTCATAGACATTATGTCTTCTCTGGAGCACGAATGTTTTTGGGACCAACAATGCATGACACAGATGATCTTGTTTGGGCCAACTGTGTTCTAATTAAGCTCCTGGTTGCTGAAAAGCCGGACTTATGCATATCCAGTTGACAAAAGGGACCAATATTTACAACCACTTCTCCACCCATATTGACAAAACTGTTGATTAAGTGAACGGAATATTTGGAACAGGGTATAATTTTTCTGAAATAATAAAGCCCAATAAGAAAAAATGTGAGTCAAGCAACCTAGTAGCCTAGGCCAGAAGGATCATAAAATTGAAGTCACCTTGAAAAATAAGTTACGTTTGCTCATCCTCTGACCTCTTGAAGACGCAAGAAGCAACTAGTACAAGTAATAACATATCATCAGTCTGTGCAACATTTTCAATTTTAATATGCAGAATCCCGCGAAAGTTTCAGCAAGAAAAGGGATAATGTCTACAATGTTGTAGGCAGCAATACACATGATAAGACAATAATTCTATATGAAAGACAGAGGATTGCACTCTATTGCTTACCTTTACAAATGTGTTAACCACAAGTATTGCTAGATCAGGAAGGCTTTTAGCATAGTTTATGGGATACAAATACACCAAGCCCTTTGACTCTGTATATATTGTCTATTTATTAGTTATTCAATTCATTGTGAAGTTGTTGGATCAAAAAGAATTATTCAAAAAATACAGAGTCCTAATAACAATAATTATTTAATCATATAATGACCATTATTTTTTTAAAAATATGGTATATATATACTGGACAAACACAAAGAAGATTGACAAATGAAATATATATTTAAATTCAACTTTTGATATCCATGTAAAAGTCTTGGTGGAGACACATAACAATCTAACGTTGGCTTTGTATTGTGATAAATGAGTTTTTTTTTTTTTTTTTTTGGTTATTGAAATTTTTATTATCTTATTACAAAAAATCTGTATTTATTAATAGTAATTTTTTTTAGGATAATTTTTTTTTAAATTAGAAATCACAGATAAATTGGTCTACACTTATGTACTTATTATATATATACTGTCTCTTATACACATCTTCCATGTAAAGTCTTGGTGGAGATACATAACAATCTAACGTTGGCTATGTATTGTGATAAATGAGTTTTTTTTTTTTTTTTGGTTATTGAAAGTTTTATTATCTTATTACAAAAAATTTGTAGTTTTTAATTGTATTTTTTTTTTTTTTTTTGGTTATTGGATTTTTTATTATCTTATTACAAAAAATTTGTAGTTTTTAATTGTATTTTTTTTTTTTTTTTTGTTTTTGAAATTTTTTTTATTTTTTTACAAAAAATCTGTATTTATTAATAGTAATTTTTTTAGGATAATTTTTTTTTAAATTAGAAATCACAGATAAATTGGTCTACACTTATGAGATGTGTATAAGAGACAGTATATATATATTCGAATTTTAATATACTTTTTGGTGGCATGAAGAGGTCAAAGACCCATCCTTAGTAGCTACCGTCCTCGTGAAGCTAATAGCAGCAATATCATACAATAGGACAGCAGGAGGAGGATGGGTCAGAAACACAATTCCAACAGGTTGGCCGAGCGCATGCTTCGAAAGGCAATCGGCCACTCCGTTGGTCTCTCTTTACGCATGGGCGAAGCGTAATTCCCCGCTCCGGTGCAGCAACTCTCTGTACTCATTCACAATGTTTGCTTGGGGTCGTGTTACAGGATTATGCATTAGGACCAAAAGAAACTTTGATTTCAGGATTACCCAACTGATAGAATGTACAATAAAACTCATTGAATCTATCTAGATTTGATCTCATCTTATTGGATATTGATTGGATATATAATAAGATTAATTAGATCTACTCAAATTTATTCTTCATTACTATACATCCAATCTTTTTGACAGAAAATTGAATTTAAATAAATTAATTTTTTGTTTATATAACTCGGTAGTTTGTGAATAGAACTTGGAACAAAAACCGATAGGTGATTGACAAAAATTTACGAGATTTTGGTTATAGGACTCATGCCCTGACCCAAAATTTACTGCCGAGTAAATCCTCGGCACCCAAACCTTAACGAAACAAAACGCTGTGAGAATATTCATGTAATTTTTTTTTATACTATATAAAATAATATTTATTTAAAATAATTATTTTATACGTAATAAATTTTTTTTCTCGCGTCAACTTAAATTTACTGAGGTTAGACGGGCACACACGGAATTGTCTTGAAGCCCGGTTCTGAGATTATGTCTCAGTCATGTTCTTCTTTGCTTCCGTCTCTTGGTATCGGTTATTTATTGCTCAGCTTATGTGCGAGATGCATAAACAAAACAACTCGCAAGCCATCCCTCAACGGTCAAATCTCGACCAGTTATCACAAGTTAGGATCGTCTTCAAATATTGCTGCCTGCAACTGCTTACCTATAGTCATAAATATGATGAAGGTGGGAGAGAGAGCAAGCAACCAGTAAGAAAGCGGTCACCTTCCCCTGTTAAATCTTTACAGCCATACAGTGCAGACCTACAACGTCGAATACTATTGCCTATTTTGGTACCAAACTCATGGGCCTGACGGAAAGAAATGCTGATTTCTGAAGTGAACATCGTGTTGTGTTGCTTTCTTTTTATTTGAACGGATGAACTTTCAAAACAAATTAAAACTTTTAGCTCAAAATGAAAAAACGTCTCCCCTGCTTTCAGATAATCATAAACTAGGGAATTTATTACCCAAAAAAAAACTTATTATAAAACCCTCGTTAAATCTCACGCAGTGATTAATAAAATTATTAAGAGAAATTTATTAAAATTAGAAAAAAATTATAAAACTTTAATAATAAGTAATTCAAAAATTTATTAATAACGAGAGAGACGCTTACAACCAGATGATTGGGAAGCAGAGTACTACGCTGAGAGGGGAAGAAAGATCACTAATACCAACCAACATAGAATAAGATAAGATCACTAATTTCAGACCTCAAACGGACACAACGAGGAGCAGCTGCTACCTGGAACGGAAATGAACTCTCCATCAACTCTTCCATCAGCTCTTCAATTTCTTGTTAAGATTGGTGTTGTTCCCTGATGTGGTCATCGAGTTCCTGGATAGTTTCAAAAAGAGCACCGCAATAATGACATTCCAACTTCTCTTCTTTCACGTGTTTTACTTTTTTTTTTTCTTAGACTCCCGAGTTGTGCCGAGATGTCGACTCCGAGAAAAATTTACAGTGGAAGGGGGTGTTCTTCGGTTACGCCTAAAATTAAATAATTTTCTTGGAATCCAAGTAACCGCATTAGACAAGACTTGAAACATTTTTATTGAAAAAAAAAAAAATTATCAGAAAACTTGTGTCGTTCATATCTAATACTCAGGGTATTTATAGGCGGGAGAGGAGAATAGAAGGTAAAAAAAAAAAACAAGAAGAAGACTCAGAGTTTGCTGAGTATATGGGAGAGGGGATATCAATTGCATGCTACAGCACATGTTTCTGTGAGGAATTGCATGCTACAGGATAACTGAGTAGAATTCAGAAATTAGTGTACAGTAATCAATTATTATTTAAAGTCTCAGTCAACTGTAAAAGGTAACCTCTTGCAAGCAGAACCAGAATCCAATTTGGAGCAAAAGTTACTCGTGGATGCAAGATAAGACTGGACCACGTCTTCCGGTCTGGCCCACGAGTTTGGCACCGAAATAAGTAAGAATATTGGACATTTCAACTCCTGGACAGCCGTGCTGCACAGTATCGCTGAAAATATTTGACAGGAGATGGTGACGTCAGGCATTGTATTCCTCTCTCTCTCTTACCTGTTGCTTGCTCTCTCTCTCTCTCTCACATCCATCAAAATTGTGGCTATAGGTCACAGTTGAGGGCTGGCGCACATAAGTTGAACAATAAATAAACGATACCAAACGATGGATGCAAAGAAGGACATGACTGAGACATTATCTCGAAAGAGGGGCTCAAATATAATTGTGTATGTGTCCGTTTGGATGGACATAAAACCTCGTAAATTTAAGTTGGCGCCAGGAAAAATTTTATATTACATATAAAATAATTAATTTAAATCAAGCTCCAAATGCCAACGACACCACGTCACGCATCCAATCTCATGTTACCAAGTGGCACAAATACTCCTTATTTCTGATTCTTTTTTTTTTTTTCTTAAAACGGTAAAATCTTTGTGACAATAATGTTATAATGTACCATCAGAAACCCTTTCGAATTTATTTGTTTATTTAAATAAGTAATACACAATTTTAATTTTTAATGGACGAACAGAATTAAATAAGAGAAGTTAGCCTCAAGGAGGGCTTGTTTAGAATTTATTTAAAAGCAGTCATTGAAAAAAATTCATTTTTCTTTGTCCATATTAAGAAAATTCTTTCAATATTTTATTAGAATAAATTTAATAAACTTGTTTTTAAATTACACATCACATATTTTAATTTATATATTAAAATTAAATTTTTTATTTTAATTATTTAATTTTATTAAAGTATATATATTTTTCGAATTAATTTTACTTATTTTTATTAATATTATAAGTTTTAAAAAAATTTATTTAGAAAATAAAAAAATTTATGATAATATGTATTGTAATTTTATTTAAAGTAATTATTGTTCAAACGATGAATTTTTGTATAGGTGAGATAATAGTAAGTATTTCTAATATCTGTACATATTTTTATTGCTTAAAAAAACAAATAGAGAAAGACAAGAAAGAATAGGAATGCAAAATTGAATATTGAACACCCCCTGCTTTAGAGGAAAAAAGAGTCTCAGAAAAGGGTTGATAAATTAAGTTAAACTTAAAAAGCATTGCCAAAGCCTTAAAAGCATGGAAGGGACTACATGAAAACACGTAAAAACACGGGGAACTGACATGCAGATGGAAATGATCTAAAACCTTTAAGATCCAAAGGTAGGATGGAGCACTGTTTTTCTAAACAGTGTCTTAATGCTATGAATATCAAAACAATCATTTGCTAATATCCGGCGTCCAATCGCATTGCAAAAGGTGGAATGGGAAGAAAGAGCAAATTTTTAGGAAATGAAATATTTGGGGAGCAGGCTAGTCCTACGAAATTTGCTCGAGAGAGTACACATATTATGTCCTTGAAACCCACATTGGAGCAGGTCGAATATTCTTAAACTGAGAGGATGATAGGGATGGTAGAGAGGTGTGATGGAGTAGTCCTCAGAATTGTAAACACCCATGTCATCACCCCAAAAGGAGAAATATAACTCATGCCCAATTCATTAGTAAAATTAATTGAATTAGGCATCACCCCCGGATGATCACCACTCTTTGAGACCCCAAAACAAGGTGGTGTCACTTCAACTCTTGACAGGTATCCCAATTCGCTTCTCAAAATCTTAACTTATAAGCGGAAAATAAGACAACATTTTTTAAGGTAGAGGATCTCCCCTTCCTGTGACTCCACCAGATAATATTTTGTTGAGAATAAATTATCATGGAGATGTTCCACGTAGAAATCGGGGTAAACCATGTCGGAGAACTCAATATCATAATCAATCCTTTTGGGAAAACCATCATCACCAGCGTTGTTGAAGTCCCAAGCCTGAACTTGGCAATCTGATGTGACGCTATAGAAAAGCTTGTCCTTCCTGGAATAGATCACGTCCTTCCACTTCCACAGTATCCTGGGGGCCTCCAGCGGAGCCTGGTAACTGCATCCAAGTAGGGTCTCCAGGCTAGGAGATGACCATCATCAGGATGCATCATAACTACACAATCCCTATTCGAATCGACAGTATCATAGTCAGCTGTTGGAGACGAAGACGCTGCTAGCTTTCTTAGGAAAAATAAGCTCTGGTGACAAGGGTCACTCTTCAGGTAGAGTGAGGACGGAGGGCAGTGGGACAATTTTTGGCGGAGAAATCGCAGAAGAAGAAGAAAACAGATCTACCTAATAGATTCCGCAGTCACGACGGCTCGCGTAGGCGAGCCAACCTCTGGAGGAACGCTTACTTTGTGCATCCAAGATTTGCTCAGGACCTCTTCCTGGAGCTTCGTGACCTCATTATCTCTCGGGCTCCCATCTGGTCAAATGCATCTTATATATGGTCTCTTTTTTTTTTGGTTCATATGGTCAAATCTAATTAGGGCTCTTTAAGCTGGCCAGTGTCACATGTTTATGTACATTGCTGCAATTTATTAGTATTTATGTTTTCTAATCAGAAACATTTTGTATGATAATTAGAACGAAATGGTAACTTGATGGTAGCAATTTGGGATGGGTTTTTGGCCTCGTCTTGCCTAAAAAAATAAAACTTATATATATATATATAAGTCTGCGAATACATGATACGACATGTTTTTTGAGTTTGGAATTTTGGCTACGACAGCAGCTTTAGTTGCTGCAGTACATTCTATGGCCACGTTATGGTAATTTTGGTTTTCTCACCAACTAATCTATCTATTATAATTTTATATATACATGAGATTTAAATAATTTATATACTATTTTGTTCGTTTTTTCTAGTTTAAATCACAATTTATCTTAGTCTTTTACTCATTCTCTATTTTTTATAAAAACTTTGTTACTATTAACGGATGGTTTATTATCAACACATTTTTTTTTCCTGGTACGATGGCATTAGAAATTATGATGGGCCATCAGAAGAAGAATAGAAAGATACTCATTTCTAAGTATACGAAGCCAACGTTAGCTTGATATACCTCTTCGTAAAACTTTTACGTAGACAACAGGGTTTAACGTGAATATGTATATTATATACCAATGATTTAGAGTATCACTCTTATTTATTTATTTATTTATTTATTTTGTGTCTTGTGAATATATGAGCTTCGTTCCATCTTTTAGGCAAATTAATGATTATTTCATGAATAAATAATTATTTTCATACTATTTTTATTAGTATCCTTATATATTTTAAAATTCAATTATTTACATATTAACTCATCTATTAATTCAATTACTTATATAAGTATATATTTTTTTAAAATTTCAGTGACTTATGCATTGAATATTTTTATTTACACTGCCAATCTCATTAGCATTGACTAGTATATTTCATTTTATTTTTATTTCTGTGCATGTGCTCTTGTTTATATAATATTATTGAAAAATAATATTTATTTTAAATTATCAGGTGCGAAGTTTGAGTAAGTAAATTAGCTAAAATTAAAACTTTATATATTTTGGACACATTGATAAATTAATAAAATTGAAAACTAGAAAACGAAATTTCTTAAGCTGGGTAGTTGGATTGCAAACTGGATCGGGGCGTCGGGATCGGGTCCCTCGGAACAACCGAAGTTTGATTTACGAGCTTCTTCCCGGAAACAGAAAATTATTTGGAGCCTCCCTGATCTTCTCTCTTTAGCGTCTTTGGAATTTGCCTTTCCAAGTGTCCTACTCCGCCACCACCGCCGGAGAGGCAACCATGAGCGGGCACGATTCAAAGTATTTCTCCACCACCAAGAAGGGCGAAATCCCAGAACTGAAAGAAGAGCTCAATTCTCAGTACAAGGTTTCCCCGTCCCCCCCCCTCTCTCTCTCTCTCTTAGATTGTTTGCGAATATGCAAATGCTTGAAGCGTATTGATCTGTGATCTGCAGTGATTAGGTAACTTAATTTCAGTCGTGTTGTCAGTTGTGTTCCGTGGCCAACTGCCCATATTTCTCAGTAGATCCGCTTCTTTGTATTGTTTTTTGGACAATGGTTTCTCGTAATTCTTCGAGCGTTTGTTTTCGTTCGATTACTAAAGGGAGATGATGCGCAAAAATCCTTTGTTTAATTAATTGTACAAGTTCTGTGATGTTTTTTTTTTTTGTTGCTCCATTATGGAGAACAAGTGCCTGTTTTTTCAGTGAGGATATTTTTAAGAAGCTTAGGAGCTGAATTATTTGAGGTTGTTGCAGTGCCGTGTACAGAGAATCTTTAGTTATCGATGTAGCTCATAGTTTGTCATATCCATATGTTCGTGTGTGACAGCCATAGTCTACTGATATAGTTGAGGAATTGAATCCTTTGAATGCCGGAAAAGCTGTTACTGCATTTTTGTTTATGGTTTTTCCGCAGAGAATAAGATCATAAATCTACTATTTGTGATATCGCATTAATGTACTATTTGTTTTGTCATTGTTGCTAAAAATTTTTTTATGCAATATTTGGAATGGAATCTGCCCATAAGGTTTAGCATAACTCCATATAAAAATGTTATATATGATTTCAGGTTTCCATCTTTTTTGCTTATTCAATAGAATCTCAATGCAATTAGTTTTACAATTTTTTTTTTCAAAGAATTGACCAAAAAGGTTATATAAAACTTGTTCGCTTATGCAATCTTATGTAGGATAAGAGGAAAGATGCCGTTAAAAAAGTGATTGCCGCTATGACAGTTGGGAAAGATGTATCATCACTGTTCACAGATGTTGTGAATTGCATGCAGACAGAAAATTTGGAGCTCAAAAAGCTTGTGTATCTGTATCTCATAAATTATGCTAAAAGCCAGCCTGATCTAGCAATACTTGCAGTTAACACATTTGTAAAGGTAAGCAATACAAAGCAGTCATTTTTCATATAGAATTATTGCCTTATCAAGTGCATTGCTGCTTTCAACATCGTTGATTTCTCTTGCCAAAAATTTCATGGGATTTTGTTGTTACAGTTTTTCTACGTATTAAAATCTCAAATGTTGCATGAGGTATATATTTTTAAATGTACTAGTTGCTTCTTGTGTCTTCATGAGCTCAGAGGATGAGCAAAAGTAATTTTTTTTCAAGGTTACTAAAATTTTATGATCGTTCTGGCCTAGGCTACTGGGTTGTTTGACTCACATTTTTTCTTATCCCACTTTATTATTTCAGAAAAATTATACTCTGCCAAATCTATTTGCACTTAATCAACAATTTTTTTCAATATGGGTGGCCCTTTGGGTTGGTTGTAAATTTTGGCCCTTTGGGTCAACTGAATTGGCCTAAGTCCAGCTTTAGAGAATGTTTGGGATTTAATTTTAGTGTAATATCTTTCAACTAAAATTATCCTTGTGCTCTGCTATTAGTTGTTCTGTTAAATACATCATGCTTGTTATAATGGTTCTATCCATATATGAGCAGCTCATATTTCATTTATATCTACCCAGGGTTCACAAGATGCTTTTTTTTTTTTTTTTCTCTGATTAAGGATTCACAAGAACCAAATCCTTTGATTCGTGCTCTGGCTGTGCGGACAATGGGGTGCATTCGTGTTGATAAAATTACTGAGTATTTATGTGATCCGCTTCAGATGTGTCTTAAGGTGGGTTCTATGGATTGATAGAATTTAAATTCTTGCTACTTCAATTTGTGCTTGTCTTCGAGAATTAAGTTATTGATTTCATGCAGTCATTACCCTGTTTTCTGAGATACTCGGCAAATTTACTTTGTGTAACTGTCTAATCCAGTATTCTGTACACTATTGTATCAGGACGATGATCCTTATGTTCGCAAGACAGCAGCCATTTGTGTTGCAAAGCTTTATGACATAAATGCTGAGTTAGTTGAGGATAGGGGTTTTCTGGAATCTCTCAAGGATTTGCTTTCTGACAATAATCCAATGGTTGTTGCCAATGCTGTGGCAGCTCTTGCAGAAATTCAAGACAATAGTAGCATGCCCATCTTTGAGATTACTAATCACACACTCTCAAAGCTACTTACAGCTCTAAATGAGTGTACGGAGTAAGTAAACCGTATCCTTCTATCATGACATTTGTTTTCTATCATTCTTTTTTACTTGAATAGTTCAAAATTTTTAGTCATTGGACTTTACTGTGATTTGGTTGGGTACTTTCTATATCATTCCTTTTTTTAGGGGGGGGGATAGAAATGGTATTGTTTACATCGTTGAATCTGTAGACATTGACAATTTAACTGAAGCACATTTTTTATCATTGATGGTCTTAACTTCTAAGTTGCTATAATTGAGTTGGACATGCATATTATTATACTCCTCTGCATCCAACTACATTTCCTATTCTCTGTTGTTGCAATTTGTTCCTTCCTTAAAACCATGTTATTGAGAAGTTGGATTGAGCTACCTTGCTTATCCAATTCTTTTTTAATCTTTCTAGTCCTTGTGTTGCAAGCTGTATGTATTTTGCTTACTATCAGCTTTCTACTTCTTGTGCTATTGGCTGATTATGAATTTCATGGTAAAATATCAGTGGCAGTTTGACAGTTGAATGACTTTATGCTTTCTCTCAATTAATAAGGATGCCTTATGCATTTTATCTCCAGTCTTTGTTTTCATTACATTTCACAAGTTGTTTGGTTGCACAACCTTATAGCTTGGTCAACTTATATGGTGACAAAATGTTTTCAGGTGGGGCCAAGTCTTTGTATTGGATGCTCTTTCTAGATACAAGGCAGCTGATGCTCGTGAGGCTGAAAATATAGTAGAACGAGTAACTCCACGGTTACAACATGCTAATTGTGCAGTTGTACTTTCAGCTGTCAAGGTTAGGTGGCTGTTTTATTGGTGTTTCTGTTGTTATGTTTTGAACAACTATCAAACTCATTTATTTGATTTTCTAAAATATTTATTTTTTCTTCACATAGATGATCCTCCAACAAATGGAACTTATCACAAGCACAGATGTGGTTCGAAATCTTTGCAAGAAGATGGCTCCTCCCCTTGTGACATTACTATCTGCAGAACCTGAGATTCAGTACGTCGCATTGCGAAACATTAACTTAATAGTACAAAGACGGCCTACAATCCTTGCCCATGAAATTAAGGTAAATGTATATGTTCCTGACTACTTGTTACCATATAAACATGAACAGGAAGAAAATCTATGAAAAATGACAGCAAATCTATTGTCCCACATAACTGACACTTTGATTGAAGAATTTGGAAAGGTAGTGTGAACCTCCAGGGCTTCTGCATGAAATTGAATTATCTGAGTAAAACCTTCTCTCTAAGGGTTACAAGGTCAAGACTATTTTCATTGCATCAAGCAACTTGATAGTCCCTGTTGATGTGCAATAGAGTACTGAATGTTCTTGTGCTTTGTGTGTAATTGTATTTTATCAAGGGAGGGCAAACTTATAAATATCTTTTCTTTTATTTCAGGTATTTTTTTGCAAGTATAATGATCCAATCTATGTGAAGATGGAGAAGCTAGAAATCATGATAAAGCTTGCTTCAGACAGAAACATAGATCAGGTACACATACCCTTTTTAGAACAAGAAGTCATCTGTCAGGAATTTCTTCTTTAAACTGACTTGAAACTCTTTTTCTTGACTGCACTTTTGCAGGTTCTGTTAGAGTTCAAAGAATACGCCACAGAAGTAGATGTAGATTTTGTCAGAAAAGCTGTCCGTGCCATTGGCCGCTGTGCCATCAAGTTAGAGAGAGCTGCAGAACGTTGCATTAGTGTTCTGCTTGAGTTGATTAAAATTAAAGTAAACTATGTGGTTCAGGAGGCCATTATAGTTATCAAAGATATCTTTAGAAGATACCCTAACACGTAAGCTACAGTTTTGTGGTCTTGATGACATAAAGTTGAAAATTCGATTGTCTCCCATGTGCATAAAACTTTGAATCCCTTGTTACCCTGCAGGTATGAATCAATCATAGCAACTCTTTGTGAGAGTTTAGACACTTTAGATGAGCCAGAAGCTAAGGTGCTTTTTTTGTTTAGGTACTAAAGCTTTTTGTATTCTCTTATGATTCCAAGCTGATAAATTTGCACTTCTTGCCCTTCTTACACCTCATTAAGGCTTCAATGATCTGGATAATTGGAGAATATGCGGAAAGAATCGACAATGCTGATGAACTTCTGGAAAGCTTCTTGGAAAGCTTCCCTGAGGAGCCTCCACAAGTTCAATTGCAATTGCTGACTGCAACAGTCAAACTCTTTCTAAAGAAGCCAACTGAAGGTCCACAGCAGATGATTCAGGTTTTGCTTTTGTACATAGGCACTTGTACTTTGAGAAATGGTGGTTTTTGGGGATATGGCTCTGCATAAAATCCAGGCAATTGTGTGAGAGGAGGCCATCTAGCTTTGGAAAAATACTTTTTCCATGCAGTACATTACATATAATAATCCAAGTTTATTACAAAAGGAGGGGGGAAATGAAAAGGAAAAGTTCACTTCCCTCATGGCTAAAGAAATGGATTTTGGCCCTAATTGAAGGGTTTGTGAAATGAAGTTTAACTGCTGTGAGAAGTCATAATAGTTGTTCTCATTGTGCAACTTCTCTGTTACAGGTTGTTTTGAACAATGCAACTGTGGAAACTGACAATCCAGATTTACGGGATCGTGCATACATATATTGGCGGTTGCTATCAACTGATCCTGAGGTGTGGTTTTGTTATCAATGATGACACTGCTAATTTTTAATAGTTCAAGCATCTAGTGCATTTGTTTTGCCACCATATTTAGCAAGAGTGCATGTTTGTCTGCTGAAGACATCTTAGTTAATCTGCTGGGTAAACATGTTGAATCCTCAAGGTTTTGATGGGCATTCATATAGCCGCATACATATAGAATAATTGAGATGGCCATCTTCATGTCTTTTCTGCGTCTGATGTGCGTATATAATCTTTCAGGCAGCTAAGGATGTTGTGTTAGCTGAGAAGCCTGTCATCAGTGATGATTCAAACCAACTTGATTCATCACTTCTTGATGAGCTTCTTGCGAATATTGCTACATTGTCCTCTGTGTATCACAAGCCCCCTGAAGCTTTTGTAACTCGGCTAAAGACTACAGCTCAGAGGGCTGAAGATGATGAATATCCCGATGGAAGTGAAACTGGTTATTCTGAATCGTCCGGGCATCCTGCTGATGGTGGCATATCACTGCCCACTAGTTCCAGTAATGTTCCATATGCTGGAGCAAGGCAACAAGCACCTGCAGCAGCTGCAGCTGCCCCTGCTGCTCCTGTTCCAGACTTACTGGGTGATCTAATAGGCATGGATAATAGTGCTGTTGTCCCTGATGATAAGTCATCTAATCCTGCTTGGTGAGTGCAGTGACTTGTATATTGTGTTCGTGGGACCTTTTAGAATTGATAGTCAGTTTGCTGGAGTATTAGTTTGCGAAGCCTGTTATTTTTCTTCGTAGTAGGTTCAGCTGATAATGACCCTGCATGATTTGAATCTCTCAACTGCATGCCAATCATTGACAAGGTACTTTGACCTTATTGCAGCCCTCCATTGCCTGTTTTACTACCAGCATCAACTGGTCAGGGTTTACAGATCAGTGCCCAGCTAGTACGAAGAGATGGTCAAATCTTTTACAGCTTATTATTTGAGAACAGCTCACAGATTCCCCTTGATGGGTTCATGATTCAGTTTAACAAGAACACATTTGGTCTTGCAGCTGCTGGGCCTCTTCAGGTACCTGTGTTTCTTCTTTCTCCCTCTTTTGCATGTTGTTTATTTCTGTTCTACTGTTAGATATAAAAGTATCTTGTTGCGCATAAGGTTCCAGAACTACAACCAGGGTCATCTGCGTCGACCCTGCTGCCTATGATATTGTTTCAAAACATGTCTGCCAGCCCTCCAAGCTCACTTTTGCAAGTTGCTGTGAAGAATAATCAACAGCCAGTGTGGTATTTCAATGATAAAATTTTACTGCATGTGTTGTTCACTGAGGATGGGAGGATGGAACGTGGAAGCTTTCTTGAGGTAAGAAATGAAAAACCTTCATCTTCATTACTTAGAGCTTTATCTGTGGCCAAACTGATGAAAGATATTATTTACCTACTCCTTAATCTTTTACCAAAATATTAGCAAAGTAGTATTATGTGGCATACCAGACTCCTTTGAACTTGCTGAAATGGATGATGGTAGTGAAGTAAATGGCCATGACCCTGAATTGTAATGGGGACCTCAGGATTTATGAGTGTGCATGTCCATTTTTCTTATGTCAGGCTGTAAGAGATCAGTGTAATTTTATGGCAATATGTTCCTATAAGTCAGGAACTTGGTTAACTTTCTGAACTCTGTATATAAAGCAACCTGTGGTAAATGGGCTAGTAGGAGCAAATTGGGAGACTTACTCTGTGGCCTTGACATAGTGAACAAGATTCAGAGTTTGATGCTAGTTTAAGAAGATACTGTGTGGCTAGTGGATAGTGGTTCTTGACTGACTTGTTGCTGTCAAAAACTTGTTTCTTGCGATAATTTGTTGCAATTGCAGACATGGAGGTCCCTTCCTGATTCAAATGAGGTCTCAAAGGACTTTCCAGGCATTATGTTGAAGGGTGTAGAAGCTACTCTGGACCTGCTAGCTGCCTCAAACATGTTCTTAATTGCAAAGCGAAAGCATGCAAACCAAGACGTGCTCTACTTCTCTGCAAAAATGCCTCGAGGAATTCCCTTCTTAATTGAACTTGCAACCGTGGTCGGGACTCCTGGGATTAAGTGTGCGGTCAAAACTCCAAACCCAGAAATGGCACCACTATTCTTTGAAGCCATAGAGACTCTTCTGAAGGGTTGACCTGTTTCCTGTAACGAGCAACTTCGGCAGACTTAAAATTTTTCATTCTTATGTGTAGAATCCAACGCAGAGGCTTTGATAATAGTTATGGCCTATGTAATTTTGTTTTCCTCTTCTGTGATTTGTTTAAGATTCCTCGAGTGGTATGATAGCAATTCGATTATGCTAATTGTTTTGGACCATTCGTGTAGCCCAAACTGTAATGGATAGAGTTTTGAGGGGCTTTTCTGCACGGGTTCGGATTTTGGAATGGAAATAGAAGAAGAAGTTTATTTTTAGAAATCAGGGTTTTTTTTTTTTTTTTTATCGCAAGTTTACACTTTGCCGAAAACCAAAATAATGGAACCGTCACTTTGACTTTATATTTTCGATAGAAATGTAATTATTTTTTAAAATGTAATAAAGATAAAAATGAGACACTCGCATCCTCTTGTAAATAAGAATGGTCGCCTTAATAGTTACAAATTGACACGAAATTTTCTAAATGCCAAAATCAAATTACATAAAAACAAAAAACAAAAAAACCATTGTTCACCTCTTATACCTGTCCCAAAAACTCCCAAGCGTCTGTCCAGATCCAAACAACAAATTCAAAATTTACTAATTAAAAAAAAAAAAAAGAATGGCCCACGTGAACAATTTAAATCATTTTCCCCAAATTCAAATCCTGTCCCTCTCTAACGGCTACATTGCCTTCTCTTCTCTGCCCTTCCTCTCTGTCCCCTTCTCTCTTGCTCTCTTGCCCAAACAGACCCTACCCTCTCTCTCTCTCTCTCTCTCTCTCCAGAATTTCCGTTTTCCACTTCTCACTTGGTACTAATTACTAACAAATGAAGCACTTCATGCTACCAAGAAACCCCGCCGTGGCCGTCTTGCGGGAGGCGCAGCAGGTTACCACCAGCAATGAGCCGCCGAACCCTCACAAGGCCAAGCCATCGCCTTCCAGGAGGCACAAATCTTCCAAGGAAAACGCTCCGCCATCGGATCTCAACACCGGAGACCAGAAGCCCTCGCCCTCCCCAGCTGCCAAGATCAAGAGTCCGTTGCCGCCCCGCCCTCAGTCTGCTAACCCTCTAAAACGCAAGCTTAGCACCGAGGCTGTTCCGGACTCTTCTTCCGTCCTGGATTCCGGCGTTAGGGTAATTTCTCTTCCACTCCACTACATATATTTAACCTTTTCTTTTCATTAGTGAAATTTCCCGGTTTCTTTTTCGGTTTGTCATTATATTTCGTTTCAATTCCCTGTCACAATTTCTGCTATTTTTCTATTGGCTAAATCCTAGGTCTTTGATTTTAAAAATTAATTACCAAGGTTGGAGTGGGGATGCGCAAAATGTCTTAGAAACTGAGTTTTTTGGTTTCAGTTCTGTCCATTTTCGGTGATACCTGTCTCCATTGCATGCAAAGATTCTAGGGGATAAAAGTCCTTAATTATTATAATATGGGTCTTTTCTTACGATTGCATCTGCAATTCTGCTTGTTTGTTGGGAGAAATGATGTCTTTTTAAGCAATTGGTCTTACTAGGCTGCATAGAAATCCCAACCGTCTCTAGATCTCAAGTTGTCTCTGTGTGTGTGTGCATGCACGTGTGTATTTTTTTGTGGTTTCATAAGACTGGAAAATAAGTGAAACTGTTAAGCTTAGAGAGTGAAAAAGGATTCACATGTAGTTTCTTTTATAATCCCATGTCTGAGGTTTGAATGCTTTCTTATTTTTCCAAGATCTTTTGGTTTCTAAAATTTGGAGGAAAAGGTGGGCTTTTGGTGGTAGATAGGGAAATTTACCCCTGCAAAGCAATTTGGTTAAATTTCTGTAAACTTGCTTCTTTCTCAAGCATTCAAAAGCTCCCAGGAATGTTGTCTTACATTTACCTCACTGTGATATCCAAGTGGTTGTCAGAAATTTCAATATCTACAAAGGGTTGAAAATAAGGAATTTCACCTTGTCTTGCCCTTTTTGTTGGTTTTGTTGTTGAAAGCAACCAACCTTGGGTACAACAGCGTATGTCTTCTGATGACTGCTTCCAATTTTCCCATTTTGTAAAATAGCTTTGGTGCTAGCATCGGAACTGTTGTTAATTGAGTTATGTGTGTTGTGTCTGTCTCTTCTTCTATTGGCACAATATTAGGTAATAGTGCGAATACGACCATTACAAAAGAATGAGGAAGAGGGAGAGATGATAGTTCAGCAAATTTCCAATGATTCACTGACAATCAACGGACACAACTTCACATTTGACTCAGTTGCTGATACAGAGGCAACACAGGTACACCTTCCCTTCTTTCTTTGTGATTAATGACCATTGTAGTCATTTGCTTAACTGTTTTTTTCTTTCAATGCCTCTTCTACAGGTAGATATCTTTGAGCTTGTAGGATCCCCCCTCGTTGAGAACTGCCTCGCTGGATTTAACAGTTCAGTTTTTGCCTATGGACAGGTAGTTTCTAATTTAATCTTTTTACTTTCTACTATTTTACTGTACTACTAAATATATTAACAAAAAATCTACGATCCTGTTAAGCATTTTTATATTGGAATTAATTCAGACAGGGAGTGGAAAGACCTACACAATGTGGGGACCAGCCAATGCTTTGTCAGAAGAGAACCTATCAATTGATCAGCAAGGTTTGACCCCACGTGTCTTTCAGAGACTTTTTTCTCGAATACACGAGGTAAAGATCCAGTAATTGTAGTGGCCAAACTTGTTGAAGACCAATCATTGCTGAAGTATTGACAGTTTTAATGATTCTGTGATTCCATTTTAGGAGCAAATTAGACATGCTGACAAGCAACTCAAATATCAGTGTCGCTGCTCTTTTCTTGAGGTTAAGTTTTGGGGCTGCTATTTGTGCTATCATCTTCTTTACCCGAGTATCTTGCAACACTTGATTCTTCTCTAATGCATTTTCAGATTTATAATGAACAAATAACTGATTTGCTGGATCCAAGCCAAAGAAACCTTCAGGTGAAGAGGGAGATTAGTTTTTGCATGCTCATTGGTCTGTACACAATTGAAATCTATTTTTCTGAATCCTCTTGCTGTGTCATTTACAGATAAGAGAAGATGTCAAGTCTGGTGTCTATGTTGAAAATCTAAGAGAGGAGTATGTGTTTACAATGAAAGATGTTACTAAGCTCCTGATAAAGGTTTGATTCTTTTTTTGTTTGTACTCTGGACAGACATAAATGCTTCCTAAGTTATAGGTGCTTTTCCTGCTGAGGTGCTTTTCCTGCTGTGGTGCTTGGAACTGTATGTAGGAATTTAATAAGGCAAACATTTGAGCAGCATACTTAGAAAGCAAGTGCTTATCTTTTCAGGATGACTATAAAATATGTTAAGCTGTAACCATGCTGCAGATAGTGTAACACAAATTAAGGGGAAGTTCTCTATGGCAACTGTTGCATTTTTTTTCTTTTGGAAGATTTAGCACTGTCCGTGGAATACACAGTGAGGTTTACTTTTCCCTTAGCAAAATGAAGAGGTAGTGTAGGCCATCATAAATTGAGAGTTTTTCTGGATGTATTGATTCTCATGGTTTGACTTCTCAGTAACAATTCCTGTGAATTTTTTTAAGCTGCTGCATTAGAGACAAAGAGGCAAAAAAATGGCTGTAGTAAATATAGTTTTTGTGTTCCAATGTTTGTAGCAAACAAACAAACAAACAAAAGGAAGCACTCCACTAAGTGGACTTTGGTGACTGCCATATGCACAACACTTGTTCAGTATTCTGCATTTTCAAGGAAGTTGAATAAGCTTTATATACATACTCCTTTGGTACAAATGGATAGAGGAAAATACAGAATCATTTCACATATGCTCATTTGAACGTCTCAAAATTCACAATATCATTGCAACATTTCTCATGTATTGTGCAATGAAGCCTATATTCTGTAAAAAATTAACTTAAAAAGTTGTAATGAATAGTTGAATTTGTTGATATGTTGACTCTGTGCTTCAAAGTAAGGCGGCCTGTTGATATGTATTTTGAACTACACAAGTCATGCTTGTTATTAACCATTTTCTTATGAAGTCCATGTGCCTACTGCATTGTGTGATACATCACCAGGAATGAGATTTTTTATTTTCTACCAATTCCTGTTTGTTAATTTATTGTTTCAATATTTATTCTAGTCATTATGCTTATGACTGATAACTTTGTGGTTCAGGGATTGTCCAACAGGAGGACTGGTGCAACTAGCTTAAATGCAGAGAGCTCTCGCTCACATAGCGTTTTCACTTGTGTTGTTGAATCTCGATGCAAGGTATTGCTTTCTCCAAATTACTCACATATAGTCATGTACCCATTTTTGTTGCCTTTTCCTCTAATAAAGAGGATATTTTTGCCTTTAGATTGTACATTTTTTTATAATCCTTTCAATGCTAAGAAGGGCGAGCCTTGGTGTAAATGGAAAGGGAAGGCTGCATACGTTTGATCCTTCCCCATACCCCACAAATGTGGGAGACTCATGCACCGGCACATCCTTTTCAATGCTGACAGAATATTGTAATGCCAGTTAATGAGATTTGACTCCCCTTTTTGCTTCTTCTTTTTCAAGCTCCAGTGGATGGGACAAAATTACTTTTCAAAGAAAATCTTTCTCCATCTGGAGTTGATATTTGTCTTTTCAGTATTGGACTGTCCATAGTACTCATATCAACTCTATCAAGATATTTGGTAATTTCATGATAAAAAAAATAGATAAGTAACAACGTGTTAGAAAGTGCCCAGATTCCAAGTGAACAAATGGGCTTGACCTAATATTGCTAATATTTATATTTGGAAGCTAAGGAATATGAATTTCTGTGATGTTTAGTCCTTTGTGAATGTTGTCATATGGACTTATCTATCTAATGCTTCCGTTTCTATGTTAGTTTTCTCTTGTATGCTCAAGCTGGAGGACTTCTAAAGTAAACTCTTATCTTGCAGAGCATGGCAGATGGCATAAGCAGCTTAAAAACAAGCAGGATAAATCTTGTTGATCTAGCTGGGTCAGAGCGACAAAAGTTAACTGGTGCTGCAGGTGAACGCTTGAAGGAAGCAGGGAATATTAATAGATCACTTTCACAGCTTGGGTATGATCGTGTGTTGTTTCATTTATTTCTGTTTTGTGCTGGGTTAAAAAAAAACATGTTTAATGCTTGATTCTATCAAGCACATAGTGTTCATCATGAAAAAGCATAAAGCCGGAGGAACAGAGAAAGCCTTCCTGTCCAGAAAATGAGTTTAATTACACATTGAAAATTACTTTCAGTGGAAACTAGTCACATATGCACAAATTAATGAGATTGAAGAGCATACAGGAACTTAGATAATTCATTCAGTTGTATTTTGTAGTCTAGGCAATGAAATTTTTAATGGGTTTTCTTCACTGAGCTTATTCTGAGATTTTCTTATGTTGGTTAAGGGGAAAAGGAGTTTGAGCAGCACTTAATAAGATTCTCATCAGGCTTGATGCTACTTTTTTGCTAATTGTGCCAATCATTGGAATTGCAGGAACCTTATAAACATTCTTGCTGAAGTTTCTCAAACAGGAAAGCAAAGGCATATTCCGTACAGAGACTCCAGGTTAACTTTCTTGTTGCAGGAATCTCTAGGTGGCAATGCAAAATTAGCCATGGTGTGTGCTATTTCTGCAGCACAAAGGTGAAAAAGCTGCTATCTTGAGGCAACCCTTTTCTTTCCTCCCTTGTGACCCCTTTCTCACCCTTTCTCTATGTCTTATGAATTTCAAATGCATGATTAATGCAGTTGTAAAAGTGAAACTTTCAGTACATTGCGATTTGCACAGCGTGCAAAGGTGATCAAGAATAAGGCAGTTGTAAATGAAGAGATGGAGGATGATGTGAATCACCTGAGAGAAGTTATACGACAGCTAAGGGTAGACTCTTATTCTTAACAATTATTGTCTGGTAACTAGGATGTTCAATTAATTGCAAATCTCAATGCATGTATACTACCTCAACTGTATGAATAAACCAGGATGAACTACATCGTGTGAAGGCAAATAGCAACAATCCAACAGGTTGGGATCCCCGTAAAAGTTTGAATCTATTAAAGAGTCTTATGCTTCCACATCAGAGGTTACCTAGAGTAGATGAGGATGGTGATGAGGAGATGGAAATTGATGAAGAAGCTGTTGAAAATCTCTGCCTTCAAGCAGGTCTGCAACAAGCAGGTTCTGAATATCAGAATCCTATTTATCAAAGTAGAAACGCTATAGAAGTTCCTGAGGATATGGATGCTGATATGGAAGAAGGCTTATATGAACAAGTTAGGAACCATCAAATTACTACTGCAGGTGTTGCTGAAGCTGTTCTGAACACCCCAAAATTTTCTAATGGCAATGTGCATGTTCATCACGATTTGGAGGTAAATGATAAAGAAGGCTTACTAATTGATACACTAGGGGAGGATAAGGGGAAAAAAACCCTTAGTTCCTCCATCAGTAGAATGGTAAGTGAAGAATCACTAACCAAAATGGGAGGAGTTGGTTCCTCTTGCCCCGACTTTCATTCTTTAGGTAACCGTGCTGGAATGTCAGTAGCAACCCAACACAATGCTGAAAATGTTGTGATGAATTGTGCATCTCCTTCTGGTCTCAGCATTATTCCATGTGGAGTGTCCCCACTTCTTAAATCTCCAATTCCAAGTGTTTCACCCAGAATGAACAGCAGCAGGTACAGCCTGCAGACTTCATTGGCATTAGCTGCTACCCAGAACAATTCTAAGGATGGTTGTAAGCCCAACGCAGAGGATGGACAAATATCATTAACTAAATCCATTAATCGCAACTCTTTCAATGAGCTGGCTTCTCAAATGAGTAAAAGCATCCTTGCACCAACTGAACATTTAGCTGCGAGCCTCCATCGTGGCTTGGAAATTATTGATAGTCACCACAAGAGTTCAGTATTTAGGCGATCATCCTTTAGGTTTTCTTATAAACCTGCAGAACTTAAGCCTTTTATAGTTGTTGACAAAGTCGATGTGGGTGTGCAAACTTTTGTTCAACATGATGGTTTGCTAAAAGAAAGTCCGGCAGTAGTCTTGTGTGAGAACTGCAAGAGCAAAACACAAATTCAGGTGAAAGATGTTGATGACAGCTCAAACCTGCAAATAGTACCTATTTGTGACTCAGAGTCTACTGATAAATCCAAAATACACGTTCCAAAGGTGAGTCTTATTTCTTAAATTCCATAGTTATTTTTGTTTAGTTTTCTTAAAATTTAGATGTTTAAGGTTTTCCTATGTTTCACTTGTGATTTTCATTTTCGTGGCACAGGCTGTGGAGAAGGTTTTGGCTGGAGCCATTCGGAGGGAAATGGCTTTAGAAGAGATTTCTGTGAAACAAACTTCTGAGATAATGCAGCTTAATCGTTTGGTATGTTAGTACATTTGCCAGCATCCTAAGTAGCTGTTATTTTTCTTGCCTGTGGAAACAACTTCTTGGCCATTATCTGTAGGTTCAACAGTACAAGCATGAGAGAGAATGCAATGCTATAATAGCACAGACAAGGGAGGACAAAATTCTTAGGCTTGAGAGCCTCATGGATGGTCTTTTACCTGCTGAGGAGTACATGGAAGAAGAGTTAGCATCACTGATGCATGAACATAAGGTAACTTTTTCTAATTGCTAATGGCATGTATCGTTCTTTTTGTTGTTCTTTTAAAGGGTGCTATCTAATACTTGTATTGGTCATTTATTATTTTAGCTTTTGAAGGATAAGTATGAGAATCACCCTGATGTTCTAAAGACAAATATTGAGCTAAAACGAGTTCAGGATGAGCTAGAGCATTACAGGAATTTTTATGACTTGGGTGAGAGGGAAGTGCTGCTGGAAGAGGTTCAGGATTTAAGAAGCCAATTGCAGTACTATGTAGACTCCTCATCACCATCTTCTCTGAAGAGGAATTCTTTGCTGAAATTGACATATTCTTGTGAGCCTAGTTCTGTTCCTTCTCTTAGTATAATCCCTGAATCAACTGAGGAGAGTGCTGAAGAGAAACTTGAACAAGAGAGAATGAGGTGGACTGAGGCAGAGAGCAAGTGGATTTCTCTTGCTGAAGAATTGAGAACTGAGCTTGATGCTAGCAGAACAATAGCTAAAAAATTGAAGCTGGAAGTAGACACAGAGAAGAAATGTGCAGAAGAGTTGAAGGAAGCAATGCAAATGGCCATGGAGGGGCATGCACGCATGCTTGAACAGTATGTGGATCTAGAGGAAAAACACATTCAGTTGCTTGCAAGGCACAGGAAGATCCAGGAAGGAATAGATGATGTAAAGAAAGCAGCTTCTAAAGCTGGAGTTAGGGGTGCTGAATCCAAGTTTATAAATGCCCTTGCTGCAGAGATTTTAGCCTTGAAAGCAGAAAGAGAAAAAGAGAGGCGCTACTTTAGGGAAGAAAATAAAGGACTTCAGATTCAATTGAGGGATACTGCTGAAGCTGTGCAAGCTGCTGGAGAATTGCTTGTGAGACTGAAAGAAGCAGAAGAAGCTGTTGCTGTTGCTGAGGTGAGTTCAAAAGTGGTAGTGTTTTAATGTCTGGCTACTTTACTTTTCTTAAGATCACTGTTCTACTATTCTTGGTGTCTTTTGAATGGATGAAGGTGTTGAAGTGTTATTGATTTTGATATGGTTTTCAGCCAAGCCATATATGATAGGTCCAGAAGAAGCTTGAAATATTTTAATGACCTTTCCTGCATTAGTTATCCCCAGATACACCAGTCCTGTATACACATAGCATTTTCATTACTTTCATTTTAAGTGGTAAATTAATAGAAATTTAGCAAAGAATGTAAACTGAAAAAATAAAATTTGCAGCTCCCAGACATTTTTAAGAAAGAATGCTCTCATGATGGTGTTTTACCCTTAACAAAGTGATGTTTAGACCAAAAAAAAATGAAGCCACCTGAAATTACAACCTTGTCAATATCTTTTACTCTTCAGCTCTCCATGGTTTTTGGATTCCATGTACTAATGTTCAATTCAAATTTGTCCAGGTTATTGAGTAGCAACCTTCACCGTTGCCTTTTTTATATTGACTGGGGTACTATGCCCAAGTTGAGCATGCATCCAAGTCTCAGATTCATTAATTATTAGGAGATTTTCCATTAGTTTGGCCCTTCAACACAGGCCTTATGTGGCAGTGTTAGACATGGATAATTTTAGGTGAAGCAGTTTGGTTGAGCTAATGTAGTCAATCACGATTGTTAATTCCTCATTCTGTGCTTTCTGCTTTAGACAATATCTTGCAATAACTGCCAAAACACTGTGGGTGACCATTGCAAGCCTCTTTAGCTATTCTGTTAAAATCTCTGGTCAACATAAACTTCCTTTTCAGCTTCCAGTGCTCTGTTTTTTATGGGCCATTTGCAACCAATAGAGCTCTGCCACGATTTTCCTTCTCCCTTTCACACTGCTTAATCCCATGTCAATAGGTTTGCTATGCCATCTTCCCTGTGCATACATATTTATTAACAAATCAGGTAGAAACTAGAACTATTACTCTCTCTTTCTTTTGTTTGCCATTTCTCTCCAATCTTCCCATGGTTACAAGACAAATACAAACATTTAATCCTGAACCAGCCCAGTCTTCTGTGATTACCTACATTGATCCCATCTTCCATGTAATCCTGTCTAGCAATTGGAAATCAAGTAGTTTATCTTAACTCCAATCAAAGTTAATTTCAGTCTGCCTTTATATTTACTAGTAAACAGCATTGTCTGAGGGGGCTATTGGGCCAACATATCAAGTGGAGAAGCTCTTGGTTGGCACATCAAGAGTTGGGTATGCCTATGTTGTTTTTCTTTGGAAGGTTGTTAGGAAATATCTGGACCGATTTGGCTCCTTTTTCGAAATTTGGGGTAGGAGATGGTGCAGAGACATTTATGTGATCAGACGACAAATATAACGTAGAATCTCTGGTGGGAATGTCTTTATACAGATGTTAGATGGCAAGTTGGAATTTGGGGTTCATTCATCTTAATATCTACATTACAGTACCATTTTTGCCAAAAAAAAAATTTCATGTGTTTTTTTTTTTCTCAATCATGAATTCCAAACTGATTTTATTATCTCCAAATGTTGTAAGAATGTTGTTTTTGATCAGTGGGTGTCCATCACAATTTGTTCAAGAGAACAAGGGTTTTGAACAGCTCTGCCTGTTATACATCTTGCTTGACTTTGATGTCTAAGTGCTAGAGTTCCAAGTTCTTGAAGCCATGAATACTTAGCCTTTGAACAGCACTACTTATCCTCAGCATGCTTCTGTTTGTCAGGAATTCTAGTTACTGCCTTAAAATGTAATCGTGCCTTGTATCATCTGAATTTTCTCTCAATTTGAATTTTCCAGTCAAATTATTCATTTCAACTAGACTCTTCAGGTCCGTAAGATTGGATCTGATCACAGCAATAGCTGATTTCTTCCCTTTGCTCTTCAACCATGCTTTTGTTTTTTTTGGGGGGGGGGGGGCAGAATCGAGCTATGGAGGCAGAGCAAGAAGCTGCCAAAGCATACAAACAGATTGATAAGCTGAAGAGGAAACATGCAAATGAGATTAGTGCTGTTAATGAGCTGCTGGCAGAGTCTCGTCTTCCCAAAGAAGCAATTCGGCCTACTTTCAATGATTTTGAAGTGGCTAAGTATGATATGGGAGATCCTACTAATGAATGTGACCAGCGATGGAGAGAGGAGTTTGAGCCATTCTATGATGGGCAAAATGGTGAGCTGTCAAAACTTACAGAACCATCTTCATGGTTCTCTGGGTATGATCGGTGCAACATATAGAGTGGGCAATACTTCGCATGAAGCCAATGTACGTATAGCTGACAGTTAAATGTGATATAGCTTTAAACTTGTAATACCCTTTTTATGTTTATTTGTGTGATTGCAAGTTTTCACCATTTGTGAGCACCAATGTCTTCGTTCTCATTTTGTCCCTTGTACGCACATTAAGATGGCTGCAGTTCATAAGAGTTGAATGAATGTTTGAGCACCAATATTTCTCATTCACAAAACAGATATCAACATGCGTGTGTAACATTGGCAAGGCTACACGCAATGCTATGCTGTGAGTGTATAGCACCAATGTCTTTGACTAACACTTAAATTCAAGACATTTTCTGCTCTATCAAGACTCTAGTACCAATGTTTCCAAATTAATTTGCGTACTTGGAAAAAGAAAAAAAAAAAAAAGAAGAGAGAAGAACATACATTATGCTCTGTGGTGTTGGAACCGAAGAGGAGAAAATATAAGTGTGTTTTTTGTTCTTTTGATTTTCTGTGCACTTGAAAAGGAAAGGCAGACTAAATTTTGGTTATATTGTGGACTCTGTTGTCATAGACAGTGGACCCTTGGCAGAGACAATGGACCTTGGATCATTTACACGTATGGCTTAGGTGTCAAGAGGATAGGGGGCAATCTTCAAGTGGATCACAGTTGCAAGGAGAGGCAAAGCCAGTTTAACCAGACACTCCAGAAGTTCTTTGGCAGCCACTTGATTTAAGAAGAAAGTTCTATCCTCTCATGGATACAATAAAAACAAATGGCTAGTGGCTTTGTTTTCCCTCTTACATGAATCTATCCATTTCAGTGGACCATTTTCGAACCAAAGGCTATTTATTGAGTTAGAGGCTGGGAATGGAATGGGAACAAAATGATAGGCTAAACCCTGGCCATATATTTCCTCCTCGTTCACATACAACTACACACATGAATGCATACAACTGAAAAAATTGTTCCCGTGATGGGACAGCTGCTTATAAATGTGTTAGTTATTGCTTCTTTTTTTTTTTTGTTAATAATATGTAGTTTAGATTTTTTTTTTTTTAAATGGAGATATTTTTTACTGTTAGAAAAGAGGTATGCCTAAAAAGAGAACGATGTACATTTAATAAATTATATTAATTAAAAACAAGTTTACCGAATAATGAGACAAGAAAGATCACTTAAATTTGAGAAAGAGCCAGAGGTAGAAATATATTCCCGTGTGTGTGTGTATATATATATATATATATATATATGTATGTATGTATGTATGTATGTATGTATGTATGTATGTATACAATTCGAAAAATGGTCAATTGGTTATAAAGAAAATGGGTATCATAGTGACATCTGGACAGCACCAACCATTAAATTTGGAAAGCGAAAGAAAACAGCCTCATCTTTTGGACCAATTTGAAATAAAAATCCTTGATAATTCTCCATGGCTTTGCTAAATTGGATAGTGTTTTGGCCATTCTTTTTTCAGTTGCATTAGGCACTCTGCACTGCATGAAAAAAAAAAAAAAAAAAGATTAGAGGAGTTCATGTTTATATTTGGTACTTGATGCTTTCTTTCTTCTACCACATTCATCCACAAAAAGGTCATGCCATTGCCAACTTTAAGTGAAACTACTTCTTCTACAGGAGGAAGATTGAGGGGAGAGAGAGAGAGAGAGAGATGTAAAGGAGAGCAGGTTAGTGCAGCGTGAGATTGAAGAGGAAGAGGTTGACAAGCTGGTAGATGGGACCCCACTCTAATGTTCATTGATTAGAAGTGATAACACAAACAAAACGGACATATTCCCCCTACTCTCCTAATCTGATCATATTTTCCTGCCATGGGTCTAATCTTTCTCGTCATTACTGCAGTTACTAGTGGATTTTCTTTCCTTTTAGCTATTCTGGATGCAGTCAAGAGTAAAGAAGTCGACTTTCTGCAGTAAGGCAGGTTTCTTTTATCTGATAAAATCAAATTCTGTGATGGGAACAAGAACCTGAATATATTACCAATCAAAGTTGGTTAACAACCCCGGCATTGTTTTGAATTAATTCATGCCATATAAGAGTTTGGTTAGTTCTGCCTGGCCACCTACTTATCGCAATCATTAATGTCTTTCATCTGGGCTTAGAAACACAAGGACTGACCGCCACTTTACCGCAACCCTTTTCTATTATTTTGACTTGGAATTGGAAATGCTGAACACAAGGTGTGACTTTGATAGAGTTTTGTTTTTTTTTTTTAAAAAAAAAAAAAAAAAAGAAAAAAAAAAGACACTAATCTTCTAGTTGTATTGACGGACAACAAGCCAGCTGATGATTCAACTTACTTCAGTTGCCTAGCTACTTAAATGACTGATTGGAAGGAAATGCCATTCACCTGCCGGCTTGACAAGATTAAGAGGTGGAGTGTTTGCGTCCAAATCTTCATGATTATAATAATATTTGTTTTTCCCCCTTCTGTGGTATGAGATTTGCTGGGACAGATCTACTGATGTAAAACCTAAAAATCAGGCAGATACTATTACCAACTACTTTTTGGTATGAATTAATTCAGGATTCCAATCATTGCAATGCTAGGACTTTAGTGCTTGTTTTATGAACGATAAGACTACATAAATAAATAAAAAGGTATTTTTTTTTTGTTCTTTTCCATTTCTTTTATTTCATTTTTTTTCCCCCAATGCACTAGTAGCCCTATTTTTTCTTTGAAATTTTTCAATATATCTGTGCCAAATTCTGATAGATCAAGTTGCTTCCACGGCAACAATGGCATAGAAATGTTAGTGAAAGGTTGTATTTGGCAATACAAATCTGAGAAATTGCATTCCTGTTATTGCTTGAGGTGGTGTTCTAATTGCCTGAAATGCAAATTCTGTTAAAAGAACCCAGTAATATGTCCTCGAAGAGGACCTGTGTGATTATTAATGATGCCCCACTAGTGGTTGTGAGCCATCTCATTCAACCAAATCTATCAGTTATCCATGGCGTCCAAGATTTAGCAATGATATGTCACGATTCTCATGGCCATTTAGCACATTGTGCAACATCGAAAATAATGAAATTGAGTAGGTGATTTAAATTTCCAAAAGTCCCCTTTTTCTCAAAATTGGGTATTTAGTTTTGTGTACAGTACTTTTTAATTCTCTTTTCTTAGTTTTCTTTTCCAGTTTTAGTTAAAAGAAGATAATTTCTTTAACCATCCAGGCTCTGATAGATAGAGAGTGGCATACAAGATCGTTTTTCAAGAGAGGTGAAAACGAGTTAGATGTATAAAAAAAAAAAAAAAAAAAAGTTAAGATGTCTGCACTGTAGTTTTAAACACCGAAAAAAAAAAATCTTTGAGATCAAGAATTCGTAAAGAATACAATCAAATATCCATGTGAAAACTACCAAAAACAAAAAAAAAAAAAACAAAAAAAAAAGGGGGGGGGAAATCTCATGCCAGATCAAAATTAAATACATACCGTTTTATATCAACTTTTTAAAATCACTTGCATTTAGTTCTTCTGCCATGGCCATTAATGCTCCCATCAAAATTTTCCATTTCCAGCGGGCTACTATCATAAGTGATTAAAAGTAAGTTTTTCATCCGAAAAAAAGGACCTAACTACATCTTAATTGCATTAATTATTCTTCCACTCATCCATATTCAAATATCTTTTTCTTGCCCCTTATACTTTCCACAGCAGGTGAGATTGTCAAATGCCTACTATTCTGCGGCCAAGTCAGAACTGCACTATTGCCAATTGCCAACCCCTACTCTTGATGCTCCTACCTCATTCACGCACACGGGACTTAAAAAGAAAAGTAATAGACTACAAGGCATAAGGGGCAAGAAAAAGATATTTGAATATGGATGAGTGGAAGAATAATTAATGCAATTAAGATTCAAATCATCGATATAGCTTCAACACCCACAAAAGTTATCAAACCTAATATGAATTTTTAATTTTGATATATATTCAATTTGCTCCATGTTTCAACACCCACAAGAAGTTGAAACTTGCTATGAAAACTGCGTGCAGTAAAATGTCCAAATCACTTTGAATTCCAGCCGTGAATTACACAAAATTCATTCCTAATCGTAAGTTGGACTTAAAAGATCTTTTGTCCCCACTTAACAGCTGGTTACAATTAAGAATGTGTATTCCCACAAGTTACGCCATTTTCACCAACTTACTTTGGATCATGTCAGCCAATTGGAGGCCCTACCATCCAAAGTTTTCCAGCTAAATCTGAAAGCAATGTTAGAGGGTGTCATTATCATTAAAACTGTTTATGCTTTTGTTTGTTTGCTCGGACTGAGACCGACAGGGATGAAGGAAAAGTTCAAAGAGAAAATTTTGACATCTTAAAAACTGCTTGCATTGGACAATCCTCCTAATAAAGGATGCTCAAATTATTAACTTGAAATGTATATACCGTTTTGCTTATGAGCTTTTACTAAATGAACATTTGGGCATCTTTAACACAGGACAAAATGAGGTGTTAGGTGATAGTATCATTATCCCTCATTTCACATTCGTAATTTTTATTATTTGCTGTGATTCGAATGTGCAACTAATTGATAGAATAACATAACGTGATAATTTTTATGTAATATTTTTACTTGTTGATTTTTTTAATTTGTTCTTCTTTTTTTTTTTCATGATACTCATAGATCATTGGAATCACAAGCCAAGTTCAACCGGAAGATAAAAATTGTTTGTGCTCATAACACTAAAATTTAAACCTTTGATGCGCCTCAACCATAGTCATTTCTTTATCAAGTAAGCCAATCCTCGTACGTCTTAAAAACACATCTTGTTTGTTTGTGTGGCAGTAGCAGCCTTAGGTGAACCTACTCGTAGAATAGTCCAAAATTGTTGAAAAAGAAATATATAGTGTCTCCGGAGTTAATCAAGGCACGATTATCTTCCTATAATCAAAGCGGCAAGCCGAAGATAGCCAAAAGAAACTAAAAGAAGGAAAGGAAATATGATGTGCATGGGTTGTCTTTAAAGAACTCCGGAGCATCTCTCCTTCTCTCGTTGAACTGTCAAACACTTTCCCTTTCATTGTTACAAAGTGAATAGGCTTGCAATTAGTAGTTCCAGATTTTACAATGTGGAGTTGTTTGTAAGAATTCTCCAAAGAATCAGTTGCTTGCATCACTGATGAAAAAGAGAAAAATCCAAATGGCAAAAAGTGTTCTTTTTCTCCAGGCTAAAGAGCGATCCAAATTGGAAACTTGGTTTGTATATACAGAGACCTTTCTTTCTGTCTCCTGGGGAAACTCAACCGTATGGAAAGCTGCCCATTAGTTAATTTAATGCTCAATTTTCATTTGAGCATTGGGGGTTGAGACTGCAACAAAAAAAGACGGATTTAATTTAATTTATTTTTTTAATAATTAAAACCCAAATACGAATTGTATGCTTAAGAACAGATTTTTCACAATTTCAGTACTCTCTGCTTACCATGAAAGCTCTGCTGCTGATTTTGGCCAAATCCCATCTGCACAACGCTTTGAAGGTCATCCTCGGAGACCATGGAAACCTGTAATGAAAAATTGAGTAGCAATGAGATTGTATGATGAAGGAAGGACTATTCAAAAAGCATGAGATCAGTAACAATCTCTTCTCTTTGATTACCGGACGAGCAGCATCATTGAGTCCGTCGAGGGGCAGCAAGTGCATACTTGGATTTCTTCTCGACACAGAATTTAAAGGGTTAATATGAAGTTGGTTGCCTGCATTACTGGATATGCCATTATGCAATGGTAGCCTTTGTTGTGACTGGCAATAGCTATAAGGGAGTTTCGCTGAGGAATCTGATGGATAAAGATTATTCGGCATGGATCCACGCGCTTGAAAAATCTGCAATTACATAACAATTTACATGAACATTGACATCATTTGTAAAATCTTATACAAGACAATTAGAGTCTCAATAGAAGACCAACTTACATCCTTGGAAAGAAGAGTTTCCATATTGAAGTCCATCCTTGGATTTACAGTCGCCAACTTCATCGAGAGAAGCTGCAAATGATTGGGACAAGTACAACCCCATTCACAAATCAAGTCCAGTAATAAAACTAAGAACAGGGGGACTTTGGCAGAGTTTTGAATTTACCTCAACTTGGCACTGCAATGACTGCACATAGTTTATAATCTCATCAAGCATAACCGCTTTCCCAGTCACCTGCAATTTGGAAATTCAAGCCAATTTAGAGAATTCCACTTCATGGGTCTACTGTCTAGTAATATGTTTCAGGTTTCAAAAAAAAAAAAAACAGAGAGAGTGATTTTACAATGAAAGAAAATTTAGCATGTCTTAAACACCTTATTGCATCCAGGAACAAGATTCTGAAGAAACTTCATTCTTTCACTGATTTTATTTCTCCGAACCTGGCCAGACAAAATACAAGAAAGATTTAATGCAACGCAAATTAAGCCGAGACATCACAAATATGACTGCAAGACAAAGCTCGTCAATTCTTAGTTTCCTACTCTTTCAGCAAGACTGTGGCTGTCTGTGGCCTGACCCCTTCTTGCTCTGACATGTATGTAGTCCTTTGGTGGCTCTGGTGTCTTTGAGTTATCTTTGTTCTGCTTCTGATTCCCATTTTTCTGTTCTTCTTTAGCCTTTCCTGCATCTTTATCTTTCCCATTAGATTCATCTGACTTGCTTCTTTTCACACACAGTTCATCATTCTTTTCCTCTACAACCTGACATGAACTCATTAATTGGCATCGCCATAGAATCTCAACAAAATTTGGGACAAACGCATAAAAAGAATTGAATCTCAAAATGCATTACCTTGGAATCAGAGGAAGAAGGAGATGAAGACGGAGAGTTTTTGGCTTTTACTTTGGGAATTGATTTCCTTTTGCGGGCATTGTAGTCATTTTGACCTTTCATGCTCATTTCCCGAACTGGGATCCGCTCAGACACTGAAGATACCTCCCTGGAGCCTCCAAATTCTGCATTTGCTTTCTTGTCTGAACTCAAATTACCGTCCTGCAGTGAGCTCCTATTGCTTTCTTGATTTGATTGAGATCCAGCAGCCTTCATTGAATTATTGCTCGATACTCTCGAAACCTTACCAAGCTCTATTCTTGGCATGAACCTATGAAGCAATTGAGCTTCATTGAACCCAAATTGTCCAGCTGGTCCACCAAAATTTCTGCTGCCAAAGCAGGAATACTTTGCAGCCCTCTCTACAAATCCAGGATCAGCTGGAAATGAAGCAAAGTCTGGATGGTTAGTCATACTGTTTCCAGGAATTGGCATATTTCCTCCGATCTGCGTGTCCATCATTGACTGGTTAAACTTTGGTGGGGAGTTCAACGGGGTAACGTAACATGAATTGTTAGTGCTAACATTGTTATTGGCACTGTTAATGAAGGGGTGTGGTGAAATTTCGTCAGAATTGCAAATGGTTCCCAATTTTCCAATGAGTTCTCTGATTATAAGAGTTTCATCACCTACTCCATGAGAAGGAACGGCATTGACATTGGGATTGGATGCTCCGGGAGATGAGACAATGGAGCTTAAAGCAGATTCAAAGGGATCGCTCTGATCCATTGAGTTATCCCAATTGGGGTTTAAAAAACAAGAACTAAGTTCATTGGGTTGCATTTCCAATCCAAAACTGCAAGAATTCCAAATGGGTTCTGCTGTATTGGCTGCCTCACTCACAAAGAACTTTTCTTTTTCCATTGGAGGAAAAAAAAAAAAAACAATCTTTGGCTTATAAGAGACGAAAATTGAAGTGAATCCAAGAAAAAAATGAGGACCCAGATGAAGATTTTAAGAAAGAGCAAAGAATCAGAAAGCAAAACAGAGACTGAGTGGAAAATTACCCAAGGAAGACTGTCTGAAATTGGTTGAAAGTATACTTGAGCTAAAAGAACATGTAATGATGAAGTTAGAATTTTTGCATGTCACTCAATTCGGGAATGGAAAGAAGAGAAAAGTAAGTGAGAAAGACGGGAGGAGAAAGAGGGAGCGTGTGAACAAGTAAAGCAAAAGGTGAAAAGAAACGAGAATAAAAAAACCAAGGAAAGTTTTGGGGGGGGGGGGAGAGAGAGAGAGAGAGAAGGAAGCAATGACAGATAAAGAAAGCCATTGTCTATTTTGACTTTTCTTTTTCTATCATAGTTTTTTGCTGGTTTTACAATGAATGAATGGCTGCCTAGAACTCCGTAAAAGACGGTGATGGCGTGGTAATGCCTGGCCTTAAACGTCAAACTTTCTGGTGTGAACTCCTGACTGACTTCTCCAAAAACTTTTGAATATCAACATTTGCATGTATTGCAATTTGAAAAACTAAAAAGAAAATAAAAGGCTTTTGCATCTCTTTCTATGTTGTTTCTTGACGTGAGCTTGTGATGGGAAACAAAACTAACAAGGGATAGTGATTGTGCTCCTTTGTCATATGCTTCTTCACTAATCACCAATGACTAATGCGCGCCTGCTATTTTGCTAGGGCGCATTCTTTTTTTGACTCACGCTTTATCATTTTATGCACCCAAATAATAATAATAATAATAATAATAATAATAATAATAATCAAGGTTTGTTTTATAATTTATTTTGTTGTTATTATCATTATTATTATTATTATTATTTTGGTTAATTACCAATAAAGAGAGAATTTTTTTTTAATTGTTTTGTATCAGAGTAGTTGTGTTAGGACTTGGAGTGGTTTGGGTCAATTGCGAATGCTTTCATGGTTTGCAGATCCAGAAAATTCGTTCAATATAAAAAAAAAAAGAAAGAAAAAAAAAAGAAAAGCAATGACTTAAAATTAATTTAAAACAATTAAAAACCTACTATTTACTGTTTTACCCGTCGAATCTTTTAGATTCATTGCTTCTTCTTGAAGGTGCTTCTTTCTTTCTATTTATTTATTTTCTTTCTTTCCGTTTACTTTGTGGGATTTCTTTTGGTGTTGGTTTTTGTGGATATAGAAACCATAAGCATTCACTGTTAATTATCCTCAAGAATGTCTTCTCTCTGTTTTTTTTTTTTTTTTCGTTCTTTTTTCCCATTTGATCTTTGCAAAAGATGTGTTATGGCATCACGGCTAAGTGCCAAGAGATATGGAACTTAAATAAGTGTATGCAGCATAAAAAGATTTTTTTTAATTTGTTTTGTAAGAAAAAAGGGAATAATTCACTAGATCAAGAGATCTTTGAAGTTAAGTTGTAGTTGATGCCCTACCAAGGATAAGAATTTATATCATATCTTGATTTTATTTCTTAGAAGAAAAGCAAAATAATTGTGAAGACAGATGTAATCAAGGAAGTTTATGGGAGAAAAACTCAAATCATTAATTATTAACGCTAATTCATTCCATGTACGATGAATAATATAATAACATATAAGAGTGCCTTCTGAGCATAGAATCAAATTTTTTTAAAAAAATAAATAAATAAATTTTTGTTAGAAAAATTCAGTCAATTTAATGTGTCTTATATGCAAATTTACATTATATATAATAATTGCTAAATACATATATGTGATTTTTATTATTTGTGATCATGCATATATAGGCTTAAAATGGACAATTAATCATGCATTGCACCGCCATGTATTTAAGACTTATCAAATAGAGAGAGAGAGAGAGAGAGAGAGAGAGAGAGAGAGAGAGAGAGAGCTTTCTTTGTGTGTAAGCCAGTGAACATTTAGCTCACGAGACAATACAAGACGGTGACAAATGATCTTTTCAATGCACTGTTATAACCATGTTAATCATATGGCATATGACCTTGAAATTTGAACTAATTATGCAGAGAGATGTGGCGTCACTGACAAAGACATAAAATGGGTACCGTCATCGAACGTGCATATAAAATAAGACGCATGCATGCATCAAGTTAAAATTCCCATTTTATTTTATCTCACCGAAGTGGTCAATTTTCATGTTTTTTTTTTTTTTTTTAAAAAAAATTTATCTCACTGTTTTACCCCTGCCCCTGCCGACCATCATTTTCTTTCTCTAGCCTCGATGGCTAAGCTATGTCCTATATAAACGTGATAATGGATTGAATAGGATGCGTGCCTGCCATGTGCCCAAATTTGTCTTTCTTCAAATCAATAAGAGAAATTCAATGGCCGCAGCATACCTGATTGCAATATTAAAAAATAAATTTATCTATTTATGACTGGCAAATGAACACAAACGATTAGAGTACGTTTGTATTTGTCTTCACACACTTTCAATGTTGAGAGCCCGTCACTACATCTATAAACGAACTTTTATACGATCGAAATTAATTGTGGATATATAATATAAAATTAATTATATTCACTTGATTTTATTTATATTTTCTATATAATATATATATATATATATATATATATATTTTTTTTTTTGCAGTGGTACATGAACAATTACAATTATTCAACTTATAACTTGTTTTTGACAAAAAAAATATGTTCCGTAAGCAACAGTTCAATTAATTTAAGAGGAGCTAGGAGCGTTTGGCAGGCAGCACAATAATCTCTCTCTCTTTTTTTTTTTTTTACAATTAGAAATTATGGGACTTTAAAATATATATATATATATATATATATATACAGTGCCCTTTTTCTAATATATATATATATATAAAGGGATTACCATTCCATCCCATCCCATGCATTCACCAAATTTTTTATAATGAATTTAAAACAAAACCGTCCGTCCCAAGAGCTAACGTGACCTTCAATCATTGATGCACACATTCGCATGCACCCTGCACTTTGACCAGCATTTTATTCTCATTGGGGGACACGTTTCCTCTCTCAATTCGTCAAGGGTCCAAATCACGAGGCAAATCCTTTTTTTAATTTCTAATTAAAGATTATTATTTCTGACAATTGCATTTGTCTTCTTCATATAATTTATGTCGCTCAGTAGATTTATATATATATATATATATATATAAAAGTGTATTACATTTATGTTATGAAAATTTATTATAGATACTCTTCTGTATAATTGAATAGAAAGACAATTCCAGCTGGTGTTCTAAAACCTGAAGGGAATAATTTTGGCAGGCAAGTTGATGATTGAGGCAAAGTTCAATTTTTAATTCCTTCTGTAATTTTTACAAGTATTCCGCAGCTCTGCCTGACTCCCCTAGAGTCCTTACGCCTGTAGTTGATATGAGTTCAGGCCAACTGTCATCTGTCAGGATTAAAATATTTGCACAGAAACCTTTAATTTTCTTTTAAACAAATTTGATTGAAACGCTCACAAGTATTTAACTCAACTCACCACAATCATTAGCACCAGAATCAGTTAATTTTTAACGCTCTACGAGGCCAGAGGACACGACAAATCCTGAGAATACCAAATGAAATATTGTTTTGGTGATTAATAGGATCTTATGATGGTGCTAGGCCCAACATCGGGACAGGCCCAACAAGTCCACGGGTCCGTCTGAGAGGCCCAGGACGTATTTCCCTAAGCACCACTGTCCAGTCGTCCACCTCTGAGATGAATGCCTTTGGGAGAAATTTGTTATTATAGTTTAGAAGATACAATACATCAAATAAAAAGCAGACTAAGAGCAAAAGCGTGAAGTGCAGGTGAACTTCCTTCGGCACATGCCTTCTTTTTATCCGGTGAGCGTATGCAATTTCTCCAAATGATGTTTTATCAGATACAACTTGGACGACGAAGGTGCCTCCCTGTTGCCTACCAATGAAGCCGGTTACTGGCAGCCTGCATGAGTGGGTGCCCAAAGTATGCAGCAAGAGTTAATGCGGTAATTGACAAGTATGGCAACCGCAAAAATTCTCTGTAGTAATCTTTAGGCAACTTTTGACGACCGTCAAGAATAGCTGCAAATGGGACTATACTTGTTCGCCTCTTAACAGCCTCAAAAGACTCTCCATATCGCGCTGCCAATCTTTTGTCTCCGTTCCAAACACCAAATAAATGGTGGCCGATCAGGCCAATAGATGCGGCGGCAGCTACAGAATTCCCGATCCACACTGTATGAGCCAAGCACCAGATCACCTGTCCAACCATCTGATAGGAGAGATATGATTTCAGCTCCAAGTGAGTGTAAAAAAGGAGGGAGGCAGCCAGAGAAATGGCAAAGAAAAAGGGAGGGGCTGTTAGGGAACTGTCATAGAATTAAGCATTATTTCGAACTATTAGTACCATCTACAAAAGCAAATTTCAGATGAGGTTCAGTAAGTATCATGTGTTACCAAAGAACAAATGGAAAAACTTTAGTCTCAAGCATTGGAGATGGAATTACAATGGATAGTCTTAATGATTTTAGAATTAGATTACTGGATGGAATGAAAGGGCGAGATCAATGCCACTGAAATTACCAAAGAACAAAAGAACACTTCATTCCGGTTATAAATAAGTAACAAGTTCCCTTCCTGTGATTCTCATCATTCCATTTTCACAAGAAAATCAGATGAGTGCTGCAGTGGGATAAATACTGTACCTGTGGATGCCTGGTGACTCTCATTATTCCGGTTTCCCAAAGATGCATTTTAGGCTTATCTACAGCTGCCACTTCTAACAGATTAAAGGTTGAAGGATAGAGGAAAAAGAAAGAGATAAAGTTCAAAAGCCACACAAGCAGGTGTACTGCTGGAGCACTTTGAAGCTGCCATAACTGCAATCCATCATATCTATGATCGATGAAGTACACCTGAATAAATTCACTTCAGTCAGCAAGGCAATAAAAATAAAACCCTTTAAAATTTAAAAAAGTTTGTGAATGCAGAACACAAAGTCTGGAAGTGGCTCTTGTACTTCAAGTTAACAGGTTGGGAACTCACAACAGTGCTAACAGCCAATGGAAGAGAGACCCCGGCAAACAAAACCCGGTATGCACGCTCTCCAATTAGTTTCTCACCCATATCTCGAAGACTAGCCAACCCACTGTGGACAGTGGCAAAAATGAGAATTAAGAACAACATCACAACCTGCAAAATATTTAAAGATTAGGCTTTGCAGACAAAACCTATGAAGTGAATGGTGATACAACACATAGCTTCCAAGACAAAGCACTCACAAAGCCGGCATAAACAATACCATAGACAATTTTTCCGGTACAGTCCAAATGGCACTTTGTTCCTTTTCAATAAGGCTGATTTGCACAGCTATATTTTGTTGTTTGGAAAATTTTTCAAAATTCAACAGTAAGCCAAAAGTAAATGAGGGTGGCAAAGCATGCACATTTGTTCCACTTTTATATCCTACTTTGGACTCTTGGTCATAAATTTTCGCCACAAAGAAATACAAAGTTGAGATTTGACAACAGTTCTTTTTTATCTTAGTATCTGAACAGCAAAGGCAATCAATATTATTACTTCTCTTAGTTCTATATTTCAAACTACTTAGTTTTTCATTGCATAAGTCCATCTCCCACATTATAATTTCCAACAACAACAAAAGCATGGCACAACTTCAATTGGTAATCCTTTGGTCACAAAAGTAAATGGATGACTTTTCATTGGAATTACTCGTCAAATATTTGCCAGGAACAGCATCCACAAAAAAGAAGTACGAAGCATAAAGATAAATGTTACATAAAAGAAAGCAAAGTGAGTAATCAACAAAGCAGAGACATCATTTTAATTGAATGCAGACAGGGAAGAAATAAGCAAAGCGCCTGTTACAGCCATCTTATAAGTTCCATTGTCGAGTTTCAAGGTTGTTGAATGCTTATGGGGCCCAAAGAGCTGGAGAATTACTCAAGGAGAATGGTACATCTTTAAGTTATAACTAGCATTGAAAGCTTAGCCATAGCAAATAAACTGCTAAGAAAACAACACCCTCTCTTTGCAGTACCATGGGCGCAATTCAAGAACACACATGAACAGACATGGATGTTCATATGACATACAGTTAAATGCAAACCGTGAAGAGGATTGTGAACAGAGCTTTTGGCTTTTTAAGCATATGTTGAGGCAATTGAGGACTGTTCATTAGTAGAGGCTATTCTTCAAGATCTTTGATTTTGACTGTTCTAAACGCAAATTATCCATAAAAGGGTTTTCCCCCCCCCCCCTTATGGGTTATGAGAATTTTAATATCACATTCTTCAAATTAAAACTAGCAAAAGAAAAGGAAAAAAAAAAAGACCTACCTCATGGCTATCTGACAGAGAAGAAACGGCTTGAATAAAGGCCTTGCCATAGCCAGTAGAGTTGTCGATCCAAGCGACATCAAGAACCAACAGTACAACTCCCAAAATCAAACAGAAATATACCCAAGAAGATATCTTCTGCTTCCCCAATTCAAACACTGCGGAGTCCTCACCAACAAGCCCTTCTGCAGAGCTGGAACTATCGGTCTCGGCACCATCTCTGATGGCAGCGCGGGTCAAAATCTTGTCTGGAGAATGAAGGGTCAATTTTAATTTAAGAAACTCTGAACTGGGGTACGAATTTTTGTTGGGTTTTACAAGCGTGTAAGCGAAAGTTGGGGAGCCCGTGTTCCTGAGACATTGAGTTGGGTAATTGGAACGCCGAGGCGTGCAAGAAAAGGGGTTTGAAAGAAGAATGGAAGTGGCCATTTCTTCTTCTTCTTCCTTTTTTCCTTGTTCTTTCGCAGCTTTTTGTTTAGCGGATATGAACGAGTGGTACTATAAAAGGTTGAGCATACAGAGAAAGGTGTTGCAGTGGGGTTAGCACTAAAAGCATTTTGGTTTGGTTGGCTTTCAGTTTCACAGCAAAGAGCTGAATTGAGTGGGAGAGAGAGAGTCCTTCTGTGCGTTGGGGTTTTGTAATGTGTATTCGTACTCATTTTGATGCTCGTGTATCTATTGCATCGGATGACCAAAACAAAACCATCAAACGAAATCCCAACAAAGAGCGGTGAGTGATCCGGAGAAATCTCCAGATTCCACTTGACATTCCAGATGTGGCCTTATCCTTACCATTATAAAGAAGCGCTTTGTTTTGAGCAGAGGAGGGACAGAGGCCCTTTGTTTCTAGGGGGCCACAGTTGTTCTTTGTTTGCTTTTTTCAAGGTAAAATAAGGGAGCCTACTTCTGGCTGGGGAGCCCGTGGCTCCTAACTTTTAATGTATAAAGAAACAAGAAGCGACGTGGTCTTTGTTTTGGACAACGGTCTCGTGTCCGTGCACCGAATATTCTTTGACGATTAAGACCAGAACAAAGCTCGAATAAACGAGAAAAGAAGAAGGAGAAGAAAAAAAAAAATCTTTTCGACTCCCAATGTAATTCGAATTTAAGATTTTAGTCTGAAAAAAACTGTTTTTTATTTCAAATATGTCGTCATTTATCATTTGTCACTCAAACTGCACCAACTATTTGCACCACTTAAAAGACTTCCCACTCTCCCACGCACTCGCCCTCTCGCTTCTTCGTTTCTTCAATATAAAGTGGTTGCATTGGTCTGTTTTAGAAGAGAGGGCCAGAGAAGCAGTTGCAGATTCTTATCTCTTATCAACCCCTCTTTCTTGCAAATTTATTGAGGCTTCTTGTTCATGGTAATCTTTAAATGCTGGGCTGGTGCTGAAATAGCTTGACCAGGTGCACAATTTTGGTTTTCTTTTTCAAATTATTGGGGAAAGATTCCATCTTTCTTTTTATGGAACAATAAAGGGGTTTCCAAATTACATCAGTTCCTTTTTTTATATATTTTTTGACGCTTTAATTGCGAGATACTCTAACCAAGGAAAAGGCACAAGCTTTGAATTTGACGGTGAACTGCTTTCTGGGCTTTGATCAATCGCACAACTTCTCTACATACACTTGTTAAATTCCTTATTATGCATTTGCTGTTACAGAATCTTGACTTTTGAATTTTGGACTCTCTCTCTCTCTCTCTCTCTCTCTCTCTCTTTTTCATATTCATGAGTAATTTTCATCTGTATATTTGTACTTACTTGTTGCAGGGTTTTCACTGTAGCCAGTTGCTGTTGATGTATTTGGGCTAAAGGTCTATTTTGGGTTTTGGGTTTTGAAGAGATGACTCTGTGCGGTAGTGTTTCTGCATTGAACATAAGCTGTCATGCCAAAGTCGTGGGTCTTAGGAATCCACAATCAGTCCTTAGCTATGATTATCCCAATTGTTCACGGAAAAATCATGCACTAGCGTTTACAAGTAGTGAATCTATGGGCCATCGTATAAGAAAACCTTCTGCAAATGCAACTAAAACGGGAACGAGGACTAACATCAGCCCTTTGCAGGTTTTTTATTTTTTTTAATTTCCTAATTTGTGTGTTGTCTGCTTTTGGTTCCTATTGCTATTTTTATTTGGTGGTCAAAATGTAAGTCTGTTAGTTGCGAATGGTTCAGGTAGTCTGTGTAGACTATCCAAGGCCAGACCTTGATAACACTCTGAATTTCTTGGAAGCTGCTTATTTGTCATCAACATTTAGAACGTCTACACCTCCAGCTAAACCTTTGAAAGTTGTGATTGCTGGCGCAGGTAATGGAATTCTAACCTTTCTCCCCCTTAATTTCCATTTTTTTTTTATTTTGTCTGCTTTCAAAGATTCAATCTTGTGTTGCTCTATCATAACCTTGGTCTTATCCACGTGTTCACAAATTTTCATTAATTCTATGTTAAACCGCATTCACAATTTGGAGATAATACTTCCCCTTAGTTAAATTATCTGCCCATTAAGGAGCATGTGGAGATTTATGTTGCTTCCTTCATGTACAAAGGAAATGCATTTATTTAATCCATCAATGGTAAATGCAGGTCCAATTTGTATGCCAGTGGTGTTTTATGGACGTGCTATCCTTGTCTATTGACCTTGGATTGCCTTCAATAGAAAATGAGTTAATTTTCTTGGGTAATTTTTGTGGTTTTTAATTAAAAGTTTCCAAATTATTGCAGGTTTGGCAGGTTTATCAACTGCAAAGTATTTGGCAGATGCAGGTCATCAGCCAGTAGTCTTAGAAGCAAGAGATGTTCTAGGTGGAAAGGTCTTTTCCTGCTCTATACTTTGACTCTTATTCGTAAGTTGGAAAAAAATCAGCCAGTGACCATCATGTTCTGCAGACTGTCAACTGTGATTTCACGTACAGTTCACTCCCTTGGAGAGCTTTGTACAAACAGCCCATAGATTTTAGATTTTGAAATAGCAGAATGTAGTGCTATGGCTGCCTGCTGTACTAGTTATACATAGACTCTTTTGTGTAGCAAGCAAAGGCTTTGAAGCAGGATCTGTACACTGGATATTGTATCTTGAGGCTTTGAACTACCATTCTACTGGGTATTTAGAGTCATAAATAATCGTTACCTATGTGGACCTCTAAGTTCTAAACTCCTAGGGGAACAGGAAAAGGAAAAGTAAACAATGTGTGCTTATCTATTGGTAATGCCATTCTGCCCTTTTGGCCTTAATATTTAGTAGACACATGGAAAAGAAAAGGGAAAAAGCTTTCATCCAAAATTTGTTAAGGTTCAAACCCAATCTCCATCAGTGGTTCCTTTAGATGCTGTAGGATCAATTGAACTTTTCTAATTTCTTAAATTTTTAGGTTGTATGCTTCTACTATCTTACTTATTGGTCAAAATAAAAAAGCCAGAAGATTTTAGCACCCTTTTTGCCTCACACAGGTGGCTGCATGGAAAGACAATGATGGAGACTGGTATGAGACAGGCTTGCATATATTTTGTAAGTTCTAATACCTTGGATGATGGAGCTTTTGACCACAAGAGTATACATAAATGTGTCTCATCAGTTCTGATTCATTTCCACTTCTTAATAATACTTTATTTTTTTTCATTGCCATGCCCATCCTGTAATCTGATGTAGATAGTCTCTGCAATTATATACAGCTTTACCCTGTTTTTTGGCTTTTGCATCTCTCTGCTGCTTTCTCCACATTGTTGACATAATCTTTTTCTGTAGACATGTCTGAATCTTTGCTCTTTGTTTTCTAGTTGGGGCCTACCCAAATGTGCAGAACCTGTTTGGAGAACTTGGTATCAATGATAGGTTGCAGTGGAAGGAGCACTCTATGATATTTGCAATGCCAAATAAGCCAGGAGAGTTCAGCCGGTTTGATTTCCCTGAAGTTCTCCCTGCACCATTAAATGGTAAGCAATCCATTTCCACAAATTAGCTACCAAGTTACATTTTAAAATTGAACTGTAAGGACTTGAGAGGAAAACAAAATCACTAGTGGAAGAAATAACATCGTTTCATCATCAGTTGGGTGGGTGTTTGTGTGTGTTGTGAAACAGTTTTGCCTTCGACATTTAAGTGGCATCCAATAGAATATATTGGATTTGTTGTCTAAGTCAAGCTAAATAAAATTCTTGACACAGTAGAGTTCCCCATATATTTGTGAGGATAATATGAAATGTTTTCAATATTTATGAATAATGCCATCATGAAGTATTAGAACATGGTCTCAATGCTGAAATTTCCTTACTGAATTACTTTTACTCATCTTTTGCTTCAGTTTTTTCTGATGCGTAATGCTGTGAATATGTCTGACAGGGATATTGGCCATTTTAAAGAACAATGAAATGCTAACTTGGCCAGAAAAAGTGAAATTTGCGATTGGACTCCTGCCAGCAATGATTGGTGGGCAGGCCTATGTTGAGGCTCAAGATGGTTTAACAGTTCAGGAGTGGATGAGAAAGCAGGTATAATTTAGCACCAAAATCAGTTACTGGGATAAGTTCTTTTCTCATACAATTCACTACTAGCTTACCTTGTGAGTCCAAAGTGGCTCTTTCCAAGTTTAGATAGGAAAGAAAAAAAATCTCATTAGATAGACCAAACCAGAACTGATAATGTAACTTCAGTTCATAAATTAGTGATCTATTTAGCACCTATGTTCATAGCCAAGCTGGCTTTTACATTCTTAAAATGAGATGTAAACCATTATTACTTATTAGGATTCTGCTCCTATATTTGTTTGTAGAATGTGTCTACAACTTTGCAAGTTTTATCATTGATCCTGCAAATAAATCCTCAGAAAGGATAAGGAACATAGTGCTGTTGGATGATGACACTTGTATGACTTAAGTTGTGCTGTTGCTAGTGAGAAATGCGTTGATGACTTGAACAATCCTTGAACTCCCCTTCACCACCCCTTCTCCCCTGTCAATAAAAAAAAAGTGAAAAACAGAAAATTATTTCCTCTCTAGATGGTAGTCAATAGAAAATTAAGCAAATACCATAGAATTTTGTTGGTTTCTGCTAAGGAAATACTGCTTGAGTTTATTGTTTTTCTCATTCTTGTCACCTGATCAGGTAAATTATCAGTTCATCACTTCAGTTCTGGAATTGATAATTGTCAGTACCCTTGGTCTGATTGATTTTGACACTGTGCCAATAATTGGTTGGCATAATATTTCAAGATAATTGACTAAAAACGCTTTTTCTGTTTTCTTTATTAGGGTGTACCAGATCGAGTGACTACTGAGGTCTTCATTGCAATGTCAAAGGCACTCAACTTCATTAACCCTGATGAACTCTCAATGCAGTGCATATTGATAGCTTTGAATCGGTTTCTTCAGGTTGCTCACTGATCCATCCCTCTTTTTCCTGTTGATTTTATGAGGAAACCACATATACTCTAAATAGGATGGGCAAGAGTTTATCATTTATAACCTTTTGGTGGAATTATGGTTCTTGCTAGAATCAGGATCTTTCTTGCATAAGTAAATGTAGCACATGAGAAAATTAGGAGGCTCAATGTTGAGCACCTGAAGATGTATACTGTGATAATTTTTCAAGCACAGAAAGATTTGCCATCAGGATGTCAACTTTGACTTGTCTCTTTATTTCTATTCTGGTTGGATGTAGTGTCACATTTGCCCTCTGATACATCTGAGGCTTGGGATCAATCAGTGTTTCCTTGCCTTTATGCGCTCCTTAAATCTGTTTCTGTGCTTCTGCTAACCCATGAATTGTGCATGTATTTTACTGGGGCACAGATATTTTTCATTTCACTGATTCTTGTCTTCCTAGGTCACTCTAGACATATGCATAGTATCTGGAATAGCTTGCTACCACTGAATGATATATTTGTTGGGAGCAGGGTGGGGGAGTGTTATATAGATCTGGACATGGTATTTTTACATTATGTTGTGTTAAAAAATTTTCCTTTTAACCTTGAAACAACTGAGCTAGAATTAAGTGAAATAGTTCAACAGGAGAAACATGGTTCAAAGATGGCCTTTTTGGATGGCAACCCCCCTGAGAGACTCTGTATACCAATTGCTGATCATATTCAGTCACTGGGTGGTGAAGTTCGGCTTAATTCACGAATAAAGAAGATTGAGTTAAACAATGATGGAACAGTGAGGAGTTTTTGGCTAAATAGTGGAGACGTGATTGAAGGAGATGCTTATGTATTTGCCACTCCGGGTACACCAAAATGTCTTCTGTGTGTTGGATAAATTGCACAACTTTTGTTTCTCAGTTTCTCTTACTGTTGATCTACTTGTGCCAAACAGTTGATATCCTGAAGCTTCTTTTGCCTGATGACTGGAAAGATATTCCTTACTTCAAGAAATTGGAGAAATTAGTTGGAGTTCCTGTTATCAATGTTCACATATGGTAATAAAGCATTCTGTCATCAACAATTGGTAATGGAAATCATGCCATGCTCTTACATACAACAATATTACATTGGGATATTTGGAATTCAACAGAAGACTTTAGAATTCAGAGATTGCATTCATCAGAATGGTTTGGTAACATAGGAACATTATTTCTGAGCATCTACATTGTATCTCATGTAATCAATCATATTTTCTTAGTTTCTATGCAAATCATGCCATGCATTTAGTTTACGGCAACTCAATAGTGTCCCTATGTATATATGGGAATGTTGCTTAGAATTCAAACGTTTTGCTGGTGATATACTTGCATAAAGCTATCTTTGTTGCAGGTTTGACAGGAAGCTGAAAAATACATATGATCACCTACTTTTTAGCAGGTATTGCCATATATCGCATGACCTTTTATGTTTATCAAGGGATTGGTTTTGATATTCTGTTAACTTAATGCATTTTTCATATTTATCACATGACTTATTAACAACCTGTTATTTTTGAAGTAATTACCTTGTGAACATTTTGCAAGGTCCTCTTCTCCTCCTCTCTCTCTTCTCTAGTTTCTTCTATTTTCCTTCACTTTAATGCATCAATAGTTCTCCAGAAGATTTCAAAACAACAATAATCCTCGCTGTTCCAGAACAAGATGCTTTAACAGACTAGTAATGGAAGAATTTTAGATACTCTCATATTAAAAACTTGTAGTAAAGAAAACACAGAATAATGTGTCAAATAAAATCCAATCCTCAAGAATTTTTACTTGGTAAATTGCACAAAATTTTGCTGCATCAACTATTTTGCTGCCTAATCAGTTTGTCTCAGGTCAGAGAAGAATTTGATTCTCAGTTCTTCTTCTTTTTCTTTTCTTTTTGTCAGTGTGACAAAACTTCTCTCTCCCCTCTTTCTATTTCTTACTAGAAATTGTTCAATCTCACTAAATTTTCCTTTTTCATTTTTAAATTTGCAGAAGTCCCCTTCTTAGCGTGTATGCTGATATGTCTGTAACATGTAAGGTAACTGCTTTAACTTTTTTGTGTGTGTGCGCTTGCGCTTACAATTTATGTTCACTTAGTTCAGCACCTTCATCTACCACCATTTCCTATCTATTGTTTTTCTCAAATATTTCTATTTATTATTTTTCTCAAATATCTGATTGTTTGATTTGTGTCAGTGTCTGATCTTAAGTCAGTTTACTCGGAGAATCATATTTCATAGGTTGCAAAAGTCAGCTGTGTCCTAAGCAAGATGTTCAGTCCATATTATCTGGGATACTTTGACAACACCAATCAGCTTTTGCTTAATATTTTGCAACAAAATGCATGTTGCTTTCTCTTCACTTAAAATACAAGAGCATATTTTATTCCTTTGGTTGACATGAGGACTGGAAAAAGTTAATTACTTGTTACTACTTGATGGACTGGCCATTCCTCTCTAGTTCTTCACTTGCACTACTTCTAGAATAGGTGTTACTTTTTGAATCTAGGGCTTACACCAGTTGCTTGATGATGAATATAGGCACAAATGTAATTTCAATGTTAAATGCAGGAGTATTACAATCCAAATCAATCTATCCTGGAATTAGTACTTGCACCTGCAGAAGAATGGATTTCACGCACTGACTCGGAAATTATTGATGCTACAATGGGGGAACTTGCAAAGCTCTTTCCTGATGAAATATCTGCCGACCAAAGCAAGGCAAAAATTGTTAAGTACCATGTAGTTAAAACTCCAAGGTTAGATTACAAACTCTTTAATTTCCATTTAGTTAGATTACAAACTCTTCCACTGGCAAAATCTGAGAATAGCTGTGTAGTTCATGAACATTGCTCAAAAGCTTTTAGAGAGTGGATTGTGGAAAATCCTGCCGCCTCATGTGGAAAGCATAATACACTTACTTTCCCCCTTGACCAATCCTAAGAAGACATAATTTTTTATATTGTGTTGTTTATTTATTGTTTCTCAGTTAGAAGAAAATTGAAAGAAAAAAAGAAGCAAAAGGAAGAGAGGGGTTGCAAAGGATACCAGTATCAATTTTTTATTTCCTTCTGACACCTGGTTGATGAATATACAGGTCTGTTTACAAGACTATCCCAAATTGTGAACCCTGCCGTCCTCTGCAAAGGTCTCCTGTGAAGGGATTTTATTTGTCTGGCGATTACACAAAACAAAAATATTTGGCTTCAATGGAAGGTGCTGTTCTATCGGGGAAGCTATGTGCTCAGGCAATTGTACAGGTACCCACCGTCTGCATTAGAGTATTGGCCCCTCAAAAAAGTACAATTTGAAGCTGTGTATCTTGTTGGGATGCTTTATGTTGGAAAAAACGCAAAGCTCTAAGCCATGCATGTTTGATGACACAAACATGTAAAGAATAAAAAAGGGAAAAGTAAAAATGAAAATGAAAACAAGAAATGTCTGATTCTGGTGTGTGTAATGGTTAGGTAATCACCATAAATACGATAAAATGACAGAGATGAGGAGAATTGTGCCTGATATCCATAATGTGACAATTGATGCAGGATTATGAGCTGCTTGCTACTCGAGAACAAAGACGGTTGGCTGAGGCAACCATTAGTTAATTTGATCATATGGGAGGCTTTTTCTCAGACTTTATTGGAGATCATCCAGAATTGCCTTGATTTGTAAACCTCAGTGAAAAGTCTTTTAGACTTTTTGTTATGGCGTTTATTTAGTTTGAAATACGTTCTCTCAAATTTAAACACACAAATATAATATCATGCTTTTAGGATACAGTTAATTTTTTATTAAATAATTTTTTTTTTTTTTTTTGAAATCCTGGAATGACAGCCATGTTCATAGATTGAATCCACTTAAAATTTTTGTTTTGAGATATTAAAGAAGCGATAACCATTAAGTATAATTTAGTGATAATCCTTAGTCAGAGAGACCAAGATGAGGTAGTAATTTTGACACAGATCAATCATAGAAATGTGGTAAAGCTACTTGCCTGTTGACTACGGACAGAAGTACCTTTGCTGGTTTTAGTTCATCCCAAATGGAACTCTCTTTCGACGCATACACAACGAAAATGATCAGGAATTTCCAATTACAAGGGAAATGCGCTTGAGCATTGCAACTGAAATTGGCGGGGCTGTCTAATGTTTGCGTTCAGCCGCCTCCATATCCATTTATCACCAAGACATCCAGTCTGAAAACAAACTACTGGATGATAAACAGAGAGCAAAAGTTTCAGACATTGGCGCCTCTAAGTCAATTGCGGAGGATCAACTGCACGTGACCACTCTAGTTCAAGGGACCTTTGAAAACTTGTGCAAGGAGTATTCCAGTCAAGCCAGTGTCCAGAGAAGAGGGACGTTTACAGCTTTGGAGTAGTGCTTGTTGGGCTCTTGAACGGACAGAAACCTCAATGCGTTCTGCCGAAGAAAAAAGTTTATCAGCATATTTCTTACTTTCAATGCAAGAGAGTCGCATGCTGGATATACTTGATGCTCGAGTTCACAGCTGTTGCAAAGCCGGCAAAAAGATGTTTTAACTTGAATGGGAAGAAGGTGGCCTACAATGAAAGCAGTGGCTATGGCGTTGGAAGCAATAATGACATCTTCCGAGGTTATTTATTCGACCACTCAACAAGAATGTGACTACGAGGAGGTTGATTATGCTGGAGGGGACACGACTGGACCATGGGACACAGCATTCTCTTCAAATGGGTCACATTTGAACAGCAGCGGCGAGCATGTGGCAATTGACGTGTAAGATCTCCTTTGTAGCTAGCTAATAATTTGCAATGGAATCATACATAGATTTTTCTTTGATGCATTCAGTGAACTAATTGGTATATGTTAATTATATATATATATATGTATTGTTTTTCTTTCTTTGTGACTATTGCTTGTTATGCGTACGAATGTCCCTGTGAATTGCCTTTTGCTTTCTCTGCAATTTCTGTCTTTTTTCTTTTTTTGCTTGTTTTCTATGCGATTTCTGAAATATAATCGCTTTATTCCATTCACTCCAATCTATATTCCACACTGCAATCTTTCAATTTTTGGGCCACGTTTTGACGTGATGTTGCATCTTTAAATTGGGCCCTTCACTTGGAGATAAACTTGTTTTGCATGAAGGATCCTTGGGCACCCGAAACGAAAGGTCCGTCTTCGCTTGCTCTTTCCACGTAGGCGGGCTCCTGGAAAAATCAAAGCAAATGTTTAATAAACAATTTAAAGATGTCGTAGTTATTGACACAAAGATTTTTTTTTTTTTTTAATTTCAAATGACTATAATAATTTTTTTTACCAAATAAAGAAAAAAATATAAAAATATATTATTTTTAATACAATAATTTTTAATAATTTGCAAATTTTTTTGAAACAATATAAATTACAATCAAATATATTTTTTTTTATTTTTTTTTCTGACAAATGTAACCATCCTTGGTAACTGTAGGCTTCCTTTCTCTATTTAAAAATGGTAAGAAGAATCAAAACAAGAAAAAAAAAAAATGAAGAAAAGTAAAGGAAGAAAATTATACATGGGATGTAGTGTCAAAGTCTTCTATAGGCTTTGTTGATTAAGATTCGGCAGGCTGGAGTCTTTCGTTCTTACACAGTTTTGCCCAGTGAAAAACTTCGGTGGACCCAGTCCACTGCGTACATCTCTCACGACAGAGGGACTGGTCCACCCTGGACCTTTCTTACAGATAGCGGGTCCCACCTTCTGGAGAGAAACGAACCATGCATGTACCTAGAGCTGTTCTGGACAGGTTCTAGTTCCTGGGTCCAACCACTGGTTATGGTTCGGGGGAAGGAACAATCCGTGACCGGCACTTCACAATCTGACCTTGGTTTTGGTTTTATTTAGTTGGGTCCAATTTGATTATTTTTTAAAAGTTAAAAATATTTTATAATTTTGCTTTGAAAAAATTACTGTGAATCGCTGATTTCTTCAAAAATTATTGTCTAGTCCAGTTTCTGAGCCGGTTCATCGTCCGATTTTTTTGGTTTGATTTTGGACTGACCCGGAACCGGACCGGTTCTCCGTGTACCAATGCGGGCCACGTTCACTACGTATGTATGCCTTGGAATTAGATGCTGCTTTTTTTTGAAGTTTTTAGGTGGACATAGATGATTTTCGGTGGGGGGAGGCGCCTCTTTTTTATCTTCAAGTCTAATACCATAGGGAAGGTGGGGTGAGGGAGGGGTCGAGGAAGGCAGATGGTCATACTTAGACGTTGCTTTCACTCGCAATTTCTTTCACAATGCAGATAGATGTCTAATTTTACTTCTTGTGCTAGCATTCACTCCCAGAAGACTAGCTAGTCAAGTCAATAACCAATTCAGATTGCTTGATAATTATCAAGAGGTGACTTAGAGGATCTTATTCATAGAGAGAATGGCAACTCCAAGTCTGCTTCGCGTCATTTTGCTATTATGGCTCACCGAAGCACTAGCAGAATCTAAATTTCTAGCAAAACCTGGATGCCCAGAAAGATGCGGTGACGTTGCCGTTCGCTTCCCTTTTGGAATTGGACCCCACTGTTCCATGAACGAGAATTTTTCGGTAGATTGTAACGACACCTTTCGGCCTCCCAAGCCTTTCTTGACCAGCATAGGAATGGAATTGCTCGGCGTTTCAATTACAGGTTTTGTTAAAGTCTATAATCCAGTCTTTTCTCACCACTGCAACGACAACGACAACGAAAGCGTAGCTGGAACAGTTGACATGTCAGGCAGCCCTTTCATCTATTCGAATGTGCATAACATGTTCACAGCTACGGGTTGCAACAATTATGCTATGCTTTACAAGGATAAAGTCCTGGTCAGTGGGTGTCTTTCCTTTTGCAACGGAACCCAAAACATTTCTAGTTGCTATGGCCTGAACTGCTGCCAGGCCACCATTCCTCCACTCATAGAGTCTTTCGCAGCAAATATGAGCAGTTTGAACGGATGCAGAGGCGAACAGACAGCCTTCATGGCTGAGCAAGACTGGCTTAAGGATAATTTTGACAAGTTGCCACCGAGGAAATATGTTCCTGCAGTTCTCCAGTGGGGGGAATTCCAGAGATATTGTCGACCAACTAAAACTTCAGGTCGCTTTTGCAGTAGCGATGGCTATTGTTGGACAAAGTTATCAGAAAGCTATCTATGTGTTTGGACCCATGGCTCCGTCGATTATTTCAATTCCACCTCCTACATCGAAGAAGGATGTGCAGGTATTACAGTTTTAAATTAAATATAAAATATGACGCTGCAAATAGGACGTGGACTCTATATAATGGTAAAGTTTTTTTTTTTTAAAAAAAAAAATTGAAACCTTTTTTTCTTTGGTTTCAAATTCTCAAAATACAATTAGTATTTGAGATTTTTTTTTTTATAAATTATACATGTAATGATTAGTCCTTATTTGCCATTTCAAAAGATAACGTTTGTTTGTCTTAATATTCTTAATTGGCAGAGAGCGTCTGTGCGAACCCAAGGATTTCAGAGTGTCGCCTTTTCTGTACGTATAATAGGGACATTAAATACAACTGCTCGTCTCTTGCCGGGTACTCGGGTTGTATCAACGAGACTATATACTACCCACCAAGTTTATGGGAAGTTGGTAAAAAATCTCGAACTAAAGTTATTATTATAGGTATGTAATATTTATTTGTTTTGTAACATTAGTTGTAAGTCAGTTATATATTTGTTTAAGGACTTGTACGCCTGGAGGGCTCAAAATTGTAGCAGGCTAGTTACTCTACAATTATAATTTATTATAGTCACTGCAATTAATATGATCATTACTTAATTTTTCGAGAATAGGAATGATATCAAAAGTTCTTCATAGAATTAAACTTATCTTCCGATTTGTTGGCTGGTCAGGCTGCACCTCTGGTCTTGGATTACTTTTGCTAGTTATTGGTGCATGGGGATTGTACAAGACAATTAAAAGAAGAAAGGCCGTTAAACTCAAGGAAAAATACTTCAAAAGAAATGGCGGTATCCTATTGCAACAGCAATTGTCTTCAGGAGATAATAATGTTGAGCGAACGAAAGTATTCAGTTCCAAGGAGCTAGAGAAGGCCACAGACCACTACAATGTGAGCCGAATCCTCGGTCAGGGAGGCCAAGGAACGGTCTATAAAGGAATGTTGACAGATGGAAAGATTGTGGCAATCAAGAAGTCCAAGATAGTCGACGAAGATGAAGGCAAACGCCAACAGTTCATCAACGAGGTTGTAATTCTAATACAAATCAACCATAGAAATGTGGTTAAGTTACTCGGATGTTGTTTGGAGACAGAAGTACCTCTGCTAGTCTACGAGTTCGTCCCAAATGGAACTCTCTTTGAGCACATACATGGCCAAAATGATGGGGAATTTCCAATTACGTGGGAAATGAGATTGCGGATTGCAACCGAAGTTGCAGGCGCTGTCTCGTATTTGCATTCAGCAGCATCCATGCCCATTTATCATCGAGACATCAAGTCCACAAACATACTACTGGATGATAAATATAGAGCAAAAGTTTCTGACTTCGGCACCTCAAAGTCAATTGCTGTTGATCAAACACACGTGACTACTCGAGTCCAAGGGACTATGGGATACTTAGATCCGGAGTACTTCCAGTCAAGCCAATTCACAGAGAAGAGTGATGTTTACAGCTTTGGAGTTGTGCTTATTGAACTCTTGACTGGACAGAAGCCAATCTCCTCATTGCGTTCTGTTGAAGAAAGAAGTTTAGTGACATATTTCTTACTTTCACTGCAAGAGAACCGCTTGTTTGATGTACTTGATGCTCGAGTCCTTAAGGAGGGCCGGAAAGAAGAGATCACGGCAGTTGCAAAGCTGGCGAAAAGATGTTTGCACTTGAATGGGAAGAAGAGGCCTACAATGAAAGCAGTGGCCATGGAGTTGGAAGCGATTAAAGCATCGTCAGAGGCATGTTCTTCAGCCATTCAACAGGATTTTTCCCCTGACGAGGTTGATTATGCCGAAGGGGACACCACTGGACCTTGGGATACTGCATCATCTGCATCTGGTTCACATGTGAACCGCATTGCCATGCATATGGAAATTGACGTGCAACCTCTACTTTCCGGTTAACATCTTAGTTGCAGTCAGATTATATGTAAGTTTCCCCTTAACGGATCAGACTTGGTTTGGTTAGATACAAATAAGAAAGGTTCTGCGTGAACCATTAGGCAATAGGCTTCTGGTTGTGATGCGTAAGTATGTTGGTATTGTTAAAAATAAATTTATATTTTTTGGATATTTTTATTTTATATTTTCTTAATTATTATTTATTTATGATAATATATTACATAATAATGAGACTTTTATAATTTTAGATTACATAATAAGGGAATTTATTTAAAATAAAAATCACACAATAAATTTAGATAAAAATTATAAATAAATTATATTAAAATAAATAAATAAACATAACAAACCTTTATTATTTATTTTATACTGCCGAATTTTATTTTCGAGGGCCACTTCTTGAAGTGATGCCGCGGCTTGAAATTGTGCATATGATTTGGGAAATAATTCCTTCACACGAATCATCCCCTCACTTTAGGCATGGAGTGCAAACCTTGGAGGAGGACCAGGCGCCACGTTGATATTAGTGGCGGTGATGCCATTGGTGGCACGGCCAATTGTGCTGTAGACTGCATTCGTACGTGCGCCGCTATGCCTATCCAAAGATTGCAATGAGTATTGTACCAACCAATGCTGTTGTTGAAGGAGAAATGTTTAGATTTTATTGATGAAGTTGCTGTTGTAATATCAGTATTTCACTCTCTTTTTTTTTTCAGTTAATTTGTACAGTTATGCTCCGGGTCCGGAATTCAGAAATTTCCAAAGTACATTCGATGTGCCATATCTCGTAATAGGCATAGAGCCTGGAAGCAAATAGTTTTAACTTAAACAGTAGCGCATCATTGCACGAAAACAACACCAGAATTGGCATTACACGCCCATCGCTAGACAGGGGTAGCCGATCCAACAGGAGCGGAAAATGCGAAGAAATGCCACGTAAGCATCCGCAAAGCATATAGAAAGGCGAAAGACTCTTTCATGCTTTTTGCATTTCAAAAAAAATAAAATTTTAATATAAATTTCAGCCAGAATCTCTTACAATACTTCGGAGCCAAAAGAAAAATAAATGGGGAACATTGGTAAGGGCTGATTGGTTTTGTTGTCCTAAGCTATCTATTTTTAATCTTAGAAAATCGAGCTTACAGTTTACTTTAAGAGGGGCAAAATTCAAGAATGGGTTAGAATTGGCGTGCCAGCCACTCGCTATGGGCGAAAAAGATCTTTTACTTTCAGTCAACCATGAATCCATGACATGTGGCACATTCCCATGTGTCATGGAAGCAACCTAACTTTATTATAATGTTATTTCATTAATTGGTTACATTTTTTCTAAAGAAATTAGAGTCCATGCATTTAACCTAAAAACACGGAGACCAGAGGATGCGTTGATTTTAGACTGAAAAAATTGAAGTCATTAAGTCTCGACACCGCGGTTTACGTTTGTATCGATTCTTAAAAATATTCCAACATACTTGACTTTTTTCCTTGGAGGGTGGGGCCAACTGTAGAAAAATGATAGACAAGGTTGGTCTGCTCATAGCCCCAGCAATTGACTTCGCTCCTAGAACTTCGACACTCTGGAAGTTTCCAAGAAGGGCGAAACCATGAATTTATGGCACTCTGAAGGTTCCACAGAAGGACGAGTGAAATAGCGTTGCTGCGGTAATCTCCCGTTAAATTAATAAAAAAGTGTATCCACAGTATTTCACTCATGGTCCGAAATATATGTCTTTGAGTAGGCAAAACACAAATTTTCAAGATTGATAGTTGAAAATTTAATATGATAAACTGCTTATTACTCAAAAACAAAGACAATTGACTAAGACGACTATTCGTTAATGGGAGGCTTTTTCTCAGAATTTTTTCAAAATCATTCCGAATTATTAGAGGCTTGTAGGTCCAAAAAAATTGCCCAAATAGTGTTAACATATCTCAATTTGCAAATTTAAGCAAAAAAATTTTTGAACTCTTTGTTATAGTTTGTACTCAGTTTGATGTATATTCTCTAAGTCAATTGCAGAGGATCAACTGCACGTGACCACTCTAGTTCAAGGGACCTTTGAAAACTTGTGCAGGGAGTATTTCCAGTCAAGCCAGTGTCCAGAGAAGAGGGACGTTTACAGCTTTGGAGTAGTGCTTGTTGGGCTCTTGAATGGACAGAAACCTCAATGCGTTCTGCCGAAGAAAAAAGTTTATCGGCATATTTCTTACTTTCAATGCAAGAGAGTCGCATGCTGGATATACTTGATGCTCGAGATCACAGCTGTGGCAAATCTGGCAAAAAGATGTTTGAACTTGAATGGGAAGAAGGTGGCCTACAATGAAAGCAGTGGCCATGGAGTTGGAAGCAATAAGGACAACGTCGGAGGTTATTTCTTGGACCAATCAACAAGATTGTGACTACGATGAGGTTGATCATGCTGTAGGGGATACGACTGGACCATGGGGCACATTTGATTAGCAGGAGCGAGTATGTGACAATTGAAGTGTAAGATCTGCTTTGTAGCTACCTAATAATTTGCAATAGAATAATACATAGATTTTTCTTTGATGCATAGTCAATTACATAATATCTGTTAGATATATATTTTTTGTTCTTCTTGATCATTACTTAATATGCTTACGAATGTCTATTTTGATTGCCTTTGCCTTCTCCGCAATTTCTTTCTTTCTTTGCTTTTTTTTGTTTTTTCGACTTGTTTTCTCTACGATAGCTGAAATACAATCACTTTATTCCATTCACCCCAATCTATATTCTACGCCGCATTCTTTCAATTTTTGGGCCACGTTTTGGAGTAATGTTCCATCTTTAAATTGGGCCAAGACTTGGAGAAAACCTTTTTTTTTCTTTTTTGTAAAGGATCCTTGGGCCTTACCTGCATTGGACCCGAAACGAAAATGAAGGCAATGAGTCTTGACATGCCGGTTTATATTTGTATTCTTTCTTTAAAATATTCTATTACAATTGCTTTCTTTTTTTTTTTTCCTTGGAGGGTGAGGCCAGGCGTTGAGAAAGAGAACCAAGATTTTATCTGTTCTTTAACTTCACTTTTAGAAGTTTGGCACTTGGAAGTTTCAAAACATGAATTTATAGCGCTTACAAGGTTTCACAGAATCATCACTTCTAGTCGAATTGCCACAAGGGACTGCCCTGACTTTTTGATGCAACTGAAGTTTACTTTTCACTACAAATGCTTCACGAATATAAGAAAATGTAACTGCCTTTTCTACTTGTAGGCTTCATTTATGCTTTTTCCTTCTCAAATGGTAAGAAGAATGCTAAGATGGAAAAAATAAAAAGAAAAAACGAAGAAAAGTGACCGAAAAAAAACTATAAGCGATATGTGCCGTCAAAATCGTTCAAGGCTTTGCGAGAAACTTCAGTGGACCCAGTCCACTGTGTACATACCGGTCCACCCTGGACATTTCTTATAGATGGCGGGGCCCACCTTGTGGAGAGAAATGAGCCGTGCACGTACCTAGAACTGTTCTCGACCAGTTCTAGTTTCTGGGTCAAACTACTGGTTATGGTTCGGGGAATTAACAATCCGTGACCGGCACATCACAGTCCGAATTTGGTTTTAGTTCGATTTAGTTGGGTCCGATTTGATTATTTTTTAAAAGTTAAAATCTTTTATAATTTTTCTTTAAAATAAATTACTGTGAATCGGTGATTCCTTTAAAAATTAAAATCCAGACTGCCTGAACGTGAGCAGGTTGACCACATTGCTTTCATTCGCAATTTCGTGCACAATGCATAGGGGATGTCTAATTTTCCTTCTCGTGGAGACATTCGCTCCAAGAAGACGAGCTAGCCAAGTCAATAGCATTAAAGTATAACTAAGTTGGTTCACCAATCCAAATTGCTTGATAGTTATCAAGAGGTGACTTAAAGGATCTTATTCACAGAGAGGAATGTCAACTCCTAGTCTGCTTCGCGTCTCTTTGCTACTATGGCTCACGGAAGCACCAGCAGATGCTGATTTTCGAGCAAATCTTGAATGCAAAAATAGATGTGGTGACGTTGCCATTCTCTTCCCTTTTGGATTTGGACCCAACTGTTCCACGATCGAGAATTTTGAGGTAGATTGTAACGACACCTTTCGGCTTCCCGAGCCTTTCTTGACCAGCATAGGAATGGAATTGCTCGGCGTTTCAATTCGTGGTTTGGTTCGAGTCAATAATCAATTCATTTCTCAAAACTGCAACGACAGCAAAAGCTATGCTGGAACAATTGACTTGTCAGGCAGCCCTTTCGTCTATTTGAATGTGCACAACAGGTTTGCGGCTACGGGTTGCAACAATTATGCTATGCTTCTGAAGGATGACAACGTTTTTCCGTTTGCAACAGAATTCAAAAAATTCATAGTTGCCATGGCCTGAACTGCTGTCAGCTCGCCGTTCCTCCTAACATCAAGTCTTTCATAGCAAGCATGACCAGTTATTTATATCTCATTTCTGGCAGATGCAGTTACAACATGACTGCCTTCATGGTTGACCAAGACTGGCTTCATTCCGAACAACGTCTTGACCTGTTGCCGCCGAGGGAATATGCTGCTGCAGCCCTCGAGTGGGGAGCATTCCAGGGATATCGTCGACAAGTTGAAAAAATTCATCTCTCTTTTGCAGTAGAAATGGCTATTGTTGGACACAGTTATCACGAAGACATCTATGTGTTTGCACCCATGGTTCCTTTGATTATTTCAATTCCATCCCCGATATCGGCGCAGGATGTGCAGGTATTACAGTTAATTATTTTTTTAAAATGTTGATTTTTTTTTGTCAGACTCTCAAAATACAATTGGCACTCGAAACATCTTTTTATAGTTTATGTATATAATAATTAGTCCTGATTTTGTATGCTAGAAAATTTTTGAAATAACATTGTTTTTCTTAATATTCTTAGTTGACATAGGGTTACCGCCTGAACCTAAAGAACTCAAACTGTCGTTTTCTCTGTACGTATACTGAGTACGAGGGGTCCTCTACCTGTTCGTGCGTCCTTACGGGTACTCACGTTATGACAAGGGCACTACATGCGACCCACCATATGTCGGAGTACTCGATAAAAAATTTCAGGCTAAATTTATCATCATAGGTAAGCAATATTTATTTAGTTTGCAACATTGGTCAAAAGTCAATCAAGTATTTGGACCTCATGAAGGCTCAAGATTATGATAGGCTAATTACTCTACAGTTGTAATTTTTTGCAATTACGACAACTAATGTGATCTTTGCTTAATTTTTCTGAATTAAAAATGATATCAAAAATTCTTGATGGAATTAAACTCATTTTTCGATTTGTTGGCTGTGAAGGCTGCAGCTCCGGTCGTCGAATACTGAAGCCAAATATCAAGACCCTACTAACATTATTTATGAACTCCTATGGTTATGTTGGCTATTACAAGATATAAAAATCAACTGTCATTAGTCATCATTATTTATTGTGATAATTTTAGTACTATTTAAATTACTCAAAATGACATATTTCATAAGCAAACCAAATATATTAAGAAATATTGTCATTTTAGTCATCATTATCTTCAACAAAGGACTATTTCTCTTATTCCAATATCATTTTGTGATTAAATAACTGACATTTTTACCAAAACTCATTTGTAAACTCAATTCAACAGGATTTTACTCTTGAAGAGGTTGATTATGTTGAATGAGACACCACTGGACCTTTGAATATTGCATCTTCTTCATCTAGGTCACATTTGAACTGCATTACCATACATATGAAAATTGATGTACAACATTTACTCTTTTACTAGCGTCTTAAGTATGGTTAAATGATATATAAATTTTTGTATAAATGATGAGATTTGGTTTGGTTAGATACAAACAAAAAGTGTTTGACTTTAATGTTTAAACTATAAGGGAATAAATTTATTATAGTGATTTGTAGATTGATATTATTACAAGTAGTTTATTTAAAGAAAATTATTGAATATAACTCATCTATGAATTTACATTATATAATAAGCTTGAAAGAAATTTTTTTTTTTGAAGGGTTTTACTCAAATGAGTAAAAACATAATTTATAATGATTTTAAGAATATGATTTATTTATAATTTTACATTATAAAAATTTATTTTATTATTTTAAATAAATCATAATTTTTGAGTGGTGTAAAATTATAAATGAATTATATTTGTAAAAAATCAAAGTTGAGATCTTTTTAATTTAATTATGCGATCTTGTAATAATGAAAAGTAATATGTAATAATGAAGTAGTAGGATATAAATAGAAACGCAGAGATGATATAGCACACATATTGTGATCCAGAGTATCCTAGGACGAGCACAAGGGAAAAAGGAACTGCCCATCCTTACTTCAGGCATGGAGAGCAAACCTTGGAGGAGGACCAGCGCCATGTGGATATTAATAGCGGCGATGCTATTGGTCGTGTCGTGTCTCACAACAACTGCAGATGCTCAGTGCTCGTCCAACTGCGTTTTAGCCTGCATTCGTGCGTGCGGAGCTATGCCTATGAAAGATTGCAATGGGTATTGTACAAAAAAATGTGGCTGTTGAAGGAGAAATGTTTAGATTGTATGAATAAAGTTCTGTAATCCCCCGTTCAAATAATAAAGGAGTGTATCAAAGTATTTCAGTCTGGTCCGAAATTCAGAATTTTCCACCCAGGGCCTGGAAGTAAACAGTTTTAACTTACACAGTAACGCATTATTTCACAAAAACAACACCAGAATTTGCATTGCACGCCCATCCCTGCGTAGGGGTTGCCGATCCAACGGCGGAGATGCGAAGGAATGCCACGGTAAAGCCAAAGGCAACCGACAAATCTTCAACCGCAATGCATTATAGAAAGATGAAAGACTCTTTCATGCTTTTTTCATTTTTACAAAAAAAAAAAAAAAATAATAATAATAATAAATTTTTAATATAAACTTCAGCCAGAATCCCTGCAATACACGGGAGCCAAAACAAAAAAAAAAATAAAAAAAATAAAAAAAAAAGAGAGAACATTGGTAAGGGCTGATTGGTTTTGTTGTCCCAAGCTATCTATTTTAAATCTTACAAAATCGACCCCGCAATTTACTTTAAAAGGGACAAAATTCAAGAATTGATTAGAATTGCTCTGCCACCTCTTCTCCATGGGTGAAAAAGATCTTCTACTGTCAGTCAACCATAAATCCTTGCCATGTGGCACATTTGCACCTGTCATCTAAGCAACCTAATCTTATTACAACGTTAATTCATTTACTATTGTTGATGTTTGTCGATGTGTTGCGCGTTCTGCTGAAGAAAGAAGTTTTAGTGACATATTTCTTACCATCAATGCAGGAGTTTTGATATACTTGATGATCGAGTCCTCAAGGAGGGCCGGAAAGGAGAGATCACGGCAGTTGCAAAGCTGGCGAAAAGATGTTTGCAATTGAATGGGAAGAAGAGGCCTACAATGAAAGCGGTGGCTATAGAGTTGGAAACGATTAAAAGCATCGTCGGAGGTAGTTTCTTCGGCCTTTCAACAGGATTTTGCCCCTGACGAGCTTGATTATGCTGAAAGGGACACTACTGGACCTTTGGATACTGCATCCTCTCCATCTGGGTCACATTTGAACCGCATCGCCACGTGGAAATTGATGTGCAACCTCTACTGCCCGACTAACACCTGCAGATAAAATGTAAGCTTTCGCTCAACTGACCACACTTGGTTTGGTTAGGTACCAACAAGAAGAGTTCGGCTTTTACGAATGACCTATGAGGCGATAAGTTATGATTCGTCAGTTGCCATTTATGGAGTAAGTTACATATTTATCATTTTATACCAAATTATAAATAAAATAAATTTATATTATATGAAATTATAAATAAATTATATTCAATAATAAATAAATATAACTGGACACTTTATTTTATTGCAGCCGAAGTGTTTTCTGAAGGGCTATTTCTTGAAGTGACGTTGCGGCTTGAAATTGGGCGTATGATTTTGGGAAGTAATTCCTGCAGACGAATCATCTCTCGCCAGATGGGTTCAAAAATCAATGGTCCGCCCATTCTCTCGAAACTACGATCTTTCTTTAGAAAAAAAACAAAAGAAAAAAACAAAAAGAAAGGAAAAATCTTAGGTGGTTTATATGCAACGTGATAAGTTAGCCTAAATTAAGTAATATTGAAGGTTTCGTGTTAAAAAAAACCAAAAAGGTAATATGGAGGGTTTTAGTCTAATTGACTAAGAGAATAATTTATAATGACTTTTGTGAGTGTCATTTACTCACTATAAAAATTTATTTTATTATCTTTTATTTTAAATAAATTGTATTCATTATATAATATAAACTAATAAATAATTATATAAAAATGTTAAACGGGAAATTTTTAATTTAATTGTGTTATCATATAATTTATGAAAAATAATCTATACTAATTAGGTAATAGGCTGACTTAGAAAATAATTTATAATAATTATGTAATTATGAAGTCAAATAGTGTCTCCGACATAACATACCATCGATGGGATATAAATAGAAACGCAGGGATGATAGCCCCCCTTTGCTGTGGTCCTGAGTATTCTTTTAGGGACGAGCGCAAGGGGAAAGAAGAACTCCCCATCTTCACTTTAGGCATGGAGAGCAAAACTTGGAGCAGGACCACCGCCATGTTGATATCAGTAGCAGTGATGCTATTGGTCGTGTCGTGTCTCGCAATAACTGCAGACGCTGAGTGCTCGGCCAGTTGCGTTGTAGCCTGCATTCGTAGGTGCGCAGCTACGCCTATCGAAGATTGCAATGGGTATTGCTCAAACGAATGTGGCTGTTGAAGGATAAATGTTTAGATTTTATTAATAAAGTTTGCTGCTGTAATTTCTCGTTCAAATAATAAAAAGCTGCATCTGCAGTATTTAACTCTCTCTCTGTTTTTTTTTTTTTTTAAGTTAATATGTACAGTTATCCCCATGGCCCGAAATTCAGAGTTTTCCAAAGTACATCCCATGCGGCATAGCTCCTAATGGACCTAGAGCCTTGAAGTAAATAGTTTTAACGTACACAGTAGCGCATTATTTCACACAAATAGAGCTAGAATTTGCATTGCACGCCCAGAATCTCTGACAATACATTAAAAGTAGTTTATTTGAAGGAATTTTTTATTTTTAAGTATAATTCATTTATAAATTTACATTATATAATAAATAAGATATATTTAAAATAAAAAATTACAAAATAAATTCATATAATGTAAATTAAAATAAATTATATTTAAAAATAAATATAACTGACAGTTTATTTTATTTTATTGCAGCCACAGTTTTTTTTTTTTTTTCCCAGGGCCACTTCTTAAAGTGATGTTGCGGCTTGAAATTGGGATTATTTTGGCAGTTTCTAATGGACTTACAATGGGCCCAAATATTTGATGTTGAAAGAATAAATCTTAGGTGGTTTAAATGCAAGGTTTCTCGTTAAAAGAATGAAAAAATGTAATACGTTAGGATTATACTCTAACTGACTAAGAAAATAATTTATAATAATTTTGTAAATATAATTTATTCATAATTTTATATTATAAAAAATTATTTTATTATTTAAATTTTACTTATTATTATATAACGTAGTATTATAAATGAGTTATAGTAAAAAAAAGTAAAAAAAAAAAATTAAATTATGCAATCATGTAACAATGAAAAACAATTTAAAATAATTACATAATCATGAAAATTATAATAATATCTCTTCACACATAACATGACATAGCATCAGTAGTAGGATATAAATAGAAACGCAGGGATGATTGCACATATTGTGATCTGGAGTATCCTTAGGGACGAGCACAGGGGAAAAAATGAACGGCCCATCTTCACTTCAGGCATGGAAAGCAAACCTTAGAGGAGGACCAGCGCCATGTTGATATGAGCAGCGGTGATGCTATTGGTTGTGTCGTGTCTCACAACAACTGCAGATGCTCAGTGCACGGCCGATTGCGTTGTAGCCTGCATTCGTACGTGCGCAGCCACGCCAATCGAAGATCGCAATATGGCAATGGTTATTGTACAAACCAATGCAGTTGTTGAAGGAGAATCGTTTAGCTTTTATTAATAAAGTTTGCTGCTGTAATCTCTCGTTCAAATAATAAAAAGCTGCATCTGCATTATTTAACTCTTTTTTTTTTTTTTTTTTTTTTAAGTTAATATGTACAGTTATCCTCATGGCCCGAAATTCAGAGTTTTCCAAAGTACATCTGATTTGCCATTTCTGGTAATGGGCCTAGGGTCTGGAAGTAAATAGTTTATGCGACATCGCATTATTTCCGAGGAACAACACCAGAATTTACATCGCTAGATAGGAGTTGCCAGATCCAACGGCAGAGAGGCGAAGGAATGCCACATAAGCCAAAGGCAACCAATCTTCAACCGCAATGCATAGAGAAAGATGAAAGACTCTTTCTTGCTTTCTCTTAGTTTCGCATTTCATTGTATGCCTATACTTGACAGAAAATTATAAAGTGAGATAAATTTATTAAGCTTAAGGTTCAGACTTTAAATTACTGTGTAAAGAAAATTGCAGAATTGTGACCTCCACATCACATTACACATAATCAGCTCAGAAATTTTATTCTCATAAAAGTTCAGTTTTATTAGGCTTCAAAAAGAGACCATGAGTCACATGGAGATAAACAGACACGGCAAAAGAACCCGCTCTACGCCACTTTCCACGAAGACAATGGTGGAGTGTCGGATTCCTTGTATGTAAATGCTGTAAAGCCATATCTATCGCCCTTTACACAATCTGCTGAAGCAATGGATTCAATTTCAGCCATGTCTTCAGGTGTTAGTTTCACAGACAAAGCTCCAATGTTCTGGTTGAAGTTTTCTATCTTGGTAGTTCCAGGAATGGGGCATACATCATCACCTTGGTGATGGACCCAGGCCAACGCCAGCTGTGATGGTGTGCATCCTTTCTTAGCTACAATCTCATTGACCCGCTCAAACATTTGTTTGTTATACTCCAGATTCTCAGGCTGGAGCCTTGGAAGATGCTGTGCCATTCAACAAAACTCATTTGAGTAACAAAGTTGAAGATAAAAGGAAGCTTCAAGGATGTAAAATTACAGGCAAAGTATATAAATGTACTCAATAAAAATCCATGAACACAAGAATAAATACTCCCACTGGCAGAGAATGCAATAGCAGCGGTACCACCTTTGGAAAACAAAGAAATGGCAAGAGCGATGCCCTGAACAAATCCATGTTGGTGACAATTTAGACTTACGAATTGTGCAGGTTTAACTGATGTGAGAAATGTAAGATTACTATTCATATAACCATAGATGTAGCACGAAATGATAACTCAAAGTATACAGCATTCTTTATAAAGAAATGGTCAAGTCATCATTGTCAAGTGCCTAATTGAGTAAAGGTGAATAAAAGGCATTAGTCATCTCTAATCAAGCTCCTCCTAAACTTAAGAGAACAACTAGAGCACCATTGCTTAAATATCCTAAATCATCTAATTTCCACTATATCCCTACTCTAAATTTGCATGACTACAAGTGCAAGCAGACAGGCCCTTAAACCAACCTTACATCGTTATGATAGATGAGTGAAAGGTTTCAGGCATTCCAGTCTTTTCTGGACTCTAATTTGTGCATTGGCACATGCTATATTCAGAGATTCCACGTTCATTAATTATTATGACCAACCTTACGAGTGTCATCTGCGGAAAGGTTTTCAACCAACTTTGGGCCTGATGCAAGGAAGCCTCGTCCTAAAGGACTGTAAGCAACAATCCCGATGCCAAGTTCTCTGAAATAGTAGAAAGCCAAGGTCAGAATTCGGATGTAAGTTTTCTCCATAAATATATGACATGTAGTCCTTTAAACAAGTAAAGTGGTTTCTCTCATTTATGCTTTACCTGCAAGTGGGAACGATCTCTTCCTCCACATCTCTTGTCCACAAGGACCATTCCAACTGTACGGCTGTTATTGGGTGAACAGCATGAGCTCTTCTGATTGTTGAGGCAGACGCCTCCGATAAACCTATATATTTTATTTTACCCTCTTCAACCAGCTTCTTGAGTTCTCCCATCTAATAGAAACAAAACAAAAGAGTTGACTGCGTTTAACCGGTTATAAACACATACAAAGACAGCCAAAGTGACCATTCCAACATCTTCATTTCAAGATTGTACTGGTACACGCGCGTTATAGACAATATATATATATATATATATATATATATATATATATATATATATATTCCCAAACAAGAGTAGTAATAAAAAATTAATTTTGTTTTTTTTTTAGAAGAAAAAGCTTAATTAGAAGACGAAAACAGAGAGAGGAGGGGGGGGGGGGAGAACCGTAATTTCAATGGGAACATTGGTATCGATTCGATGTTGATAATAAAGATCAATGCAATCAACGCCAAGCCGTTTCAAACTGGCTTCACAAGCGGCCCTGACATAAGCCGGATCGCCGTGGATCTCTCTCTTCCCATCTGCAAAGCTTATACCAAATTTCGTGGCCAGTTCAACTCTATCTCTAATTCCTCCCTTCAAAGCCTGCCCAAAAAATAAAATAAAATAAAATAATCTGGAGCAATTCTTGATCTTGAACGATTGATCAAGATAAATAAACTATAAAAAAAAAAAAACCAAAAGAAAAAAGCCTAATAAGTAATGACCTTGCCGAGAAGGATTTCGTTGGTGTGAGGGCCGTAGATATCAGAAGTGTCGAGGAACGTCACACCGCTGTCGACGGAGTGGTGGATGAGCGCGATCATGTCCGCTTCCGGCTTCGGCGGGCCGTAGAAGGCGGACATGCCCATGCACCCTAGTCCCTGCGCCGATACCTCTAATCCTTGTGATCCCAGCTTTATCCTCTTCACGGCTCCCGCCATGTCTCTTCTGTTGCTAATTAATTTCTTTTTTCTCTAAAAGGAAAAAAAATCCTTATCCGATTAGTTCGAATGAATCTAAACTCTGCTCTGATCTGAAAGTAGCAGGCTCCTTTAAATATTAATAATGGTCTGTTAAAATGGATAGCCGGACAATTTTTTTTGTTAGTAAAGTCTCGGATTTAGGTGGGTGAAAGCAAAGTCCGCGTCGGCCAATATCTGAAAGTCCAAAGTCCAAAGTCCTAAAATCTGCTCAACCTGAGGGACTAAGAATGTAAAAAGGCCTGCTGACGCAAGGACTTGTGGAAGAAGAAGGAATGATTATGTAAGCCATTACGATGCAGCAGGCAATGAGATCGAGTCACCTCACTTTGGACCTTTGACTATTTCTCGTTCGGAATAAATGCAGAGAAAGAGGGCGGGCAGGCGGAGCCGAAAATTGAGACCGAGAAAAACAATGGAAGTGGCAATTGAACGGACATGGCCATAAAGCAGTTGGAATGGGAATTCGCTATTAATATAAATTTGAGCCAGAATCTCTGATAATACATTGGAGCCCTTAAAAAGAGCGGGGAACATTGGAAAGGGCTGATTGGTTTTGTTGTCCGAAGAACTTAAATTAGAAGAAGATTTTCCAAGAAGACACCCAGAACTGCTGGGTTAAAAAACTTAAAATTTAAAATCTTAGAAAATCAACCTCGCAATTTACTTTAAAAGGGGAAAAATTCAAGAAATTGGTCCACCACCTCTTCGTTATGGGTGAAAAAGATGCTGAAATTTTTTATTTTTGTTTTTTGAAAACAAGGTCTTATGATTGAAGAACTTTATCCTTATCACTAAAGTCGAGGTAAGTTCGATCTTCACCTCTCTCTTTTCTGTGGACGCAAATTAATAAATTTAAGTAGACACAAAAGATTTTATTTTATATAAAAATTATTAGTGTGATATAAAACATATACATAGTGTTTTCTTGAGTTCACTGGATCTTTTCAAAATGGGATCATTAGATATCGTATCAAGGTGGGGTTTTAGCTTTGGCTGTCTCCAAATTGTTGCAGAGGTATCATGGTGACGTTAAAAGGTAATTGAAGTTGTTGGTCTGCTAGTTGGCTTATAAATGTGTAAAATTAATAGACAAAAGTGAGTAGAGAAGGTAAAAATAGTATAATAACTAGTGAAAAATAAATGATAGAATTAATGTTGGACACGTACGTACTTAACCGGTCCGAGTTAAGTCAAAAGTTGACTCCATTGAATGTCCAGTACACCGCTTATATAAGCTAAAATTCCTCTCTTTTTAATTATGAGATGCAGGGTTTTCCCATCTAAGTAGAAACAAAAGAAAGGAATTGATTGCTTTTAACAGATGATAAACACATACAAAAGACAACCACGGTGACCATTTTCATCTCTTACAAATCCCCAATAGACGGTCCATTCATATAATTAATCTCAAACAGTTTTAAGTTCGGAAAAGTTGCTCGCCGTGGATCTCTGTCTTCCCGTCCGCTTCCGCAAATCTTATGCCAAATTTCATTGACAGTTCAACCCTATCTCTAAAGCCTCCCTTCAGAGCCTGCCAAAAAAATAAAAAGAATAATAACGAATCTCGAGCAATTCTTGATCTTGGATGATTGACCAACGTAAATAAATTAAATAAAAAAGAACCTAAAAAGTGATAACATCGCCGAGAAGGATTTTGTTGGTGTGAGGGTCGTGCTTATCAGAGGTGTCGACGAAAGTGACGCCGCTATCGACGGCGCAGCGGATGAGCGCGATCACGTCTACTTGCCCATGCATCCTAGTCCATGCGCCGATACTTGCTTATCCTCCTCACTGCTCCTGCCATTTCTCTCTCTCTCTCTCTGTTTTTTTTTTTTTTTCAAGTAAAATTCTGCTCCGATTAATTCGAATGAATCTGAACTCTCTGCTATGGCCTGGAAGTAGAAGGGCCGCTGAGAAATGGCCAATATCTATATATATAAAAAGCGTAGAAGTATGCTAGCGTAAGAACCAAGAAGGTAAAGAATAGCAGTCATGATTAATTAAATAAGAAGAAGAAGAAGAATGGGGCAACATTAGAAAGGGCTGTTTGGTTTTTTTTTTTTTTTTTGTCAAAAGTTAGATATTTGGAACGAAGAATTTAAATTAATTTACTTAAAAAGGAGATAATAGCACATGACAGTTTCATTTTCCATTTTTTAAAAAATTTGACTGTGAGATGTGAGGAGTATTGTAAAGTAAATAAAAATTATGTTATATGAGTTAAAAATTTAATTATTAATAATTTTAAAGTACAAGAGTAATAACATCAACTTTCAATTAGATATATCACAGTTTTTATGTTTTGCATGTATTCCACTCATATATTCCGAGACTCATCCGATGCTAGTCACAAGTGCCCCATGCAATACCATGGAATTTTTTATTAGAAGAAAGTGCATATATTTTCTAGAAAAAAGGGGTTCCTAAAACATGGAAATGAAAGAATAGCAACCTATGACCAATCTCACACTCCCAATTACTTTGTGAACGTATTTCATTTCTTTCCCTTTCTCAACTCGAGATAAAAGTTCTCCTTCTTCACAAAAAGAAAAGAAGCAAGTGAGAGTTTTCAGATCCTTCTTCATTGCATCCGATTTGGAGCAAAACAATCAAGCATGACATGAGAAGTAGACGTTATTTCAAATTTAAACAGCAACTGTAAGAAACATGTAAATTTTTTTAATGAAAGGGATTTTAAATTGAGTTAAATCAAATAAAAAATTAGGTATGTGTTATATTTTTTTTTAAAAAAAGAGTAAATATAACAAATACTCAATTAAAAATCTCTTTGTCAAAAAGATGCCTTTGCTGAAATATTGCCTAAATCATCCGAGACAAACTCCATTCTTATGATTAAAGTTGAGTTCCTGGATATTGTAAGTTTTATCTTTACCAATCAATATACATACATACATACATACACACACGTACGTATCTTAAATCTAATTTGAATTGAATAACAAGAAAGGGTTTCAATTATTTTTCAATTATACGTGTCGTGTTGGTGGTTGCATTCTCTTTTGTCATACGGTGACTCCAAAGTTGGTCGTATCAATCATCGAGTTCGGTTTGTCCATTAGCAACAAACCCGCGGGTTGCTGACATCGTTACCGACAGTCTTTTACTGCATCTCTTCTCTCGGTTTCTTTTGGTCAAATTCTTTTTTTCAGTTTCAAGTGTTAGCATCTCCACACAATCCTAAACTGCCCAAGTAAGTTTGCTTCTGATGATTTCAAAATTCCAAGTCATTTTGTGAACAGTCCGTTAACAGTTGCCAGGGGCTACTATTTTACTTGTGTGTGAATAGTCGTAGCATGGCTCTTAAAAGCTAAAAATCATTGATCTTTCAATGCAGAAAGTGAAGCACGAGGCAGGAAGCAGCTGATGGAAGAGACAAATTCAGTCAAAGCAAGGAAAAGAGAGATAGAATTGTATGAAAGCCCGTAGACAAAAACTTAGGCCATGTTCTGTGGTGGAATATGTCAGGAGCCAAGTTGGTCGAAATTGTTCTGCTTTTATGGTATTAATTTTGCTTTCATGTTCACCCCTTTACGTTCAATCTTTTCAAGCTCCCTTCTTTGCTTGCAAATTTGAAGGACCACCAGACACACTATATAGATTTTGTATTGATTGTTAACTGTCTTCTATCTCCCCCTCTCTCGTGACTACAGTAATGTTACATAGTTCTCTTTCCAGCCAGGACTGACAGTCCCCCCAAGCTAGGTTTCTCCCTTCGTATCTTTTCTTGATATCTATTCCACCGCAGTTAGCTTCTTCGGAAGCACATTGCTGTAGGTGAGCACCGCACACACTTAAAACCACATAATAGACACACCAAAAAAAAAAAAAAAAAGTGAGAGAGAGAAAGGTGGGTGCGGGGGGCGGGCAAGAAGTGGTGATAAATGGGTTTGCTTCAATTTTTGTTATGGTTTCTGATTTCAGTAGCTGGTCTCAAAAGTTGCATTGGCAACGATTTTGTGCCTATCCTACTCAATGATGATGTTTTAGGCCTTCTTGTTTTCAAGTCAGGTATTATCGACTCATCTTCCCATCTCAGCTCCTGGAACGAAGATGATGACTCCCCTTGTTCATGGAAGTTCATACAGTGCAATTCGGTGACCGGCCGAGTTTCTCAAGTCTCACTCGATGGCCTCGGCTTATCCGGGAAAATTGGTAAAGGGCTTCAAAAGTTGCAAGGTTTGGAAACCTTATCACTTGCTCATAACAATTTTAGTGGAGCTATCAGCCCTGAGCTTGGTCTTATGAGTAGTCTTGAAAGGCTTAACCTCAGTCACAATAGTCTTTCCGGTCCCATTCCAACTTCGCTTGGTTCCACAAGATTTCTTGATCTTTCCAGAAACTCCTTCTCAGGACAAGTTTCTAATGATCTTTTCCGAAACTGTATGTCACTTCGTTACCTTTCTTTAGCTGACAATTTGCTTCAAGGGCCATTACCGAATGTAGCTGCCTGCTCTTCTTTGAACATTCTCAATCTTTCCGGCAACAAAATTTCTGGTGTCCCAGATTTTTCAACTGGAATTTGGTTACTGAAACGTCTTCGAACTTTAGATCTTTCACACAATGCATTTTCCGGGTCCGTGCCAAAAGGGGTATGTGCCATCCGCAACTTGAGAGGTCTCCAGTTACAGGGCAACAAATTTTCGGGACCCCTACCAGTGGATATTGGATTCTGTCCACACTTGAAAATTCTGAATCTAAGAGACAATCTTTTCAGCGGATACCTTCCAGAGTCTATGCAGAGGCTAAGTTCCGTGGAATATTTCAGTGTATCCAACAACATGTTGATAGGTAACTTCCCTTCATGGATCGGCAACATGAGCAGCCTGGAATACTTGGACTTGTCGAGCAATGGACTTACTGGAAGCCTACCACCATCAGTCGGTGATCTGACTTCACTAAAGTACATGAGCTTGTCCAACAACAAGCTCACAGGTAGCATTCCAGCAACACTAGTTAACTGTGCCACGTTATCAGTCATTCGAATTAGTGGTAACAGCTTTAACGGCACCATACCAGAGGGCATTTTTGATCTTGGGCTGGAGGCAGTAGATTTTTCACAAAACAAACTGATGGGTTCCATTCCAACCGGTTCAAGTAAATTCTATGGATCGGTTCACACATTGGACCTTTCAAACAACTGTCTTGCAGGACATATTCCTGCGGAAACGGGTCTATACTCAAATTTGAGGTACTTGAATTTTTCGTGGAACAACCTTAACTCAAAAATACCCCCGGAGCTTGGCTACTTTCAGAACCTAAAGGTTTTGGATCTTCGGAGCAGTGGACTGGTTGGCCCAATACCTGCAGATATATGCGAGTCTCGTAGCTTGAGCATTCTTCAGTTGGATGGTAATTCCTTGACCGGGCCGATTCCAGAGGAGATTGGAAATTGCTCAGCTCTCTACTTGTTGTAAGGCCTTCTATTATTTTCTCTATGGTTAAGATTACATTCCACTAGCTGCCTAGCGCATTAGGACGCAAAGAACATGAGATATTATCATTAAGTAAAGTCAAAGTTACTAGCGTTTGAGTAAATGGCCTACCTTTTATTGTGTAGAAATGATTTGGAGCTTTCAAATCAGAGAGATTTTAGATAAAGTATGTTGATAACTTTGTACTTTAGAGACTAGGATTTTAGCTTTTGCCAAGGTCAAATTATTGTAAGGGTCACAAGAGACTGGAGGATATTATTACCTTTGTTGGGCTGCTAGTTGGCTTATAAAATTGTGTGTAGAGTCAACGGACAGAAGTGGTTAGAGAAGTAGAAGAGGCAAAATAGTATAATGAAGAATTATTGAGAAAATAAGTAAAGAAAAATAAATAATAGAGACTTTTAGTTCCCAAAACAAGGCCATTGCTACTGGGCTTCTGTTAGTCATACTAAAATAGAGCCAATGAATGCATTTGATTTGCAATTCGAGAAAAGTACTATGCAAACTTACAAAGAAATAATCCCTGGAAAACCCCAAGCTATGCGAGATGTCTATACCAAATATTCTTTCTTTCTTTTAATCTTATTCTTTATTTTTATTAGTTAGTATTATTTAAATCAATTATATTTCTTTCAATCTTATAAATAAGTAAAATTGAATTTTTTTTTTAAAAAAAAATATTTTACTATTTTCATGTTGCTCTTTAGATGTTATCATGTAAAAATGTCTCTTCGAATATTGTTGGTAATCGGCCTAAACAAGTCTTTAATTTCCAACATGATACCTTACACCGTATAGAAAATATGGGTAATTTTTATTATTGTTGGTCAAAAATATAATAATTATGATAATCCAAATGACATTGCTTGAGCTTACTGCATGTTTGTCTTTTTTTCTTTTGCAGGAGCTTGTCCCACAACAATTTAAGTGGTTCCATTCCTAGGTCCATATCAAAGCTAAGCCAGCTTAAATTTCTAAAATTTGAAGTGAACATGCTTACTGGGGAGGTGCCACAGGAGCTGGGAAAATTGGAGAACCTTCTTGCTGTAAATGTATCTTATAACATGCTCACAGGCAGGCTTCCTGTTGGAGGCATATTTACAAGCTTGGATTACAGTGCTTTCCAGGGAAATTTGGGAATTTGCTCACCTTTGTTGAAAGGACCATGTCAAATGAATGCTCCAAAGCCACTAGTTCTTGACCCATTTGCCAACGGAAGACAAATGCCGGGCCACAGGCCAGGAAATGAACCATCCAACTCAACAAATTTCCATCACGGAATGTTCCTCAGTATTTCTGCAATCATTGCAATTTCTGCAACTGTATTCATTGTGGTGGGTGTGATAGTTATCAGCCTTCTCAACATATCAGCACGGAGAAGTCCCAATTTAGATGCAAAGGAAAGCATGTGCTCCAGCTCTCCAATGTCTGGTATTCCGACCACTGGCAAGGTCGTTTTGTTTGACCCAAAATCGTCGCCTGACTACATCAACAATCCAGAGTCACTCCTTAATAAGGCTGCTAAGATAGGAGAAGGCATTTTCGGAGCCGTTTACAAGGTTTCGTTGGGTTCACAAGGAAGAGCGGTGGCAATTAAAAAGCTTGTAGCAGCAAATATAATAGAACGTCCCGAAGATTTTGATCGAGAAGTTCGAGTTTTAGGGAAAGCCAGCCATCCAAATCTTGTATCATTGGAAGGTTACTACTGTTCTCCTCAACTGCGGCTATTAATAACGGAGTATGCGCCAAAAGGCAGCTTACAAGCCAAGCTCCGAGAAAGGCCAGAGTCTTCTCCATCTCTTACTTGGGCTAATAGGTTCAAAATTGTGATGGGAACGGCACAGGGACTAGCTTACTTGCATCATTCACTCCGTCCACCAATCATCCACTACAACATAAAGCCAAGCAACATCCTTCTTGACGAGAACTTCAGTCCAAAAGTTTCAGATTTTGGACTTGCCAGGCTTTTGACAAGACTTGACAGGCATGTCATGAGCAACAGATTCCAGAGTGCACTGGGGTACGTAGCACCAGAACTAGCATGCCAGAGCTTGCTAGTCAACGAGAAATGCGACGTATATGGGTTTGGAATTTTGATCCTGGAGCTCGTTACTGGTAGAAGGCCAGTAGAATATGGGGAACACAACGTTGTGATTCTGAACGATCATGTCAGGGTCTTGCTTGACGAAGGAAACGTTTGGGATTGTATTGATACAAGCATGGGGGAGTGCCCGGAGGATGAAGTTTTGCCCGTGCTTAAGCTGGCCTTGGTTTGTACCTCTCAGATACCTTCAAGCAGGCCTTCCATGGCAGAAGTTGCGCAAATATTGCAGGTCATGAAGACCCCTGCTTCACAAAGCATGGAAATCTTGTGATTGAAGCGGCTGGAAAGCGCCAATGTAACTTGATTTGTTGCCCAACGTTATTTCATCTTTTACCTTGGTCTCATTGTTATTATGAGATTCGTACTGCAAGTCATTTACAATGTGCTTTTCAACATTCTCTTCCAAGAAATTCTTAATTCATTTTCTCCAATTGCACTGCCATCTTTTGTAACTACGAATTTTCAGGGTTTTCCGTGTGGAATAACTAAAAATATTCTTTGATTGCCAGACCGAATCTTTTCCCTCGTGCGTCTACCAATAAAAATTTTCTTCTAAATATTTTTCTCAGAAACCATTATTAGTATTATTATTTTTTGTGATTGAAGAAACCATAAGCGCACTCTCCTTTCACTCTATTTTCTTTGTCATATCTCATTATTCAATTTCAATTATTAATGTTAGAACGCGTAGCTGATTTTCTTTTCGACTCAAAAAGATATAGTAATCTGAAAAAATAACATATCTCCTGCATTTTAGAATAAAATAAGAACATAACCCGCTACAAGTTCCTTATCTTTCCGTTCGGTTTCGTGGGTCCCGTTCTTTCCGTTCGTCCCAGTTGCTGCTCCGCCACGGGTGAGTCTTCCCGTTACGGCTATGTCAATATCCACTCTCACTTCCTCAATATCCAACCTATGCATCTCGCTCTCTCTTTCTCTGTGTTTCTTTCTCTGTTTCTTGTTGTTAGTATAGGTTTGTAGTGATGGTTAATGTATTATTACTAGCTATTTCTTGAATTCTCGAGGGAACGCTAGTTCGTAGATAAATAGAAACATATATATATATATATATTTAAAAAAATATCGCTACAAAAATTATTTATTTGTACAAACTAAATTAAAAATAATTAATCAAATTTATAGTTCCTAAGGTATTGTTCTCTGATTATTCTCCTAGCTAACTTAGTGGTCCTTGCTGTTGTTATTATTACAACGTGGAAGACGGCGAGATTGAAGATGAATGAAGAATTGGAGGCCAGCGTCAGAAGCTGCTTCGCTTTGGCCTATGCGCTCGTGCTTATTTCGTTCGTCATCGACGGCGTCTCCGCCAACAACGGGGTCTTTAGCGTCAGGTACAAATACGCCGGTCAACAGCGCACTCTCACTGACCTTAAGGCTCACGATGATCGCCGCCAGCTACGACTTCTCTCCGGTGTTGATCTTCCCCTCGGCGGCACCGGCCGTCCCGATGGCCTTGGGTTTGTCCTTGTTAATTCGATGAATTTTCTTTTGCCTCTTCTTTTATTTCTTCTCTTCTACTTTCTCTACGATTTTTTTTTTTGTTCAGTTCGTTTTCTTTCTCGTCGATTCGTTTCTACCGTTATTTACTGTTTTCTGCGTTGTACTTGTTTTGGTAGTTTTGTGTGGATTAAGTCTTAGTCATTCTAATTCCATAGTTGCTTCCTTTGTGTAGGCTTTATTATGCTAGGATTGGAATTGGAACTCCATCCAATGACTACTACGTACAGGTGGATACAGGAAGTGAAATTATGTGGGTTAATTGCATCCAATGCAAAGAATGCCCTAAAACAAGCTCCCTTGGTGTAAGCCAAACTCTTTTTTGCGCCTTTCTTTTGCTTTGATTTTCATTATCAGTGTAGGATCAAAGCTTTTTGTCTGAATAGTGTATTGTTCGTAACAGATAGATCTTACACTATATAATGTAAATAAGTCAGACACTGGGAGTTTTATTCCTTGTGACGATGAGTTTTGCTATGAAGTGAATGGAGGTTCTGTATCAGGCTGCACAGCCAATAATTCATGCCCATATCTAGAGGTATATGGAGATGGGAGTTCGACTGCTGGTTATTTTGTGAAGGATGTTGTGCAATATGATAGAGTGTCGGGAGACCTCGAAACGACATCAACCAATGGAAGTATCATATTTGGGTGAGTTGGTTAATGCTCTTTAACACATGGCTTGTAAAATAGTGTATATCTTTTCAGAAATCTGAAAAAAAAAAAGATTGTATGAAGTTTTTGTGGTAGCCGTTGTGTCCCGAAATTCTTGATTTTGGTTAATGGCGTTATGGCTTTCTTTCAAGTTTCATTGGCTTATTTCATGTGTAATATGCTCTGGAGAAAAGGTCTTGGTACACTAGTTCCTGGTCCAGTAGTAATGAGGTTTTTTTGGCAGAATGTCCATGTTTGATGATTTGAATTGTGTTGATCTTGTGAAATGCAGTATGACATATTCTTACCATTCTTGAAATAGTTACCTAGGATATGCAAATTATTGTCTTGTATCTTTACCTATGCATTCATATTTTGATATTTGTGTATTTAGTTGTATTCATAAGTTGGTTATCTTTTGGTTTTATCATAGTTGTGGTACTAGACAATTTGGAGATCTAGGTACATCCAATGAAGAAGCTCTCGATGGGATACTTGGTTTTGGAAAATCAAATTCATCAATGATTTCACAGTTGGCTTCAACTCAGAATGTGAAAAAGATATTTGCACACTGCTTAGATAGCACAAATGGAGGTGGTATCTTTGCCATTGGGCATGTTGTGCAACCAAAAGTTAACATGACACCTTTGATACCAAATGAGTAAGTCATCTAATCATAGCATATATTTCTCACCTATGGTTTGTTCACAGTGCTTTTTTTTTTTGGCTTTTCAGAAGTTGTTGCTTTTGCAATAACTTTCTGCTTTTTTTAAATTTTTTTTTTAATAATCACACTTGGTTATTTGTGCACAATTTTTATTTTTTCCTTCTATCTTGAATTTTGGAAATAATTTGCTACATTTGTGGGAAGGGATGGAATAGCTTGCCTAAAGCATGACATGGAAGAGTTCTCACATTACTGGATCAAATTTCCTAGAAACTTTGAGTTGCGTGCTTCTGGTTTATCAATTGCGTTCTTTTCTTTAACTGTTCAAGTGAACTAAGGCTCCTTGTTGTTTGCTTGTTTATCATAGTTTGATTGTTTTAATAAAAGGAAAAATTGTGACTACTCTCTAGGACAAGCATTAGTTTTCTGATGCTAACCAGGAAGATAACTGATTGAAATTATATGGATGAGAATTTAGTGACTAAGAAGTGGTAAAATGGGGGAATAGGGTGAAGGAGGTGTCCATCTCTCTGGAAAGGTCTTAGGAAGGTCTTTGGCATTAACTTTTAGTGCTGGAAATCTTAGAATTAGGAACAGAACAAATTTAAGAATTGTCTGCACTTACTGTGAAAAAAGGCCTCGGAACTAATCCTTGATTGATTGATGCCTCTGAATTTAATACTGCATTTAATGGCCTCTTGGCAGACCATTAGAACAGATTATGAAAAGGTCCTTCCTTGTGGCTTGTGAAAAGCTTAGTAAATGGAAATTTATCGACAAGTTATGTGTTCAGTATACCCTTTAGAATCTTTTAATGATTTTATTATTAGGAACAAGAGCCAGTGAATGAATTGACCTCAAGTGATTTGTCTGTCTCTCTTAATAATTTTATTATTAGGGACAGGAGGCAGTGAATGAATTGACCTCAAGTTATTCGTCTGTTTTCTTCTGCTTCTGTTTCTTGACCATTCCCCTTTCTTCTTTCTCTCTCCCTTGCTTTCTCAAGGTCCTTTGAAATTCACCTATTTCCTGCCTTGCCTAACTTCCTCTTTACTTTTCCAGCTAGCTGTTTTTTTGTGTTGATTGTGCAGTCTTAATGGTCAACTTAAAAATTGTGACTAATTTCCTGCGAACCATTCGACATTAGTACACAACAAATTGTTGCACATGGGTTTCTTCTGTCTATTGTCTGTCATTATATTTTATTTTGCTAACACTTTATTTTTGCATTAATCAATATTTTTTATATTCAATTCCTCTATTTTTTCTTCCCAGTCATGGTAATATTATGTGTGGATCTTAATGCATGAAGCTATACATTGTTGCTAAATTCTCAGGCCCCATTACACCGTCAATATGACAGCAGTTCAAGTGGGTCGTGATTTCCTAAATCTTCCAACAGATGTATCTGAGACTGGTGATAGAAAGGGGGCTATAATTGACAGTGGTACAACCTTGGCTTATCTCCCCGAAATGGTATTTGAGCCATTAGTAAGTAAGGTATGATTCAAAGGCCTTTTGTCTCTTGGATAATCTTATTATGATCTTTCAACTGATGTGTTTTGCTTTTCTGTTAGATAATCTCTCAACAAGCAAATCTGAATGTTCGTACTGTTGATGAGGGATATACATGTTTTAAGTATTCTGGCAGGTATATTCCTTGGCATATATTGGCTTCTAGAAAGAGTAGACTTAAGATTAGCCTGTGAAATTGATTTTGTGTCAAGATTTTGAAAGAGTAAACTTAGCTTCTTGGTAACATTTGGCTGCTTATTTTGAATCTTTCACTTAAGATCCCATCCATGAGCAGCTTCAATATCTGGAGTAATCTGATATAAATATCCAATCATATGTATTTCTGTTGTTTGTGTTGGAACGAATATAATAGCAGCCTTTAGGTTTTAAATTTTTCTCCTCCTCTATCATTAAAAAAAACAAATCTTTATCTCAAAGAGTTATTTTGTTTATCTTCTCCATTCTGCTCAACATTGGGAAGGTCACTGTTTGAGTCATAGAATTCTTTCTTTGTGAAAGGTTGCTCAACATTTTGGGCCAGTTTGCAATCTGTTAAATTTTGGGTATTAATGTAAATGATCAAAATACAGAAATGTTAGTATAGCTGTAAATTTGACAAAAGCCATGCACGTTCAGAATGCAGAAATTATATCTGTTTGGCATTTATCACTTTTCATCTTAAGCAGCTAACACTTTCTGTTAAATCTTGTATACATGTGCCTGTTAACAGCTTCATGCTATGTGCTTTCATTTTTATTTTCTTTTGGCTGGTTGAGTTTGCAGTTTATCTGAAACACATTTAGCCATTATAAACTGAACTTTCTCTAGCTTCTTGTCTGTTTGCTTCACTTATTTCTTCTTGATGTATGATATAATTTTTTTGAATGATAGCAAAGTACCAAGGCAGAATATACATTTACCTCTATAAATGTCTGATATCAATTGCAGTGTGGATGAAGGATTTCCGAATATCACTTTTCATTTTGAAAATTCAGTTTTCTTGAAGGTTTATCCCCATGACTATCTGTTCCTCTCTGTAAGTATATTCTGTCCCCCTCTGTAAGCATATGAATTCTTTGTTCTAGCAGTTCTCTTGATTTTTCATTTCTCTTGAAATTGCTTCACATTTCCATAATTATGGGCCTTATATCTTACTAATGTGGTATATGTTACACAGCAACATTAATAACCCATGAACTAAATGCTCTTCTATTTAGATAGTAGTTTTGCCTTTCAAAGTGAAGGGAATGAGACAGTACTGCAGCTAATCTTGATTAGAATGTTTCTCTGTTTTGATTTGACTCTTTCCTTTAAAACAATCTTGGTTTTCCAGTACACTCCTGTGCTCCATTGAATTCTTGAATAGTAACTGATACATTTCTGGTAATCAACTGTATGAAAGGATTGAAAAATGGTCCACACTTGATTCAAGCTTATGTGTGGACATCAATTTCAAGTTTTACATATCAAGATATCCAAAGTAAGCATTGTCTAAATAACCAGTTAATCACAAGTGCAGCCGTGCAATGCCAAGAGGGTCTATGCAAGCAGGACACTTTAACATAAGGATCTTGTTCCCTATTTGAGCTCTTCCTGCACACAGGGTTGAAGATGCTGTTTGTTGGTTTGGTTCTTAAGTTAAGGTTGGCTAAAACAGGACCTAAATAAGTAAGGTAAGAAATCATTAATGAATAAAGATTGAGGCATTGTCAGAAAGGTTAATGGAACATACATAGGTATGCATACATATAGCAAGGTTTGTGATGCATAGGAATATAAGTAGGAAATAGATGAAAGGTGGCACAACATATGCTAGGTCTCTGCCTCTGCCTCTGACCAGAGCACATATGCAATTCCTTAAGGGGCCTTATACAATCCCCCATATACTGAGGCCTTGATCTCTTGATTGACTTCCTGCCAGTTTAAGTCACCCAAAACAAAGTCCCAAACTATAAAAGCAAAAACACGTAACTTGCTCAAATCCAGAATCACATACTAAGCTCAGGTCTATTGCAAATTTATATGTGAACTGTAATGTACGGGTGAACTTCATTGTTCTGCTGTTAAGGTGTTATCTATTACTGATGCCTTATCTTTCTTACTGAATGGGCTCATGTTCCTGTACATCAGCATGTCAATACCAGAGCTGCCACTTTTATACTTTGTCTGCTACACAATTTACATAAAGGGACTTATCACTATTTGGACCTTGTAGGAAGGTTTGTGGTGCATTGGTTGGCAAAACAGTGGAATGCAATCGAGGGATGGAAAGAACATGACCCTTTTGGGAGGTAAGTAAATGATTTTTAATTTCAATGTACTGTGTAAAGTTATCCTCCAGTTTATTTTGTCCTTGGACTTAATTTTATTCCATATTTTTCTTTCTATCCAGTTCCCTCCTAACCAAAGGTGCTGGTGCATGACTTTGCTAGAAAATTGAAAAAATTCTGATCACTTTCTCCAAGTTCCTGGGATTATTGATTTCCTGAGAGTTTGAATTTACTTTGCATAGCTGTGAGGATCCCTGTCAGAGCCAAACAAAGAAACATGCATCAGCCCCCTTTCAATTTCATGTTCCAAATGTCATCAATAACTTTTTCATATTTTACTGTACCCTTTCTTTAACTAGATCTTTTAAACACCTAATGTTTATGCAAAGTCCATTGCAATAGGGGTGTACAAATTCCTTGAATCCTTCTTAAATCTGTAGTGAATAAGGAAAACAAAAGATGGACCTTCCTTACTACCAAACAGTAAATCAACTTTTGGTGCAAGGAGGCAACTGTATACTTGTTGTTTAAGCGTGTCATGTTGGTTATTTTTTCATCGGCAGACTTCTAATGCTTAATTCTATTTCTGTTTTTCCATGCAGATTTAGTTCTTTCAAATAAACTAGTTTTGTATGATCTGGAACATCAGGCCATGGGATGGACTGAATATAACTGTGAGGCTGAAGTTATTCTTCATTTATTCTTGTTAATGTCTCAATTATTTTGTTTCACTTTTACTTTTAGTGAAAGTTGTATGATTTTGTGGCATCTGTTTAAAGCATTTTAGGCGTCCTTTGATATTGCCATCAGGATAAGTAAGTGGTGCTTGCTTCCTTGAGCTTAATTGTCAGGACAATTTCTTGCTGAGCTCTGAGTTTCAAACTGAATTTGAGGGAAAGCATAGATTGGAAAGATATGGCTCACAAGTCTAGCATAACCTAGATTTCTAAGTCTTTTATGATCGTCTATGTAAAATTAGTGGATACTTACTGGTTATATAGTTAGAGTCTGGATTAATTCACCCACTCCTGTGTGTGCATGTACACACATGTATATATATATGGACTTGACCATGATTGCAAAATGGCTTCAGAAATCTAAGTGGCATGTCTCAAGGTAGGAGACTTTACTAACCACAATTATCATTTGATCATCTGAAATTAATCTGGAAATCAATCTTGCTGGAAGAGACTAAACATTTTTTCTAGTTGATGAACAGTTCTTTGGCAACTCTCAGCTCAATGTTTATAAACCTTTGTCTTGTTTTGGTTTTAAAATTTTCAAGAAAAATGGAGGAATAACCTCTACTTTTGTTTCGACATTTGTCTGAACTGTCTCTGAGAAATCATCAATCTCGACAAAGACTCAAAATAGATTTTCTCTGTCTTATTCGTTTATGTTGCTTTCTATTGTTAATTTTCAGGTTCTTCAAACATCGGAGTTCAGGATGAGCGAACTGGAACAGTACATCTAGTTGGTTCTCACTACATTTCGTCTGCTCACAGTTTGGGTACAAAATGGGCTTCTATCTTCTTGTTACTAAGTACACTGTCATGCAGCTTATGTTTACTTAAATGCTAAAATCAGGACATGAAAATAGTCAGGTATCAAACATTTAAAAGGAAAATCACCTTTATGGATGAATAGTGGCAGATATAATTTTCCCTTTTAACACTCAAATCAAATTAGGCCCATACACTTCTTGCCGTAGTTAAATTGTAAATATCCCACCTTTACAGATAGCGTCAGGCACGTTTGAACAGATGCTCTGATTGATTACATAGTTGAGGTCTTCGGTTAAATGAAATTAAGTCATTATACCAATCGGATTTTTGATAATTTGGTTCTAATGTCAGAGTCTTCCATTTTTCTCTGTTACTTGAAGCTCGACTCCATACATATAGCTGGGGGGTGTAAGCGGATCGATTTGAGTTTTTTATTTTGTTTTTTGATATTTATGTTCAAGTTTAAAATCAAATATATTGTATAGTTGCTTATGGTTTAATAATTTTATTAATTGAAAAAAAAGTTAATGATTATTATATAAAAAAATAAAAATTAAGTGACTCAATTGAGGTGTTTTGTATGGGGTAACTCAATTGAAATTAAATAGCATGGTGGCCATGGCTGACAGTGTAATTATCTCCAATGCTATAATTGGATCCCATTCTTTTTCATATAATAATTGAGAGCAAAAAGGCTAATTATCTACGGAACTTCAACAAGTACGCAAAACGAAGCGAAAAGTCGCGACATCTGCCCATGTACGTCACCCTACTCTTCTTGTGAGCTGTCGCGGTTTTTATATTTTTTTCATTTCCTTTTCGGTAACCAGCCGTCTCAATCTTCACTGACCGCAGACGGGGCACATAAAGCCTTGTTTGTTTGGGGGCATCTTTCTCTCTGTTAAACGGGGGATGCTATTGGCACGGAAAAAAATAATTTTTATATACGTGAAAACAAAGATGTGGGCCCCATTTTATTTTCCGATTCTGCGTATGTAGAAATGTTTTCTTCGCGTGTAAATATCAGATTTCCCATCAAACTTATGATCGCGTAAGCAATCGCACCACAAAATGGCGCGTGTCCGAATCTGGCCATCGGCCAAGGGGGTCAACGAAATTGAAAGAATATTTTATTTATTTAAGACCGCAACAGTAGTAGCTAAAAATAACAGTAGGTAACAAAAAAACGTGTGTACTTTTGTTTTTATTATGGTTAAACAAACAGACCGTAAACCCTAATGATTTAAGTACCACCTCCCACTATCATTGCTCTCCTTCAGCAACCGCCCTCTCATTTATGTGTGTCTAAACCCTAGCACAGCAGATAATATCTGGCTCAGTTTCTGAGCCGAGGGTTTAGTTTGCTCCAAGATCAACCGGGATCGTCGAATTAACGAAATAAATAAATTAGTTAATTGTTGAAATTTATTCTTGTTTTCTTGAAGTTTGGCAGCACAATCAATCCTCCGTTATCAGCGGTTATGGATCTTCCCAGCCTCGCCGTTATCTTCCAGGCCGCGCTCAGTCCGAATCCCGATGAACGCAAAGCAGCCGAGCAAAGCCTTAACCAGGTTCACTTCTTTCCCTTTCCTCCACTCGATTATAGTTTCGTTAAATTTTCTTCGATTGATATGTTCTCGATCAATTTTACTGGAATCTTGGATTGGACTACATGTTTCTGATCAAGAAAGTGCTATGCTATCAAGATTTTGATGGTTTGTTCATTGTTTATTTATTTTATTGTAACTTCTGTGTAGTTCCAGTACACGCCGCAGCATTTGGTGAGATTGTTACAGATCATTGTGGACGGTAATTGCGATATGGCGGTGCGGCAAGTTGCGAGTATTCATTTCAAGAATTTCGTTGCAAAGAATTGGGCGCCCCATGAGCCTGGTATTGTAATATTTCTTATAACCTACTACTAGTGTAATTCAACCAATGCAGAATGCTAGCAATGTGATTTGCTATTAGAAAAAAAAAGTGATATATGTTGAAAGCTTATGTTATATGTAGATGAGCAATCGAGGATTTCGCAGAGTGATAAAGATGTGGTGAGGGATCACATTCTTGTGTTTCTTGCTCAAGTTCCCCCGTTGTTGAGGTATTTTATGGAAATACTCACCTTTCTGTTGCTAATGATGTGCTTGTATTGAACATGTCTTGATCTATGTGCTTTCAGTTTCAAAGGTTTTTCTTTTCTCTCCTTTTAATACCATATAAACTTGTATACTGGTCTGTTTTTCTATTAACCTTTTTAATCTTTGCAGTATTCAGTGTCTATATGAAATTTTGACTTTGCTTGGGCAATGTGGAATAGACTTTAGAATTTAATAAAGTAACAAGATGAATTGGATTTGGTTGCTCTAATTGCAAATTTCATGATGTACAGGGTACAGTTGGGTGAGTGCCTCAAAACTATTATTCATGCTGACTACCCAGAGCAGTGGCCTCGACTTTTAGATTGGATTAAGCATAATCTACAGGACCAGCAAGTTTATGGAGCATTGTTTGTGTTGCGGATTCTTGCTAGAAAATATGAGTAAGCATCTAATTATGAGTTTTCCTTTGATTAAGTCTCCTAAGGGTCATATTGATTAAGTTTGATGTGGCAGTAATATATTGACCTTTCATGCTTATTTGGAGATGAGTGTGTAAGGATTCTGCTATGTCTTAAGTTTAGTGACTTTTTCATTATGTTGTGCAGGTGCTCACATATGCTTACCTGCCTGCCTTTGTTTATCAACCCAACCATTTGTTATTTATTTATTTATATTTTTCTCTTCACTTGTTTTTGCTTCAGGATTTCTTTTTTTTTTGGGGGGGGGGGTTTATCATTTGATTTCCATCTTACTGCTTCTTTCTGTTTGGAACTAGACATGAACCATGGACATGTTTCTTCTTGAGCACGCACACACGCGCGCGCGATATGTGGAAGTCCAAGTAGGAAAGTGGCTGTAAAATCGCATAAACACACTAATGTTGGTCATCTTAATGAACATGCATATGCACATTGTTATTAACTGCCTTATTCTATCTTTCTTTGTATTGTATTTGTTATTCAATTTTTTTTCTCCTTTTGCTGCAATAGAGGGTTCATTGTCAATTGCTGAATTCCATAGGTGATAAATTTTATTCTATCCAACTTCCATTAACCTTGTGTTATCATAGGTTCAAGTCAGATGAGGAGAGAACACCAGTTTATCTTATTGTTGAGGAGACATTCCCACATCTTCTCAGCATATTTAACAAGCTTGTCCAGATTGCGAATCCAACAATTGAAGTAGCAGATTTGATCAAGCTTATTTGTAAAATATTCTGGTCATCCATATATGTAAGTTGCAAAATGGATGCTCAGGAAATATAATATCTGGGTAGCACTGTGATGAATCAGCTCTTGATTTTCGATTATTATTTCTGTGTTACATGTTGTGTGCCAAATTTAGTACAATCTCATCCTGTTCATTGTGTGTATAGCTTGTAGTACTGTTGAGCTGTTTCCAGGATTCATTGAAGCTTATTTTTAACCTGTCTTCCATGCCTCTTTTTTTTTTAATTAAGTTATAGTAGTGATAAAAATTTCTGCCCATTTATACCACATCAAGTTGTTCCTGGTCTTTAAGCTGACCAGAAATTTCCCAATCTGACAACCAAACCCCTCCTGGTGGTATTATAAAATGGTAGAGAGGTTTTCATTGATTATGTTCTGCAAACTGTATTAAGTATGTGCTGTGCTTCAAACAATAATTTGTTGGCAAGTAGATTTCATGTTTGAACTCAATCCAAAGCTTCAAAGAAAAAGCAAAAAAAAAAAAAAGTATATACATATTAGGTCTTATATTTGTTTTGTCTTAACTGCCACTGATACCTTTTTTCTATCCAAAGGAGATTTACAATGAACAATGTTTCACTTCATTGTAAATATGGCAACGTGGCCTCCTGACTTGATGATAGGAAGAGAAGTCAAAATTTTTAGAATGATAATTTGATTTATCTGATAAGAAAAAATGTCATTAGCTCTAACTTTGATGTTATGATTTACATGTCTTGGACCCCTTTTGGTTAATCATTGTTCAATGGAAAGTTGTTGGTAAGAAAAAATCTTTTGTTATTTATTTTCAGTTGGAGATTCCAAAGCAGCTATTTGATCCAAATATCTTCAATGCATGGATGATTCTCTTCTTGAATGTTTTGGAAAGGCCTGTTCCTGCAGATGGTGAGCCTGTGGATCCTGACCTGAGGAAATCATGGGGGTGGTGGAAGGTGAAGAAATGGACGGTTCATATTTTGAATAGGCTGTATACTAGGTATGCCTTAATGTTCAAACTTTCTAATTCATTGTGAGTACTTATAAAATGAGTATTTGTATAAAAACAAGGCTCAATTCTGATATAAAATGAAAAATTAATCAAATAAGGTTTGGAGATTTGAAGCTTCAAAACACAGAAAACAAAGCTTTTGCCCAAATGTTTCAGAAGAACTTCGCAGGGAAGATCTTGGAGTGCCACTTGAACTTATTGAATGTTATCCGTGTTGGTGGCTATCTACCCGACAGAGTTACTAACCTAATTCTTCAGTACTTAAGCAACAGGTTGGTGCAAGATGCTGCCTCACATCTCACTTCACTTTTCTCATGGCAGTGCATTTTACATCAAATTCTGTCTTCTCATTTCAATTTTTGCTGTTTGACTCCTCATCTTTGCAATAATTCCATGGATTTTGACTGTATTTTCATAGTAAGTGAAGATTATCCTTTTTCCTTTGTTTCTTTTCTGAAGGATCATTGTTATCATTGTGTAGAACTGCTTCTCTAAAGAATCTCAGAATTCTGGACCTTTTCCTCCCTCTTCCCTCTTCCCTCCCTCCCTAATGTCCACAAATTTGACACTAGATGTACAATTTTAGAAGAGAATAATGACGCATATCACCATAAGCATTTATACTTTTGTTTTTAGGTGCTTAGCTTTGTATGCAAAAATGAAGTCCCAAATCTTTTGAAAATATACTGATAAAGTTCTGTTTACTTGGTGCTGATATTGCTTGGTAAGTGTTGATGTGACACTAAAATGACAAATTTCATGAACTCTGTACATAGATGGCCCATCAGCACCTTTTCACCTTCCTTTCTACCACCTCCCTTCCAGAAATGTATGGCAGAATAAACTCAGCATGCAAAGGCTTTTTTTCTTGTGATGTGCACTTACTATTCCATGAATTTTCCGAGAGGAGATGGAGAATATGAATGTACTGAACAGTCAATGCCTCTTTCTATCTAATGTTTCCCTCTCTTTCCTTCCCTCTCCCTGGAACTCACTCTGGCCCTGGGCTGGGGATTTTACTCATTGAGGGTGATATTTGTTGAATATAAGATTATGATGGATCCAAGTTGACCATATGCCATCATTTCTATCTCAAAATTATATATTCAGTGATCATGCAATTTTTAAGAGATTTGTTTTTTAGGGTTGCATCAAAGATTTTGACTGGTTGCAGGTTTCGTGTTAAGATTTTTGGTTGTTTGGTGTATTTTGCTAGTCCTATGGTTTTTAATTATTTGTATGCTACTCCTATGGTTTTTAACTTTCAGGGGTAGTGTTGTTAAGAAAACTTTTCTTTGAATGTAGCATATCCAAGAGCAGCATGTATAATCTTCTGCAACCACGGCTGGATATTCTTCTTTTTGAGATAGTGTTCCCTTTAATGTGTTTCAATGACAATGATCAAAAGCTTTGGGATGAAGACCCACATGAATATGTGAGGAAAGGTTATGGTGAGTATACGAATATGTTAGGAAAGGTTATGGTGAGTATCAGATGAATGTTGTTTCCTAAAAGAAGTAACATTTATGTGTGGCTTGCTTAAATGCAGATATCATTGAAGATTTGTATAGTCCAAGAACTGCATCCATGGACTTTGTCAGTGAGTTGGTTAGAAAACGGGGGAAGGAGAACCTTCAAAAGTTTATCCAATTCATTGTGCAAATATTCAAGAGGTATTCTTGGAAGAAACAATAGACAAGAAGTAGATGACACAATATAACTGAGTGCTTTAATATTTACTATTTTTGTTATTCCTCTTTATGCAGATATGATGAATCACCAGTAGAATATAAACCCTACCGTCAAAAAGATGGTGCTCTGCTTGCAATTGGGGCGCTTTGTGATAAACTGAAACAAACTGAACCTTACAAATCTGAATTGGAGCATATGTTAATTCAACATGTTTTCCCTGAGTTCAGCAGCCCTGCTGGGCATCTCAGAGCTAAGGTTTGTTGCCCTTCAATTTGTTTCTCTTTTCCCAAGCTTGGAATATGACTGTTCTTTTCAACTCTTTTGGCTACATTAGGCGGCATGGGTAGCAGGACAGTATGCCCACATAAACTTCTCAGACCAAGACAATTTCCGGAAAGCCTTACACAGCGTTGTTGCTGGCTTGCGTGATCCGGAGCTTCCTGTCCGTGTTGATTCAGTCTTTGCTTTGCGAAGCTTTGTTGAAGCTTGTAAAGGTTAGTAGCTGTGTCTCTCTCCCCCTCCCTCCCTCTTTGTGTTTCTCTCACTCTCTGAATGGGTTTTTTCATCATTCAGACTTAAATGAGATCCGGCCAATTCTTCCTCAGTTACTTGATGGTACGTGATTCTCTATTTTGGACTTTTCAAGTCATCTTTGCATTAATTGATTATGACCAATACTTTTTTTTTTTTATCTGTTATCTTTCCAGAATATAAAACAATAGATCAGTAATCTTTCATTATCATTGTGAATGATCTTTATGGCTCACTTTTATGTCCTCTTTTCCTCCAGAGTTCTTTAAACTAATGAATGAGGTAGAGAATGAGGATCTGGTCTTTACTCTGGAAACTATAGTGGACAAATTTGGTGAGGAGATGGGGCCTTATGCCCTGGGGTTATGCCAGAATTTGGTAATACCTGGTCTGTTTGTCGCTTGGGAATATCATCTGTAAAACTTTCTCTTGCCTGAGACTCTTATTTTTATTTCAGGCAGCTGCATTCTGGAGGTGTATGAACACTGCAGAAGCTGATGATGAAGCTGATGATCCTGGTGCTTTGGCTGCAGTTGGTTGTTTGCGTGCAATAAGCACCATTCTTGAATCAGTCAGTAGGCTTCCTCATCTTTTTGTCCAAGTTGAACCGACTTTACTTCCTATAATGCACAAGATGTTGACAACTGATGGCCAAGGTACACATGCTTCTGTTTTGCCAACGACTTTTTTCTTTCTTTTTGTTAAAATTAAACATGCCAATGATTTCTGCTGCTTGATAATTGGAACTTAAAATTTTATAAATTTATTTATTTTTCGGAGAAGGCATCCCAATGCATGAGGCTCTCCATACTATAGGGTTTAGGGAAGGCTCAAATGTATGCAGCTTATTTTTATTTTTACAGAGAGACTGTTTATGCGACTCAAATTTTGTTGTTCAAGTCATAATGGAGTAATCTTACTGTTATACTAAGTCTCGCCCTTCAAAAACTTTCTTGAATTTTATTAAATTTAAAATAAGTAGATATTTGGAATTTGTAATGCAAGATTACCTGAGCAGTTTCAAGGCTAATTCATTGCTTCTAAGATTGATTATTGTCAGTTTATGATAATAAACTTGTTATGGATGTTGTTAGCAGTTATTATGTGCACTTAGTGATACTGTGAACAATGATTGACCGTGTGAAACTAAAGATAAAATTACTGAGATGACCTGAAAGCCTAAGAGGTTCAAAACATCCCTTTTCCCAAAAAAAAAACCTGGGAGTCAAAATAACTTGACTTTCTGTGACCCAGTGCTAAAAAATAATCTGCTTGAACTGACCCAATAACCCAAATCACCCCAAAATTAAGGAATGAAAAATGAAATGTCTCAGCTCATAATGCATTATAAGAGAATTGATTGGAATACAATGTGACCTGATAGTGTAATGACCAGCCTTCATGATGACCAGAATTCAGGATGACCTGAAACTGGGTGACCTGAACCTGAGAGTTGCATGAACCATTTGACCCTTGATCCAAACAACCTGACCTTAAATGGGTCACCCTGAACCTACCTGATTGTCACCTCTAATCTTCATACTCCTAAAATTTGGGCACAATCACCATTTTCTCGTATAACTTGATATTGATTTACATTTTCTTGTAATTCAAAATTTTGCTCAGGAAAATTTTGTTAATTTTTTTGTTTCATTCGTATGTATCTGCAGAGGTGTTTGAAGAAGTTTTGGAAATTGTTTCATATATGACCTTTTTCTCTCCAACAATATCTTTGGATATGTGGAGTCTTTGGCCTTTGATGATGGAAGCTTTGGCAGACTGGGCTATTGATTTCTTTCCAAGTATGTCTCCAGTATATTAATTTGACTTTTGCCGTGATTCATACTTCATAGTGTTTTGGAGATGGTCACTGCACTCCTTTTTTGTTAGTGGTTGCCATCCTAGTATTTTATTCTTCTTGTTATTATGCTTTGCCCAGAAACTATTTTCTATAAACTGTTATTTTTTCTTTTAAATTGTCAATATTCCTTTTTGGCTTAAACAAGAAGATACAGTGGGAGCCTTCATTCCCTCTGAAATTGCAACCTTTGACATTATGGTATATTTAATCTCCCAGATTAGACTCTGTTTTCCTCATAGTGGCAAATGCTGTCAATTTCTCTTTTTGGTTTCCATGTTCTACTTTTGTGCAGATATTCTGGTACCCTTGGACAACTATATATCTAGGGGAACAGCACATTTCCTGACATGCAAGGAACCAGATTACCAGCAAAGCCTTTGGAATATGATTTCATCCGTTAGTTCCTTTTGAACTATCAATTATTCTTTTTGTTGATTTCTATTTCTTTCCTTGTTTGTCCTATTCTATTCATACATGTATTCTATTTGTTGACTTTTTTTTTCCTTAACTGATGCATTAGTACATATGTGTTTGTTAATAAATTTTCTAAATTATCTATTTGTATGATTTCAATTGTTGAATTAGTAAAGGAGAGTAAAAAGTGTTACTTCTTCGACTACTCAATTATTTTTATTGTTTTTCCCCCTTCTATAGGCATGTACTTTACTTGCTGTGGCTGATGTTGTCCATATTTTGCAGATCATGGCGGATAGAAATTTGGAGGACAATGATATTGAGCCAGCACCAAAGCTCATCGAAGTCATTTTTCAAAACTGTAAAGGGCAGGTGGACCACTGGGTTGAGCCATATTTGAGAATCACTGTTGAGAGATTGCGAAGAACTGAGAAATTATACTTGAAATGTCTTCTCATGCAAGTGGTAAGTAAGGGGGAATAAGTTTTCATGCTGCCTTTTATTTCTATGTTTGTTTAAGCATTTTTCCTCGGTGCATTTTATCTTGCCGGAGCCTGTCATTTATTCATTTGGGCTCTTGGTTCCATTTATGCCCTTAGAATTTTAATTAATAATACTAATTTTTGTTGGACTCAACGATTTATTTATGCTGCAATAATGCGTCCTTATTGGTTGGTAGATTTGATATTCAGAGATACTGGGAAACATGTTATGGCCATTTTTTATTCAAATATTTGTTCCTTTTCGATCTTTGTAATGGTTAAAAGTTCCAAAGGCATTTTCTTTAAAAAATGCGACCAATGTTTCACTTCTTACACTTTTCTTCTTTAATATTTGTACCTACTTATTGAGTGTCAGTCCAGTGCTGCAGATGACACCAAAATTTTGTAGGATGTGGAATCAGCCCTATTAAATTGAATAGTTTTTATGGAGGCAGGTGACTGAAAATCCTAGGGTGACATGCATTCACATGTTAAATCAACCTCAGGATCTAGGTTTATCTTTGGAAGTTCTAATTTGGTTACACATACTTCTGCCAAATGACTTGCTTCCTTGAACTGAGTTGGTTTGCAGTTTTGTAGAAACTTTTGATACTGTTAATCAAGCAAGAGTATCTAAACTCAATGGATGTTGTCTCTTGATTTTGTTGTACTATATGTTTCTCAGTATTTTCATTTGGAAGATTCTGTTGTTTAATGGGGATTGTCTCTTTTGTAACGAATAACATGCTACCTGAAATAAATATTCTACACAACAAGTTCTTATATGAAATCTAAAACTGTGCTCTTGAAAGGTTCCACTTATCCCAAAAAAGTGCAAAATCTGTTTGACAGGCAAGTGGAGTTTATGCCTTAAATGGTATGATTGCTTTAAGTTCATTATTGAAACTGCCCAAATCAGAGGTTGAGTTGTTGACTATTGCACCAGCCTGGCAAAATGCCATTATCTTATGCTTGTATTTGTCAATTTGCTAATGACAAGGAAAGCTACTGAATTTGTGTGCAGATTGCAAATTCTCTTTACTACAATACAGCTTTGACATTCAGTGTGCTGCATAAACTTGGTGTTGCTACGGAAATTTTTAACCTTTGGTTCCAGATGTTGCAACAAGTGAAAAAGAGTGGTATACGAGCTAATTTTAAAAGGTAATTTGACATGTTTCTGTTTTTAATAAAGGCTTTATATAAGTGGGGAAATGATGGTTCTTTTCTGTTTGTTGCAAATTCAACCTTGACTTTGCATTGTTGGGGTTGCTGATATAATTGATTCTTTTTTGCAGAGAACACGACAAGAAAGTTTGTTGCTTAGGTTTGACATCATTTCTTGCACTTCCAGCAGATCAGTTGCCAGGAGAGGCTTTGGAGCGGGTTTTCAGGGTGACACTTGATCTGCTAGTTGCATACAAGAATCAACTTGCTGGTCTATCACTCTACTGTCCCTTTCTTAATCTAACCATTTATAGACATTAAGTTTTTATATATATATATATATATATATATGTTTTTGCAATATTCATTTCTTACTGGCTTCATGTGCTTTGACAGAAGCTGCCAAGGAAGAAGAAGCCGAAGAAGATAATGATATGGATGGTTTCCAAACAGATGATGACGAAGATGATGGTGATGCATCAGACAAGGATATGGGAGTTGATGCTGAGGATGGGGATGAAGCTGACAGCATTAAACTTCAAAAGTTAGCAGCACAGGTGTGTGCATTTGCTCATAAGTTCTTTTTGAGAATATCAAGTTTTCCTTTTGTCACCTTTATAGGGTTTATTGTCAATGAAAGTTGAGTTCCAAGATCCTTAAAAACATATATTCTTCTGTTGTCTTAAAACCTGTGAAGAGTTCTTTTTGGAGGAAAAGACAAATTCACCATTGCCTAGTTTGTGGTTTTTCTGTTTGTCCTTCCTGAATGCTACAACACCCACCTTTCCCAGCAGGTGCATTTTTTCCTTTTGCTTTGGGTGATATACCCACTTCTTAATTAGTATGTCCATCTAATGTGATGTGGCACGCCATTAGTGATCCTTCAGTATACTACCTTTCTAAGGATACTCTTTGGAGGTTGCCTTGGCCTTCTATCATATTTGATTTGTCATTCTTTTGAGTTGCATCAAACAATCAATTTCAACTGAAATTATACTTTTTCTTCTTTTGGGAATAGAAAATAAAATCTAACTCTCTGTATAGATGAGCAAGTGAATGCTTCATAGTTTATGGCCCAAGTTTAGATTGTGACTAGGTGTACTTTCTTGGTTTCTTAAATGGAGTTTCTGTTGCATGAATTTACACTAAATCCGATACTTGTGTCACATATTGGCATTTTTCTTGACCATGGCTTTGTGCATATGGCAGGCAAAGTCTTTTCGCCCACGTGATGATGATGATGAGGATTCGGATGATGACTATAGTGATGATGAAGAGTTGCAATCGCCTATAGATGAGGTGGACCCTTTCATTTTCTTTGTAGATACCGTAAAAGGTAAGGGAAACGTTCTCCCTATTGTTCTATTGACATGCAATTAAATCATTATAATACCATCTAACTTATGTTCACCTTCATATATTTATCTGTTTGTTTTTTAATCAAGCTGTGCAAGCATCAGATCCAATGAGGTTCCAGAAGCTTATGCAGACACTTGACTTTCATCATCAGGCGCTGGCAAATGGTGTTGCCCAGCATGCTGAACAAAGGAGAGCAGAGATTGAGAAGGAGAAACTGGAGAAGGCATCAGCAGCTGCTGCTTCATAGTTGGACTTGGACACCATGTGAATCATGCTTGGCATTGCCTTCATTGATGCTTATTTCATTCAACTAGTGATGATTGCCAGTTTCATGGAAGATTTTGATTGGTCAGTGGACATGCAGGTCACGGGGCATTAAAAAGTTTGAAATCTCAAGTGAGTCTTGCATTGCTGGAGTTCCTATCGTTAAAACAGATTGTAAAACCAGGGAACTCTAAGCATTGCCTTTCTCTTCTGTCTGTTCTAGTTGGTCATTGTTTGTTGACTCTACCAATTATACGTCCAAGAGATGTGCGCAACTACTGTGTTTTCATCTCACATTTTTCATATACGGGTCTACCTCTTCTTGAGTCGCCATTTTTATGCACTTTGCCTCATCGGCTACCTTCCCTTTGGCAGAAGGGCTTTTTCGTTTTTTTTTTTTTTTTTTTTTGGGGGGGGGGGGGGGGGGGGGGGGGTTGGTTTTAGCTTTATGCATGGGGTTAGCCTACTGTCATACTCATGCAGATAGGAAACGTTTCGGATGATTGATGGCTGTAATGATAATTTTTGGTCAGGGTAGATATTCTTTTCTCTCTCTCTCTCTCTCTCTCTCTCTCTCTCTCTCTCTCTCTCTCTCTCTCTCTCTCTCTCTCTGATTTTTGAAATTTTGGAATCTTGTAACAAGTATATAGCCTGTTAAAGCTGGCAAACGTGACTTTCTTGGGTTTTGAGTTTTACTGCAATGGACTTCCGATGGTTCTGATTGTAAAACAGATGGGTTATTTTTCTTTTTTATTGGGGTTTTTGGTGTATAATGTAGTTAAATGGTGAAGGCAAGAATCGGCTTGTATTGATCTCTCAGATATCTGATTTCAATTTGAAACCTGTGGCTGTTGGGTGTTTTTTTCTTTCTCCGATTGTGTTTATTTCATATTATTCAGTTTAGAGAAGAGGGAAAAAGAAAATCTTTCGCAATCGTGATTCTTTTACGGTTTTCATTTCAATTAGGAGAAAAAAAATGAGAGAGAGAGAGAGAGAGGAGAAAATAAAAAGGAAAAACGAAACAATTACTATCGATATCTATTTCTTAGCGGACTTGCTTGAGGGTCAAGGTGGCCTTGTTTATGTTACATAAAGGAACCTTTTGTTCAAAATACATAACAGCATAGGGCCTTTTTGACTATCACCTGGGCAGGAAAATTTTAATCAAGCCCGTCTCATTTCCCATACGAGCGTAGGTGTTGGATGGTCAGGTACATACAAGAAAAAATAACCAATTCCTGGACTAAGCCGAAACGTGGACTAAGTTGGCGATAGCATATGCCAAACGAATAGGAGTACATATGGAATTGAAAGGTGAAGGGCAAGAAGTTACTTACAGTACATAATTGATTGCCTAATCACGGATAAGAATAATTTAGATAATGTTATTCAAGTTCCGTTGTGAGATGCGAACAACAATCCATGAAGTATATACATGTCCAGGTAATTGGGCTTCTTACAAAGAGTGTCTGAAAAAGAACGAACTTCTTTTAGTTGTTCACTCATTCTCATACGAGAGCATCAGTATAAAAATTTGAACATCATTGCAGATCCCAAAATGGGAAGCTTAAGAAAATGCAGTAGGACGGATTGAATGCAATTTGCTCAGTACAAGTCAGAACATCATGGGACCCTGCCTGTTCCGGACCAACACCCATTAGGTCGAGGTAATGTTGATAATGAGAGACGATATTATTCATAGCATCGATGTTACCTTGGCAGCTAACTTGATAACCATAGAGAACATTCATTGTGGTGCCCAACCCAAGAACTCGCTTGCCCAGTGTATCATTCTTGGTGGGCTTCCAATTCCCAATAAAGACTTCATGGGCTGAAGGTTGGGATTTCTTGATTGGAGTCATCCACCTCCAAGTTGCAGCCTGGAAGGCAAGAGTGGCATTTTGCTCTATGTATTCAGGATGATTCAATAAATCGACTCTCAATGCTTCTCAATTACCTCCTCCATCCTATTCTCAGCCTTTGCCTTCACCCATTCATGTTAGATGAATGCAACAACATAATTATCTATGCCCATTCCATATATCTTAGATGGGAATGAGGAAAATGAAAGAATAAATTTCATAAAAACAAGACCTCTCAATCTGAAAAAAAAGTTGTTTTACTGGAGCACTTTGAATAAGGACCTCAATGAACTATTACTTTATTTAACAATGTTATCCCCAAAATTATAATGACAAGGAACTGAAGAACTATCTTGTTCCTTGGCCAATAGAAAGGCACTAACATGCATGAACATGAAAACATGCTCTCAGACCCACTCATTGTTTGACCACAAATAAGTAAATATTTTCAATGGATATAAGTTAAAACAAAAACTAGTTGGATCATGGAGAGATTAAGGTATCATCTACCAGTAGATTGGCAAGATTTTATGTTATGCAATGCATGCACGGTGAATAAACTAATTATTTAACACAGAAAATTGGTAGTTAAATATTATTCATATAATATAAAATATTTTATATGTAGTATAAAACTTTATTATATCTAAATAACTTTAAGAGGCCATGTGTAGTATCTTTTTCCAGCTCCATGTGCTTTCAGATGGAACTTGCAGGCACAAGAAGCTTTCTGCTTTTGATCACTACTCTGATTGTAAAATGATGAAAGAAGATGGTGGAAGTAAAGTTGATGCAAAGAGTCTTGACTGGCAACGTAATTGACAACACAGTAGAAATTAGAATAGCTGGACCCCAAAGGAGTTTTGTACCAATCAACCCTTTCTTCGTTGCTTCCCATGCATCTTTAACGGAGTAAACTCCATTTGAAGCATGCGGCCAAGCAACTGCAATTCGTTATAATTCGGGGAAATAGAAGGCTTGCGTGTGATCTAACTGAAGCCCATATCATTCTCCTTTCTTAACAATTTCATCCACACGAGCTTGCATGTGAAGGCCTGAATCATAGGTTACTCCAATAGATGATACTTTTGAGCCAATTAACATAGTTATCAGACTCGATCTGGCTTGGCTAGTCAGGCCAAAAATTTGGTATAGAACAGAGCTGGGACACATTATCATTGATTTGGTCAAAATCAATGATCAAATTCGGACAATTTTGATGAAATTCAAAGACCCAATTGTAACTGATCCAGACAGATTGTTGCCATTCAACCTGAAAAAAGAAATAATAAATAAATAACAATAAAGACTAGGCTTTGTTGTTTTTTTTTTTTTTTTTAAAAAAAATACATTTTGGGGATAAATTTTATTAATCATTTTAATTCATGTAATAATATTTTATTCTGTTTACTTTATTATTTTTATTTTAATATATTTTTTTATTATATATATGCTGTTCAACCACTGATCCGACAGTTTGATCAATGATATAGTAATTCTATTGCTTAATCGGGTAAACCATGGGATTAACTGATAATTATGTCAATTACCCACCAAGGAAAGGATTAATCCCATTGCCAATGATGCACTGAATTAGAGGTCATGCTTTTGATCACTACTCTGATTGTAAATTGATGAAAGAAGATGGCGGAAGTAAAGTTGATGCAACTCTTTACAGGGTCTTGACCATACAACATAGAAAGTAACGAGGCCTGATTTACATCTCTAAGTGTACGATTGCTTTAACAGATGCACACACCATTATTTCTTGGATTGTGGTAATGTCGCATCCATATTAATGTATTCCCCAAACATGTTCCCAGAAAAAATATTAATGTTCATAGTCAGCAATCCACAATAGGAAAATGGTTTCCAGTTCGTGATAAATGGCCTAAACTACAGTGAAGAAGTATTCGTTTGATTTCATTGGTTGTCAAATCTTTTGGATGATTACCATATAATATTTGCCATGACACCCAGAAAACACATTTTAAATTTAGTCTCTTGTGGCAATTTATTTCACTCGGCTTAATGCTCCCATATTATTATTATTATTATTATTTATAAAAGTATATTTTTCATGTTCTTGTTAATGAATGTAAATGACAACAGTATCCGGCGGCCTCGTTTAATTTGAGATTGAAGTTTAGAATCGCACCATTTCCTTAAGAATCCATGGGATTGAAGCAGGGTCACTGTCATATTTTCAGTATCTCCCACCCACATGGTAGCAACGACAAGTCACACAACAACTTTGATCTGGTTCGTTTGGCATCACTTTCCCCTACATGCTGCTTAAGGAAATTCTCACAAGGATACCCAGTTGATGTAATATGTGTATCATGGGAATATGAGTAAAGTTAAATTCGATGATGCCCATGCACTCCTAATATTCAGCCTAACTTCACACAAAATATCTCTAGGTTACATGTTTGGACAAGATAACACCTTTGTGTTATATTGATGCATGGCAATGTCAAATTGTAAACCATGTCGCCTATTAGTCCAATCTTGCTCAAGGAATCCTTTTCGTGTCTAATTTATACAATACCCAGTTTTTTTTTTTTTTTTTTTTTGAAGCTCTAAGTTATATTGATGCATGGGAGTGTAAAGTTGCAAACCAAAGTCTCCAATTAGTGGGTTCTTGCTATATGCATTGAACATCGTATGACCTTTTTTTTGTTTTATTTTTCAGAGGAACGAGACCTGAAATTGTAAGAGGTACCGGAATTTTCTAGATTCTCTAAATTGGCTGACACAGGTAAGTTTGGCACACCCGCCATATATGGTATCGACCATGTTGGCTTTCTATTTTGTATTTCATTTTTTTCTACTTTTTCATATTTCTCAGAACATCTATTTCTACTAATATGATTCGATTCTAGAAGAGCGTAGCAACAATTCTGATGACATTTCATCAAAACCATGCAAACAGTCCCTTTCTGGCCTAAGCTCGTGTGATTGCAGTTGACGACAGGCAACTGGGTCCATTTGCCAACTTCTCTGTATGTGACCAACAGTCTCCACTTGGTGTATACCACAACCAAAGCTCATGTCCATCTTGAAAAGCGATTAAACTCCAAATTTTACATAACAAATAAGGAATTTATGACAGCAAAAAAGTGTTAATTTCTGTTATTAATCTCACAATCTAATGAATTTTAAGAAGAAAAAAAAAGTGAAAATTGATAATTAATTTGGTTTAGAACTATAATTCAATTTTATGTACTCAATCTATTAAAAACAAAAGCACTTCTTGCAGATAGATTCTCACAAATTGTTGTTGCTGACTTGTACCAAATTTCCACGTGTTGTTAATGTACCTAGCTACCTACTGCTCTTTCTTTAATTAATTAAGGATGTAATACACTTTGAAAATAAAAGGCTTTGACAGTTTATGAAACTCTATAAAGTAAAATTCGGAGAATGGTCAAATATAATTTCATTAATGGATGTTTTTATATAGAAATTGTTTTAATTAACTCGAAATTTGTGATCTCTATATCACTATAGAGACAAATTAAAAAAAAAAAAAAACAAAACTTATTTAGATGGCATGGTTAACAGAGTTGATGTCATGGAGACAGATTGTTGTTGGATTATAGAATATAGACAGGTTATTAGATTATAGATAGATAGAGGCTATAAATGGTCCAGGTGATGCACACGGGTTCCCCCTGGCTCCCTTATAAATACACGAAGTATTTCATGTCTATGGTGAAGGTAACCAAGCATCTCCCTGAAGTATTGAGCCCATATTTAACAGATTTTCAACCCATGAATGCTCGTATGTCTATGTGGGGCAAGATGAAGGGGTTCATTGGAGAATTACTCTGCCAAACTAAATCATCGGATCGTATCTTTTGTGAGAAAAGAGCAGTAGTTCCAAGCGGTGAGAAGTTAGCCCTGCAATGGGTCAGCTGTGATGCTTCTGTAGAGGAAGGTGAAGAATGCAACTGTAATGGCACTATGGACATTGATGCAAAAAGCACGGAAAATGGTGACTTGGATGTGGATGCCCACCATGCCCAGGCTGACAGCTCTTTCGCCCAATCTGCCATCAACATGATTGGGATGCTCATTGGTAGTACTTAATTTATCGTGAGAGATATGTTTTGAGTACTATAACAAATATATATATATATATATATATAAAGCGTGCATGGCACCCAGCTAACTACAGTTTGATTTTTCATGGTTAGGAGAACTAAGAATTCGGCTACTCTATACTAGACCAGGTGGCTGGTGGCAGCTACACTTTGATTTTTGACTGACTTGCATGGTCTTGATTATTACGTTACAGGGCTTGGGCAATTGTCAACTCCATACGCTTTAGAGAACGGAGGGTGGGCTACTGCATTCTTGCTTGTCGGATTAGGGGTCATTAGCGCATACACTTCTTGTCTACTGGGAAAATGTCTTGACAGGAATCCAAAGTCAAGAAGTTACTCTGATATTGGGCAAGATGCATTTGGAAGCAAAGGAAGGATTCTAGCTTCAGTCTTCGTCTACATGGAAATTTTCATGGCCCTAGTATCTTACACCATCTCCCTCCATGATAACCTTATTACAGTATTCTCAGGGACTCAACTAATTGGGCTGCCATGGCTACCAAAATTATCTTCATCGCAGCTGCTAACAAGTGTAGCAGTGCTGGTGGCACTTCCGAGTCTGTGGCTCAGAGATCTATCTTCCATATCTTTCCTTTCTTCAGGAGGGATTCTCATGTCGCTTGTCATTTTCACTTCTGTGGCAAGCAGTGCCATCTTTGGAGGTGTGAAAGCCAATCACTGTATACCAGTGATTCAGCTCCGTAAGGTTCCTTCCATTTCAGGGCTTTACATCTTCAGTTATGCTGGCCACATTGTTTTCCCAAATTTGTACAAATCCATGAAAGATCCATCCAAGTTTTCCAAGGTATTAATTCCCTCCCATTCCTCATGGACTTATTACAAATTAAGCCACATACAAATACGACATCTCTCATATTGTTTTTCAGGTATCTGTCGTGAGCTTCACATCTGTCACAGTGCTATATACAGCTCTAGCATTTATGGGTGTCAAAATGTTTGGGGCCAACGTCAGTTCCCAAATCACCCTGAGCATGCCTCCACATCTTATTGTTACAAAGATTGCATTATGGGCGACAGTGCTAACGCCAATGACCAAATATGCACTCGAATTTGCACCCGTTGCCATGCAATTGGAGCGTAGCCTACCAAGTTCAATGAGCAGCAGGAAGAAGAGGTTAATTCGCAGCAGCGTTGGTTCGGTTCTGCTGCTAATGATACTGGCACTGGCTCTTTCCTTGCCTTATTTCGAGCATGTCCTCGGCCTAACCGGTTCACTTGTGAGTATTAGCATCTGCGTAGTGCTGCCTTGTGCCTTCTACAACAAGATATCTTGGAGTCAAATACCTAAGCCTCTTCGTATCCTTAACATGACCCTCATTACTTTTGGCTCTCTTCTTGGGGCAATTGGAACCGTGTCTTCTTCAAAGTTGCTTATACAAAATCTGCAAAGAGGTCGCTGAACCCGGGAAGATGAGCATGCTGCGGATCTTTGCTGTAAAAATTAGTGTTATTCTCCACCCATTATTATACAAAAGGGGATCCCCATTATTAAGAGCTTTAAATTTGAGAACATATTTATAAAATAGAGGAAAACAACGTCTTGTATATCATTTATTTAACTATAAATTATTTTGAGATAGAAAAAAAAAAAAAGACAAAAAGGGTGATTCTCATGTCCTTTTCAGAAAAGGCACATGTATACACTACATGATGGTGGGTTGGACACCGGACAGGAGATGCCAACATTCTCATGTCCTAAAGGAATCCTTCAGCTTACCAAAAAATTTCAATCAAGTCTCAATCAGTTACCATGTCAAGTCAACATTGCCAAGTACTGCCAATGGTGCCTTTCAAATTTGAAAGGAAGGCAGCACTTAATTTTCACCATCATAGACCCAAGGATAAAAGCCTAATAGTATTGTTTAAGATTCATAAACAAACTATAATATAAATGCAATTCAATCATGATGGACTTATGGACCCTTTTCTTTTCTTTCCTTATTATTATTATTATTTTCTTCCTTTTTGAGCTTTGGGTGGGTGGGGTGGTAACGACTTCTGCCCCTCTTCCTCATTCGGGCATTTGCATTGATGGCCGACCACATGCGTTGGTAGTTAGTTTTACGTTGCTCCTGTTCCATTTTGTCTTCTCGAATTCTTATTTTCCTCCTTTCTTCCACCATAACACCTTGGTGTTAGCCAAATTTTGAGGAACCAAGAGGGCAGGTATTTCTTTAGAACCAGAAAAAAAGGGTCGAGCCACAAATATAACTCTCCGTTGCCGATGGGAAAACACAGGAAATGAACGGCAAACAGCGAAAGTAATGAAGAGAACAGAAAGAAAAACATGCAAATACAGTTCATGACTCGAATAATTATACGCCCATACCTACTCTCTGGGGATACTCTAGAGGTGCACAGCATAACCTTCTTCAAAGAGATAGATGAAACATCTACAGCCACCAGTGTTCGCGGTTGCTTTTGCGTTTTGCTTGCCAATTTGGTCTTCGATGATTAAAACTGTATGCGCTTGAGATGTATCACCAATATAAATCTTAAATTTGCAAATACTGTTAAAGATGCTAAAAAAAATGTCAAAAACATAGAATTCTCCTTCAAATGTTCAGAGCATTACAAAATTATGAACAATGTGGTGGTATTAATCAACCCACGTAAAAGGTTCAAAGTAACATCAAGAAGAGTTGCCTTTATACGTATACCCCTCCACTTTCACCATGATATACTGTTTGCACATAAGTTATCAGACGTTCTCACTTGAAAAAATGTACAACCAACCACTTAGCGCTCAAATCTTTGCACATATGTGTGAATTTTCATCTAGATTTTTGGAAGGAAAAAAAGGTCTAAATCTTCAAGCATCTCCGGGAGAATCCCTTGATAAAGAGCCTTCTGAGCTATAATTCCAGAGTTCTTTCAACTCCCCTCTACACACACCCAATATGACACAAACACCTGATAACAAACTCAGATTCAGAAACTAGTTTCAGGTGCAAAAGAACACGGTAGAGTAGTACATTGTGTTTGGCATAACATACAACAATAACCATGCAATAAAATAGATAATCAAGCAATTGATTACCTAATGTACAAGGAACGAGGTAGAGGAGTGCAGGTTGACCATACCCATTCATTAGATATAAACCTAAGTAGGTGAGAAAAAGGCCTGAAATAGGACACAATATCATGAGCAGTAATAAAAAGCCATGCAACACAAGTAATTATGCGAGACATTGTTAAGGGAATAGCTTCAAGGAGAAAGAAATGGGATCCTTTCAACTCCGACTATGTTCTTTGTATTAAAAGCCAAAGCCATTAAAAAGAAGCATATGAAGTTTACACTTTAAAATATAATAAAACTCTACAACATAAAAATTAATTCCTTTGTGGATCCGTCTGTTTGAATAGTAAATCATCTGCAGCCAAAAAGCTTCATAGAACTTTTATAATGCATTATAGAAGGATATACACCAACACAATAGTTTTGAGCTTTCGCTGAACAAACAATGCAAGAAATGCAATCAAAATGACTACTGCCAATGTATACTCGAACAAAAAGGCATGAATAACATTACGAAGTTATATAACAAGAGGACCATTACTAGGGAATGTTAGCTTTTCCTTAACATGGCAGTCACTTTGCATCCACAGAAGAAAGCTACACTAAATCCCACTCAATTGTGTGATAAGGCATCTAAAAGAGCGCAAAATAAGCCCCCGAAGTAACTCAGCCACTAAATTGGAAACAAATGCCAACAAGGAAAATGAGATGGAAGCATCACCATACAATGAATTGCATTCTATAAAAGGTCAGTTCCTATATCTGTCATGTTTGCCAGTATCATGTAACTAAGGATTGTGTTCTACAATAGCAGGCACACAGGTTGAGTACTTGTGTTGCCCAGATCCAGCTATTAGCAATTTCTTCATTCATTTTGTGGTTTGTTCTAACTCTTTGTGAGCTAAGCAAGCTCACAAATTTATTAGAGATTTAGAAGCATGGAGCACAGCACCTAAAAGTTTTCACTGCTCATTTTGGAGCTCCAAGAGATTAATCCAAAGATGAGAAAGGGCAGATGAGCATAGGGATTAAATGGTAAAGCCTAAGCTAAAGGTGACGCTGCCATCAAGCTTGGTCTCTCAAGTCCCACTCAATTGAGATGTACATTAATTGCATGGAAGAAGTAAAATCCATGAGTTAGAATAATCCCTGTGTCAAACATAGAACAGAATTCCATGTTCCCTTGATGGTTAACTCACTGTCTCTCAGGCCCTGGTGTTCTCAGAATCAGAACTGCTTGACATGTCAAGGTTTAAAGAAAACAGAACTAGACCAATTGCACGTGGAACCTAATCAACTACCAAGAACAATTTTTATTTCACCATAATGCATTATATTTTGGCATATGCTTAAACATCCATTTCATCATGCTCTAAGTTGTGCAAGCATGAAGATAATGTCAGACAGAAATGTTTCACGTAAGCCAAGGAAACATGAAGCATCTGTGCTTACCAAATGCATAGCCAACATTCAACCAAAGAAAATATCCATTCAATATGCCCTTCTTAGTTTCTTTGTCATATCTGAGACATACAAGAACAAATGATACAGAGACATATAAGAAAGATAACATGAACATGTTTAGTCAACCTCAAAGCTTAAGCTGTCCCTAAGAATAAATCACATATTAAACTTTAGCACATCTCCTCACATGCAAGCCTATTAGAATGAAAGTATGAACAAAACGCATGCCCTTCTTATTTGTAGAAACTCACAACTGACAGAAGAATGAGGGTAGTGTGGTTTAAACTCATGACCTCTTGGTCACAAAGATTTTGATACTATGTCAAGAAACCATTCAACCCAAAATTATAAGCTTTTGGGTTAATTGATTTCTTCACACATACATTGGTAAAGATATTCTGGCAGAACCATATCAACTGGTTAACAAAAGAGACAGTTCTGTTACCCTTTACCACACCATATCCAGAAGAAAACAAATGATCAATGATAAAAAGCAATTTATGACATGATAATGGTCAAAAGAAGGGATTCATAATGGCATTCTGCCCTGTTCATTAACCATCTCTCTCAGATATTCTTGCTCAAAGCATAAATTCTTTCTAACCCACCCACTACACCAGAAATAACATCTATCTTTGATTGAGGAGTCAGCCACACAATCCCCCAAATACCTATACCGAGAAATATCAATCACACTAAATTTATATCCAGATGCTGAATGCTTGGATATCTTTTCAATAAGTAAAGGATTATCAGTTGCCAGTTAGCATAAGCGAAGCAATACCTGAAAGCAAATGATACGAGCAAACCAGGAAAAAGGATATCCCCAAATCCAATCATGTCATAACCACCCCATGGGTCAGAAAACTGAGGAATTCTCAATAGCATGGGAATGGATTCCCCACCACTGTTGTCACCTCGAGCAACCTAGGAGAACAAGAACATAATTCATTAGACATTGTCAAAATAACAGCCATGATTAACACTTTTCTCATTCATCAATGGTTTCTGCACTCAAAGACAAAATGTACCCAACAAAACAACTGGAAGAAATCTAGAAAATTAATACTTACTGCAATCATAACACTTTGATGGAATATTATTGGTGACAGGAAGACCCAGAAGATGTCATAAACAAATGCACAACAAAGAAGCAAAGAAGCACAGAAGCAACCTGAATCACAAGAATGATATCAACTGATGATCAAAAGAGAAGTCCAGAATGTAATAAAGAATGATGGAATTTTGTTTTTTTGATTGAAAACATGACAACCTAATCACCTTACTATTAGGTAATCGAGCCACCTGTAAGACAGTTATCATCAAGCAGATGCCCTGAAAAGAAAAAAGTAGACATAAGTAAAAGGAACAGGAGGCAAATTTATTCAAATATGTAAAATTCCTTCACGTTTGCTGGACATAATCAAAAAATACATGCTATCAAAACTATATGCTACAGAATCTTCCAGCATTGAATTGACATGCAAAATACATCAGTTAGTTTTGATCTCATTAAGAGAGAATTAAATCTCAATCATACAGGCACAAGCAAACCAAGGTCACATTGGTCATGAAAGGGCTTAGTAAATACAGAATTCCTAAGCATTACATCATCTGATATCTAAGCTCAACTAGGGGAAGCAATTCCATGAATGCATGTGTATTTTCTCAACTTTCCTTTCCACTCGGGATCCTGATGCTAGAACTCTAGTAAAGGCTCCAAAGAAAAAACCTTTATGCTTCCTATGCTTGACTCAGACATAGAAGAAATTTAGTTAACTGCACATGAAAGAAATAAACAAAGCTGAGCATAAACTATGAACATTAACTTGTTATGTCATAAAACTAGAACATTCACCCAATAACCCAAAAGCCTTCTAGCAAGGCCCATCTCAGCTAGATATGGGTGCTGCTGTTTGATTCACATATTGTAAAAAAGAATATCAACGATCTGATATTCATGCTCTTGTTCCAAAAAGAATTATGGATTCAGAGTTATCTGTAATCATAAGGCAAGGCCAACATCCCTTTATTGAGAAAGAGATCTTGCACCCTTAACCATAGGGAAGAGAGACCAAGATTTGAACAAACATACACCTAACATGTGGAGGTTTGAACAGCAATTCCCCCTATGTAAATGACAATTATAAACAACAAATGAGCTTCATTTCAAAACTACAGTCTACTTTTTCAAATGTGTGCGATTACATGTACTTGTGTCTGTGAGAGAGAGAGATTTTCTGGTTTCATTAGAAGAGATAAATAATGATTCATTGAAAGGCAATTATCAAACGTTGGATCTCTGACATTGACATAAAAATGATCCAATTAAAACGTGATCCATTTGTGTGAATTTTCAATAACCAATAAAATGTAGAAATTCCCAATTTCTACAATTCTGCTTCTAAGGGTTTTGTTTCAATGAAAATGACTCTGACAGGGAAAGAAACATCCTACAACCACAAGTCAAATGGCCTCTTTGCTAGTGACAGAGTTCTTTCTCAAACAACCAAAACCATAATTGTGATATAAAAATGCATACAATAAGTTCTAGTAAATGAGACTTACAAGAATATCTTGTCCAATCCATGAATATGATGCCTGCCTATGTACAGCCCAGAAAATGGCAAACACCAGACAACATAATAATACAATGAGAGACAGTAGAGTAGTTTCCCCAAAGAGAGGGAAATTAACCTTCTTCTGCCCAGATTTTCTGCATTTTCTGCACAAAATGTAGGAAAGAAATAGCAACAAGGATGAAGAATACAAGCTGATGAAGACATGACATGAAAACCAAAACTCCTCATATACCTTGAAATCAGAGTTACCATACAATTATGCATCCCCTGAGGTAAAAAAGGGGAAGAAAAAAAAATTCAATAGTTATTATTCACAAGTTATTTCACAAAAATACAGAATGTTAAAAGCCATATGTACAAAATTTCTTTGATTATGTTTATTAATGTTGCATGCAGATATTGTTTAAAAGAGCGATGTTGGCATAAATCTTACCTTCATTCTCTATGTGTTCATTTTTGGCAGTGAAAAGACGTCCTGCAATTTATGGTTGACTACACATAGAAAATTTCTACCAGGATACACAACAACAACACAGCAGTAATGCCAAATTAATTAGGGTCAGTCAAATAAATCTTTTCTCACAATTCTGTTATATTATAAACTATGTTTGGTGTGAGATCTAATTGTTCCAAGTCTTTCCTAACTAAGGATTCTTAGGTCAACTTAGTTCGTCCACTCCCTCTTCAATACAACACATCACTGACATGCTTTTGCTATAAAACTCCCCCCGGGGGCATCAGACTGGAATACAGAAGATACAAATTTCTTTAATTTATACTCCTATGAAAGGTATACTCAGAGGATGATGGAGCCCTTTTCTACTACACAAGACAATGGCTAAGTGTTTTATGCTAAATATAAAATTAAAAAATTAAAAAAAAAATGATGCAGAAAACAAAGATACACTTTTAGTTGTAATAGCAGGGACCATAAGCATAGTTGTAAGTTTTTCACTCCTATTATTATATATTAGCAATGGTATAATAAAAGGGATTCCTCAAAAGAAGTCTGTACCTCAATACCACCAATGCAAAAGAGCACAATCAGAATCCAGACAAACCAACTTGACATAAAAAAGTTGAGTAGCACCAAAAAAGTGGATGCTGATATGACAAAAATTACTGCACTCATTGCATTAATATCAAGAACTTCTTTCTCAGAGTCATCCTTGGCAGTTGAGGCATTGGAAGTTTCCTGGAAATGGAAGAAGCAAAAACATTCAAATACTTCTCACAAATGGGCAATTTGGAAAATGATTAAGTAATTTAATAAATGCACAAGATAAAATGAAAGAATAACACATATACATGCATAGGCACACATAAAAAAGACATTGTTTTAACTGAAAACCAAGAGGTTAGAGCACATGTAAAGGACTTGCACATATTTTATGATTGATCATTAAAAATTCACTATGATAGAGAATAAGAATTCTTTGGCAATAAATTCATAAGCTATTTGTAATCTTCTCCTTCCTCTGTCTCTCTCCTTCCCCCTGTCTCTCTCTCCCTAATTCAACCCTCTTCAATGTGCTACAGTGAAAGCAATTGATTAATACTGGGAACTTAAATTTGATGCTGCATCTAACTTCCTTAGCATCCATCATGTTTGGCCTTGGGAAAATTGGAACATCGCTTAAATAGCATGGAAGTAAGTCAGATGCACACACAATTGAGTGCTCACACATATTATACAGGGCTTGTCTGCTCAACACAAAGGGTAAAAGAAGACAATCAGAACAGAAACCACCTTGAGAACAAATAAAATGAGAAAAAGGTATTATGGAAACCTTTGGCGACAATTCATTATAGCATTCATCAGTCTCCCTGGGAGCTGCAATCTCAGACCAAAGTGAAGCACAAGTAAGTGTTCCAACAGCCATGATCCATAAAAAGATCACTGAGTAGTCCACTGTAGGACGCTCAGGAGCATATAACAGAAGTTCCACTGCATTTTCAGAAGACGCAAGTGATCAGGCATGCTACATTTATTTGATTGTTCCACATATGCATCCATGCACAACAGCAAAAAGTGATCAGATACACTCCAATAATGAATGAAACACACATTACTTTGCCATCTAAACGTTCCTACATCCATACAAAATTGTCTATCTTCTTCTCAAGCACAAATATGACAGATTGATGCATAAACTTATCGAGGATACCCATGTCAAAATGCAACCAAAATGTAATGATTCACCTGCTTACCTTTCTGCCCATCCACCGCTGATTTGTTCAGACTAACACCGCCTGATTTTGAAATCATCACAGCAGGAATTGAAATATCCAGAGAAGTCCTATTCTTCTCACAACCCATCTCAGCAAGCTCTAAAAGCATCAATATAAAGGCAAAACAGAACACAAAAACAAAATCATAAATAAATAAATAATCAGTTGCTCATGCATTAATAGATTCTGCTCTACAATAGTCCAATTGACTTAATATGTCAGATTTAAAAATATTCACAGCAAAAGTGAGGCCTTGCGACTGAAACCTTCTTGGTCATTTATTACCAACAGGGCTGCTGCACCTCCAGATTCTGCAACTTCTGCCTTTCTTGTGAAAGCACAATCACCACGTATGGACATGGCAACAGAGCCAGACAGCTGCAGAACAGAAGAAGAATCTCACACCTAGATTTTGATTCAGAGCACAGCACAGGACATCACTTAAATGCATCTGTACTTGATAGAACTATAGTGAGATACTGTCCATAAAATCAGCCAGGTAATTTTCAACAACTTTAAGCCACTGTAAAGAGATTCCAATCTTTTCAAGCATATATTTAGAGTTTTACAAGACAAATAAGAAAACTGAGAGTTTACAAGTAATCTTCTCAAATTAAGGTGATTTTCAACAAACATGATCTGAACAGTCAACTTCCACCTTGCATCCCCTAGAACATTAAACCATTAAAGCTCTAGACTTCAACTAATTTTTGTAAGCACAGATATTCAAAATAGACAAAAGGCAAATGGATAAGAGCACATTGGAAGACCTTTGAAGAGGAACTAGAACAGCCATTTAATGGATTAGTCAGGATGGCAGGCAATCTGAGACCATTTTTAGCCTCAGAAGGTAAAAGAGCTCCAAATCTTGCAGTTATCCCGGTGATAGTTTTACCTTCAACACCATTTACCCAGTTCTTGACCTTAACCTGGAAATATTCAAATCACAAAATACAAACCAAATCAGTAATTTGTCACATTCCATCTCTACTCAAATATTGGGTCCACATATTTATTCTCCTCCCTCCCCCCTCCCTCTTCTTTGCAGGCAGAGGACAATGGGGGCAGATACATAGTGTGAATAACCTTTTACAAGTGTCCAGCCATAGCTCGTAATCAACAAGAAAGGCTCACCTCAATGTTACAAAACTGGTCTCATTTCCTTGCTTCTTGGTTCTTCCTATTTAATTCACTTCAAAACAGGTTCTGAGCAACATCATATTCCAATTTGATGTAAGTCTATGCCAGGTTTCCAAGAAGCACCCTAGTCTCCTTTCGTTAATGCATGCTTTTTATGCTTCTTTTTCCCCTCTATTACCCTTTTGAACTCTTAAGAATGTATTTACACTCAAATCTAAGCCAGAAATTTCATTATAACTTACCTCTCAAAGTACTGCGAATCTTATGTGTTACTTTTATCACTATCACCAAAAGCCATAAAAGAAGTGATCACTGATCAGTCATTAAAAGCTTTGCCGCATTCATTTCTATTTTCACTCTTGCCTTAATCAATGAGTTACTCAGTACCGTGCATTTCCTCACACGAAAGCCAAAGCTAACTTTCAGCATCTTTGTTTTTTTTTTCCTTCCATTTGAATACACCTGGAATCCGTTTGTGTTTCTTTCTTTATTCTATTCAAAACGTACAAAGTAATTTCCGCCAAAGAAATAATAAAAAAAAAGGAAATTATGCTGGCGTTTAAGAACATTATTATATAATTAGTGCAGATTTCTCCAGAAAATTACAAATTAGTAAACTCAAACCGCATTCCGATAATGGATTAAGCAAGACGTTGAAGGAATTCCTCTATTCATGCAGCTAAAGAGAGAGAGAGAGCTAAAATTGCCGAAAAGAATCTTAGATGTACATGGAAACGGGGAAAATCCAAAAAAAAAGAGGAAAGAGTTGCAAATTAGAATCGGAGATTAAGCTAATTACTAATTTGTAAGGATGGTTGCAGCCAGGGTGCTTTGGGGATTCGTCGTCGTACGATGCGTCGTCGGCGGCGAACGAGAGAGCAATCAGAAACAAGAAGCAAAATAGTACTCGCAAATGCAGTTGACTCCGCCAACGGACCGCCATGGCTAAGGGTAAAGGCTCCAAGAACAGAGAAAAAAAAAACAAAAATTCAAAACAAACAAAAGAAATTTGATGTAACTAACGTGCTTCCGGTTCAACTATGTTACAATAAAACCGGTCCGACCACCCGGCTAGGGGGGCGACTGTTTAACAGTAACGGTAGCCAATTGATTATATTTTACAGTTTTTATCTAAGAGTAACGTTAAAGATTACGGGAAAAAAATAATATTATAAACATATTATAAATAGATAATTTTTAATTAATAAAATTCTTTGAAAAAAATAAATTTTAAATTTTATTAAAAATAAATGTTTGATGATAAATTGAAAAAAAAAATAATATTTAATAATATTATTTATTTATTATAAAAAAATTATTAATTTACATCAAATGGTTCAGATTTTATTCGTACGCAATTGAGGTTAATTTGATCTTTTTGCCATTCCCAACAAGCCCAGGAATGCCCGGTCCAAATCAAACAATAAGAACAGCACCGTTGACCTCACTTGACTTGGATCGTCTTGCTCTCTATCTGTTTCTCTCTTCTCTCTAGGATCTTCGTCGTAGGGAGGTGCTGCCATGGCCTCCGCCATGAAGATCATGGTCGGACTCCTAACATTTGTCACCGTTGGAATGATCATAGGTGTATCATCGTCCCAATTTTGCGTGTACTCTAAGATTAGGATTTCCTTCATTAACCGTATCTTTTCCACTTTCCTTTTGGCTTATCGCTTCACAATGTAGGGTTATCTCTTTCGCTTTCTATTTCTTTTTTGACGCATTGAGAACCTTTCTTCAGTGATAAACTTGAAGGCCTGTGTATGGAATTGAAATCTATTCTTAAGGTTTACTTTGTTTTTTTTTTTTTTCTTTTGTCTCGATTTTCTTTTGCATTCACTGCAGGTGCTTTATTCCAGTTAGCATTTATACGGAAGTTAGAAGACTCATACGGTAATGCTACTTCTATTGAATTTATGTCCACCCTTTAGATTCATGTGGTCCCACTAATCTAATGGTGTGCAATTGTCACTAAACTTGTCTTCTAGGTTTTAGTATTGATTTTGAAGAATTGTGCTTCATGTCTTGGCTATCTGCTGATTAAAGTGGGAAAACCCACTTGACTTTTGGGTGATATATAGAACATGGGTATAGCTGTTTAACTTTCAGTAGCTATGCATATGTGATGATCATTTTCTATTATTTGAATTTTTCATTAAACCAATCTTAAATTTTTAAAAAAAAAAATTCTTTTTTTAAGTTCTAATGTTACCTGAAACACTATCCTGCCTTAAATTATCATGTTTGCAAATTTGTAGTTCCTGTGGTCTTTATACTAGATAGATTTCTTAGGATACCAGCACTAATTGCATTTTCTTTTGAATCATATATTTATTGGCACAGAGTTCCCCTCACGTAAAATACAAAATAATGGCTACCTTCATATCACCAAAGGTCAGTATGGTTCCTACAAACAATCTTTAGGACATGCATATACCAAGTGGTAGTTCAATAACTAAGGTTGCAGAAGTACTATGAACTCCTCTTTGTACTTGTTATATTTTGGTACATGATGAGTTTACTACACCTGATGTCTTCATTTGGTACAGCTGACCCTTCCCCAAACCCTATAGTATGGGAGCCTTGTGCACTAGGAATGCCCTTTTACTACTTCTAATGTCCTTGTGTCCTATTGATCTTAACTCAGTCTTAGCTGCAGAACAGTTGGGATTGGTTGCATTGACCTTTGTTTTCCCCTCCATTTTGTGCTGTTAGAAATCAAATTCATCATAAGTTGTTGGTCCTCTTATATCAATTTATCACAAATGATTTTTCCCAGCAGGCAGTCTAAATTCATAATCACAAGAGATTAGCTTAAAATGCAGTTCTTGTGACTTTCAACTAGTTTTTTTTCCATTTCATCAAGTAGAGCTAAATATATTTTATTGCTATTAAAGAGAAGTTATTTCCCCAAGATTTGTTTGAAGTAGTAGTGTGTGATTACTTTAGTACACTTCTAAAAAATTTGCTTGATGATATCTGCATATTTTCTTTTATTGTTTGTTTTCAGGTTTTAATTATTGGGATAATGACAGAGAAGCAGAAATTTTACGGCTTGGATATGTGTGTACATTTGGGCCCCTATATCTACTTCTTTCCCTTCCTTTCCAAATCCTTTTTTTCATGCCTCTGTATTGTTTTGATGTCCATCTCTTTCTCTCACTCTCTCTGGAAATCCTTCTGTTTCTATGCCTGATATCCGGCTACTGTTAACATTCTGGAGACTGGAAGTAGTTGTGTTGCAATTTTTCCTCTGTTTTTTGTCTTTTGACAGTGCATATCTATTGGCATAGGTTAAACCCGAAATTGTTAGCTGGTCGCCACGGATTATTGTACTACACAATTTTTTGAGCATGGAGGTATTCATTTGTCCTAAGACAGTAATATCTTTCTGATTGTTCTGGTCCTGCTGAGCTCTGAATTTTCTTTGCCAAAGGTTTAGTGTATTAATGGGGGAACGATACCCTCTGATTTCAAAAGTTATCATGCCATTCTATATAAAAAGCATACTAAATAATTAAATTTACAGTCCAAATTTTGGCAGTTGTGGAAAAACTGTTTTTCTGGAACCACTTTGGATGAAAGTTTATGGAGATTTGAAAGGGAGATTCATGGTGTTAATTGGTAATTTCATGGTTGTTGCAGGAATGTGACTACCTCAGAGCCATAGCCCTTCCTCGTCTTCATGCTTCCACAGTGGTAGATGCAAAAACGGGGAAGGTATACATCTTACAGTTTTGTTAGTCTATCTTCTAAAAGCTACTGATATACTTTTTAATTGTCTGAGCTCAAATTTTTTCGTGTATGCTCTTAAAACTGAAGTTTCAATATTATTCACAAGAATTGAGGAAATGGGAAGGCAAGAAAGTGGAGAAACTTGAGAAGAAGATTAGAGAAAACAAGAGTGATCAATAATTTAAAAAGTGCAATTGAGGAATAGTAAATTGGCTGAAGTGGGACGAGGATGTAACTAGTCCTGAACCTTTTTAATTTTGTTGGTTGAGACAAGACCCTTTTTTCTTAATAAATTAAGATAAATCAATAATTTACAACTTATAATAGTTGTAAAATTGGTAAAATTTCTTTTCCCAAATAAAAAATTAAAATGTTCACTTTAATCAAACGCATATATTATTCAGTTTTTGTCATGAACATGGAATTGATGCCTAATGAAAGGAGTTGGTGGAGAATATTAGAAAGCATAGAGATCTCAGGGCCAAATTCAAACAATAGGATGTACATGTGAACTCTCACTTAATCACAAGGGGTGTCAATGCATTAAACTGCAATTTTGTATATGCTGTCTATTGCAAGATAATGTGATTTAGTATCTATGAACTCTTGTTCATTGGACACTAATTGTAGAGAATTCTTATGCCTTGTGGCCCTTTCATTAAGGTTTACAACAGGGGCTTAACTTCGGTGTTAGGTGTTTTATTAAGTAAATTCAACGTGCTTTTTCAAAAGAGTAGATGGGAATCTAGGTGCTGTGCTTATAGTAATGAAGAAGAATTCATGGACAAAAGATGTTATCCTAGTGTTGTGTGAAAGTTATAAATCCAAAAACTGGATGATCAGGTGAATTAGAACTCCTATATTTATATTTTGGGTAAAGTGAGCTTTGGAACCTAGTGAAGAATTTGATGAGGAAGTGTAGTTCTTCTGCACCATCCTAATGGTTTATTACCATTTATCTTTGGTAGGCAACTAGAGGCCTACTCAAGAAGATCTTCTGTCTCTTTTGTCTTCAGCTGTTGTAATATTGGTCTTGGAAAATTGGTATATAAAACCAATAATCTTAAATTCATTTTCTTATGTGAACATGCAAGTTTGTTTCCAGATTCATTTCATTTTTGTAGTCACAGTGAAGATATTGTGCCTCCATTTTCAGGGAATAAAGAGTAATGTTAGGACAAGCTCTGGTATGTTTTTGAGTCATGAAGAGAGAAAATATCCTATGATAAAGGTTAGTTTGTCGTCAAGGCTTGTACTCTGTATTATTGATCGTTACAGTGTCTGCCTTCATTCAATGTCCAAGCTGCTTTAGAAGATATAAGATGCCTTTGATTTCCTTTAGATTCCTTGCTTACTGTATTAATTGTTTTTGTGGGGCTGTTAATGCTTGAACTTGTCAACATAACAAAGGCTCAACTTAAACATGGTTTTATCTGTCAAAAAAAAAAATTCAAATTTAAAATTCTCGTTTAACTCAATGACTATTCATTCCAAAAAAAGTTGATCAAACAATGGCGGGAATTTCTTCTTAGTAAACATTTACTCTATTTGGTAAAATTCTTGTTTAATGCCTTTCAATCACCTCTACTGGAACTTTTTATACAAACGAGCTTGATCAAATTGTTTTTCATTTAATGAATGAACTTTGCTTTTAGAGGGGCCCCACCTCTCCATTCCCCAACAAAACCAAAGTAGCCATCAGGCCAAAGGCTAACTTCAACAGTAGATACGTGGGTTTGAATCTGTTAATGGATTATGTTTCAGCTTACTTTTGCATCTCCTGATAAACCTTCTATGGGGTAAAAGCAATGGAGTGGTTTTTTCTTCTCTTGGGGTGGACTATTCTTTGATTAAGAAGTTTTTATGTCTTTGATTTAGTAGGCATGTGGTTATATTCCTTGTGAGTGTTGCTTTTTGGTATTTCAACATATTTGTCTCTGTTTACATTGGCAACCAGCAAACTGCTGCAATGAACCCTGTTTTTTTTTTTTCCATTGCACAATCAGGCAATTGAGAAAAGAATCTCAGTTTATTCTCAAGTACCAGTTGAAAATGGCGAGCTGATCCAAGTTTTAAGGTGGGGATCTAACCTATTTATGACAAAGTATATCATGCATACCAATCCTAACATCTGCTGCAGTACAGATATGAAAAAAATCAGTTTTACAAGCCCCATCATGACTATTTTTCTGACACTGTAAGTTTGCAACCTTTCTTTTTGGTGGACATTGATGTAAATTCCATTAACTTTTGGTGTTCTATCATTTAACCTTGAAATAACAGGTCTCCTAACCTGAATTTTCTGCCCTTTGTTTTCTGGATAATAGTTTAATTTGAAGCTTGGCGGTCAGCGAATAGCAACGGTTCTGATGTACTTAAGTGACAATGTCAAGGGGGGCGAAACATATTTCCCTCTGGTAATTCTGTTTTGTTTTTTATTTAGTCTTTAGATGTATATGCCTCTGCTTGGTATTAAAGGCTAGGTCAGCATTGTATGTCTATCTTGGTCATCATTTACTTGCATCAAATTATCCTGCACATTGTTTTGCAGGCAGAATTCATCTCCGTTTCATCAAGAATATTTTAAGTCTCTCTCTAAGTAGGCCTATACTTGCTGCATACAAAATAATAAAGGATGGAATATACCTTTCAAGTAATGTGAATAGTTTTTCTCAGATGACTGCACAATCAATGTTATCACTTGATTGTCTAATTTAGCATTGTGCCTGCATGCTTTTTAGTTGCATCTTGCCCATCACCCTACAAATCCTACAACTGCTAAACAGACACTGGTGCCACTTAAACATTTTAGTTTTTCCATTGCTTTTGTTACTCTAAAGTCCTACCAGCTTATATTAATAGGTATGATTAGGTTGTATTTCTGTGAATTGGTGATCATTTGTCAGAACTTATCTTGATGGGAATAATGATAACTGCAATGCTTGTTGCAGATGCATCTTCTAGCCATCCTGCTTTCTTGATGATGTTATAAAACATTGTGTTCATGAAAGCTTCAACCTGTGGTCATTGCAGGCTGGTACAGGTGAATGCAGCTGTGGTGGGAAGGTTGTAAAAGGGTTGTCTGTAAAACCGGTTAAGGGAGACGCGGTTCTCTTTTGGAGCATGGTTTGTTTCCCTAACAGTGCCTGTCAAACCTCACAGACTTGTTCTGAATATTCCCTTGCCCTTGACAAATAAAGAATAGAGATTTTTTTTTTTCTCTAACTGTTAGATTTTTCTCTGCTCTTTTCATTCTTCTTTCAGGGTTTAGATGGACAGTCGGACACCAACAGCATACATGGAGGATGCGAGGTTTTATCAGGCGAGAAATGGTCGGCTACGAAATGGATGAGGCAAAGAAGTACATCTTAACTTCTCTAGTTTATCCTCTGTAGGTAAAATGAATAGAGAATGTTTCTCTGCACGAGCTCCCATGCAGCGCCAATATAAAATGTATCGGATTGGGTATAAATAAATTAACCTTAAATTATGAAGTTTAATCCATGTTCTAACAAATAAAGATTCATAAGTAAGGATTTTAAAACATTTATTTTTTATTTTTGTTATGTTTTTTACACCGTCCGATCTATCCTTATCTATCCCAGGTACAAGGATCCATGACACAACAATATATGCCGAACGTTTATTTTTGTTGTTCTAGCTTGCAATAATACAAAGGGCTGAGGGACGAAAGGCCGTGCATCTGGTGAGCGGAGTAGCATAAACAACTATGGATTGTGAACTCTCTCCAATGTATTGTAATAAAATGGTCGGGTCTATAAAGAAGAGAAATAAAACTGCGTAACATCTGTTCGGACATAACGTTCAGATTCTGTTTAATAAATAAGAGTGAAAAAATTTATTTTGATTCATAATTTTTTTAAAATAATATATGTTGATGTTATTGTCTCATCTAGTATAAAGATCTAAAATGACATAATATATATGGAATTCACTTGTCTGATTTTTTAGGTCAATTTCTTATGAAGTTCTAGTTTCGACCAAAAATTAAAAAAATATATATAATAAATTAACAATTAAAAAGTTAACTGATTTTTTGTCAAAAATACATAAATATTAAGAATTATACAATGACTGGTAATTCTTCATTTAACTTATGATAATTCCTCATTTAACTTGCGATTGGCCTGAAAGTCTGTCATTCAATATCTAAAATTATGCCGGATCTATTCCCTTTGGCACTGGTATCTACATTCATCCTCGATTGAAATCAAGCTTTTTTTGTAATTATTCATTCCCAAGCGTTGATGAGTTTACATCCTAGTAATTCATAAATCTCTAAGTGTAGAAGAACCTCCTCCTCATCGTTCCAAATGCCTACTGGATACACCACCCCTATAAGGGGGCCGACAGATAGACGTTTGGTCCAAGACCCCTCCCCCAACAACCATACATTCAGATAATTTTCTTCGTATCCAAGCTTAAATAGAGCAATTCTGTCATGATAGACTGCAACCAGGTCATTTGGTTCCGCCCATTGGCCTATGGGTGGGTAGCAAATAACTCGGCTGTGGCTTGCAAGAAAGTAATAAAATCCATTCAACTATGCACTAGTACTGTTTAGCACTATATTGAAATCATCCAAATCTTTCCAGTATTCTGTGCCTAATGTGTGAACCTTGCCCACTATATAGTCTCTATCCTCACACCAACGAAGAATAACCACTTTGTAATCATTTGTGATTGGATCCAATCCAAATCCGCCGCATTCTTGCCAACAATGCCCATCATATTCAAGACCAAAATTTGGCAGATCTCTGTATCAGGGTTCCATAGAGCCAACATATGATCTGTATTGGATATCAAAAAAATGCCATTACAGGAACTATGAAGGATTTCGAAAGGGAAGGATGCATCAAACTTGGGTACATCAAAGGGAAGATACGTACGATCGGCAAGCGTTTCATCTGGGAAAAACGCATTCAAAGGGTGTCTGGAAAGAAATATTGAGCCCAAGAGAGCCCCCACTGCTTTCATTACTCATCTGGGAAAAACGCACTTGAACCGCAGCAGACTTCTCACGGGTGATCTCGATAGAATCTCGATCACCATATCTTCAGTGAAAGCAGCCATTTCTGCAGAGCTCTTCCTGCTGTACCTTATTCTCAGACGGATTATTGCTACTGCCCCTGAAAAAGGCACTCCCATAAAAACCCAAACCCAAAATCCAATATCTAAGAAACAATCAGTAATAGGCTTCTCTGTGAGAACAAAAACAATGGGAAGATTTTGACTCAAAACCTTTCCAAACAGCACCCAAAAAGTTAGACTGACGCTCACAAACAAACAAATGTCAAAAAAACATGATGAGAAATGCAAATAGGAAAGCATAGTTGCGGGGTAATCAATATTCAATGACTGCTTGCATTGCAACATGGGCAACATTATAATAGTCTGATTGACAAGAAGCGTTGAAGCAGTAAATAATGCTTGACGAGTCATGTATAACCAACCAATACACGCCAATATCTTATAAATTTGAAAAAAAAAATTATATTAAAATTTTTAAAATTTTTTTATTTTCAATATTCTCCTATATATTTTAAAATTTTAAATTTTGTTGTATTTTTTAAAATATAATACATTATAATTAAAATATACAAATTTTAATATTTATAAATACAAGTTTTAATAACATAATTTTTTAATAAATATTAATAAACTTATTTTCATATTATATTATTAAAATAATATTATTTAACATGATTGAGCCCTTTAAAGTTATAATCACACTTAATTTATTTTCATGATATTTTTAAAAATACTATCTTAGGTTTCATAAGAACTGACTTCATTTCACTCTGGTATAGTTGAATCTATCAAGTATATATTCTAATAACACGTTACCTATAAAAATTATAAAATTTATTAAGAATATAACTTAAACTCAATCATTAGAATTATTGCACTTTCTACGCTACAAGAAAGGACTTATAGTTTGATAATATACATAATGTTAATCATTGACTTATTATTATTCATTACTTTTAACCATAAAGTACTCACATTAGTCTCAACTTCTTAAGCTAATCAAATTTATTTTTGACCTTATAAAGTCAAGTTATATTATTTTATTATTCAGCAGTTATTTTACTAATTCATGTTTTAAATAAATTTGTCTTTTTTTTTTTTTAGTAAATGACTTGTTTTTTACAAGAACAATAATAACTTAGCTATTACAATGTATCGACGTCAGTTTTTCTCATAATAAACTATCCATAAGAAAATTCTTCAGTCAATCTGCCTTTATACTAGTAATCTTTAAATCTATAAACTCAAATTATATGATGGACCGAGAAATAATAATTTCTTGTCAAACTTTCAAGTCATTGCTCTATCTCCAACGGTGAATACATAACTATTTGTGGATTTTAGTTCATCTAAATTAAAAATTCAGTTAACATCATTGTACCCTTCTAATATAGTGAAAAATCCACTATAAAATATCTCATAGTTTATGGTACCTCTTAAATATTTTAAAAGTCTCTCCAAATTATTTCAATGATCATGATTTGGATTATATATAATTCATTAAATGCATCAAACTACCAATAATTTGTGCATACCTAGATTGAGATACACTTTTATCAGTATTTTTCAACAAATTTGAAGATGCATCATAAAAAGTGGAGACATGTTTGACATCAAAATATCCAAATTTCTTAAGAATTCTCTTCGTGTAATGCTTTTGTAATATAAATATACCATTACGAGCTTTCTTGACTTTCATTCCCAAAATAATATTTGCTTCTCCTAAATCTATCATGTCAAAATATGATACAAGCAATGATTTTGTACTTCTTAGTTTCATGTTATAGTTAAATATAAGTATATCATCAACATTCAAATATATAATAAAACAAGTATTATTTTCAACTTTTGTATAAACATACTTATCAACACCAACAATCAAAAAACCATTAGAAATCAAGACATTATTAAATTTTTCATATCATTGTTTAGGTGATTATTTTAATCTATACATAGATTTAACAAACCTACAGACCTTTTTCTCTTGGCCAAGAACTACATAACTTTTAGGTTGTGACATATAAATTTCTTCATTGAGATTACCACATAAAAATACAGTTTTGACATTCATTTGATGAACAAATAAATTATAAATAGATGTCAATGCAACCAATACTCTAATAAATGCAATTATAACAATATGAGCAAAGATATCAAAGTAATTAATGTTCTTTTTTTTATGTTTACCCTTTTGCTACAAATGTGACATTGTACTTATCACTAAATCCATCTGGTTTATATCTCTTTTTAAAAATTCATTTGCACTTTATGAGTTTGGCATATATAAGCAAATTTACTAATTTTCATACGCAATTATGTTTTAAAGAACTAATTTCACTCTTTAGAACTTATAGCCACAAACTAGCATCACTAGAAGATATCACTTCAATGCATGTTATGGGATCATTGTTCACTACAAAAGTGCAAAAGTGAAAAAATGCAAAAGTCATCCCCAAATGTCTTTTCTTTCCTTTATCTCTTGTTTTTCCTCAATTTAGGGTTAAGAGAAGTGTTACTAGATACCCTTTTTATCTCAACTCTAAAGGTAATTGATGACACCAAATCTTTTCTCATTGGAAATATATTTACAAAAAATTTTACATTCTTAATCTTAATGATAGTATTTATCTTAATAATATTACTCTTAATAACAAGAAAATGATATGCATTACTATGTTCTACATAACCAGTAAACATGTAATTTAAGGTTTTAGATCTTATTTTTCTTTTCTTTGATTCAAGCAAAAGAACTTTTACAGGTTACCTCCACACTTTCAAAAAACTCAAATTATGAGTGTATCCTTTCCATAACTCATAGAAGGATTTTTCAATTTTTTTATAAGGGATTTAATTCTGTAAATAATATATCGAAAGTATCATTTTTCCCATAAATTATTAGGTGCCCCTGAATTAACTAGTATAACGTTCATCATATTTTTCAAAGTTTTATTCTTTCTCTTCGCTACTCCATTTGATTCAAATGAATAAAGAAGTGTAATTTTATGTATAATACTTTTTTTTTTCACAAAAATCTAATAATAATTGTGAATTATACTTGCTTACTCTATCTGATCTAAGTTTTTTTATTTTCTTATTTAATTAATTTTTAACTTCACTCTTATATTTGATAAATACATAACACAACTTATATTTTGATATATCTAAAATAATCATTTATAAATGTTACGTAGTAATGTTTGTCTCCTTTTGTCATGATATTCTTTAAATCACCCAAATTTGAATGAACTAAGTTAAGAAGTTATGTTTCTTTGTGAATTGATTTGCAACTCTTCTTAACTAATTTGGTATTAACACTTACTTCACACTTACTAACACTATCATATAAATTTTTGATTAAACCAAATTGTTTCATCTTCCTAATATAAGGATCAACCACATGTCCTAATCTAGCATGTCACACATTATAAGAATCAATAATATAAACAAAAGAAATAAATGTATTTCCATTATTAATAACATTAAGTACATTTATAATAAAAATTCCTGGTTACAATAACCCTTTCTTACAAATACATCATTTTTTGTCACGACAACTTTATCAAACTCAAATGAGACCTTTACTCTAACCTTTCCTAGTAAGGACACAAAAATCAAGTTGATGTGTATCTCTGTAACATAAAGTATATCATTGAGGGACAACACCTTTCCAGGTCTGAGCTTGATAAAGACTTTTCCCTCACCTAAAATGGTTGTTGTTCTCGAGTCTCTCATGAAGACATTTTCTTTTCCATCACACATTGGTGTGTAAGAAGTGAATGCACTTTTATTCCCATGGATATGTCTTATAACACCAAAATCTATTGCCCATTTTTTTGAGTTAGTGGCAATGTTGATTTGGGAAATGACAATAACAATAACATCTACATCTACCAAATTAACATTTGGTTTGAAAGGAATGTCATTTCCCTTTTTATACTTGCAATGAGGGGTATGATGCCCTGATTTTCCACACACATAGCGAGTGCCTCTCTCTTTTAAAGGTTGAATTACCGATCTTGGACATATTATTCCTTCGAGACTTATTATCATACCTTTTTCTACTATAATGATGATGATGACCGTGATGGCTATTGTCTCCTCTCTTTTGCTCCACCACATTTGCCCTTAACGCAATCTTTTTTGCCTTTACTTCTCTTAATTGGATTTTGTTTTTTTCCTCAATCAGGATATGTACAATTACATCTTCTAATGACATGTGTTTCCTTTTATGTTTGAGTTATTGCTTGTAATCATTCCAGGACTGTGAAAGCTTTTCAATGAGATAACTTGTCACATACTCCTCTAGTAGCTGGATGTTCTCATTCTTCAAGTTGTCAAGTATCTCGTGATATTCATTGATTTAATCTTGAACACTCCTTTCATCAAACATATGAAAATGCATATAGTTAGCAATAACAAACTTTTATGTACCAACATCCTTCACCATATATTTTTTGTTCATTTTTTCTCATATTTCCTCTATTTCTTTTGAAAAATAGTAAACATCAAACAAATCATTAGATAATGTGTTGAGAATTGTGTGACAACAGACTTTATTGGCTTGTTTCCAAACAAGAAATATTTTTCCATAATTCTTAGAATAAAACATTGGTATGGATTCAAAAAAAGCAAAAGCAAATCCTAGAACATCTAAAGCAAAAAAAATATGTTCTTGTCAGCGTTTAAAGTGAGAACCAATAAACATTTCAATCTTAGAAGTGTTTAGCAATAACTTGGAAGCAAATGGAATAGACTAAGCTTGAGAAGGAATAGAAATAGATTAATTAGTAGCAGTTTGACTCACATTTGCATCCATGATAACCAAAAAAAAAAAAATTATCCTCAAGATTGTTAGAATAAATATACATAAATGAATTGAAATTTAGATAAAAAAAAAGATATTTATTTGAAGCATGCAAAAACATTATCTTTAAGGATAATTTTGCCCTCATAAACGAATTGTAACAATGCAGCAGGTTATGACTACTATCTTCCTGAGACATGACAAATCTCTACACTGGTATGCACCCCATAAGTAGGGTAACAAAAACAACACAAGCTTATAAAATCCAATAATTTTAAGATTCTAAATGTAAGAAGAAAGAGATAATTTTATTTATGTACTTCTTTTTTTGTAAAGGGTAGAAAGTTTTATTTATATTACTTCTGGTTTAATGTCTCATAAACATTAAAATTAATGTTGAATATAATTATTGGTGATTATAATTGATGAATATTAAGAAAGAAGATAATAATTGTAACTGTTAATTTCTCAACATATAATTTTTCAATAACTAAAAATAGTTAGTTAAAAACAATTAATTTGACCAATATAATTTGAAGAGTTTAAAAAAGATTATAAGTAAGACTAGTCCATTGCATGAATTTGCATTGAACCTCTCGTATAAGACCCATTAATTAGACTCATATTTAGGTTATTCACATATGCACAAGAAATTTTTTGAATTTTTACTTTTATAAGTTATAATAAGATTTTTATTTTTGATATAAAATTAAAATATTTTAAAATAATTTTATTTTTAACAAAAAAAGATAGTTAACACTCCAAGAATTTTAAGAGTACAAGAGTAAAAATTAATAAATAAAGCTCGTATTTATGCACATATGTGAATTTACTGTTAAAAAGGGATAGTTAATACTCCAAGAATAAATATTACGAATTATATATAAAAATTAAATTATTTCAATATTTTTTAATAAATAAAATTAAAAATAATATATTTTTAATATATATATATATATATATATATACTTTTCTTTTTTTTAATGTACTTCATGGATCATAGATTTGGTAGGATCCGATTACATGGCCATACAATTTTCTAGACTCAAATAATTAAAAAAAAAAAAAAGTCTTATTCTAATAACCTAATTTCCTTTACCACGAAATATTTGAATATTTAGCACTTAATAAATTTGATATACAAAATTAAAAATGACCGTTGACCAAACGGGGTCCACTTTGCGTTTTCACTTCATCACACTTGAGAAGTCGGTCAAATTCGCTCTTGCAATCAAAGAATGAAAGAAATTGTTTGATGGGATGCTTTTGCCCATGAAAGTGGGCATAATGTTAATTTTCTCAAATGTCGTGGTCAAGTTAGCAAAAATCAATAAATAAAGATCGTATTTATAAATATTAATTAAACCAACAAAAACCTAGTACGAGAAGAAGGGCTGCTTAGCAGTCTCCGAAGGAACTGCCAACCAGCCGCGCTGGGAACTTGAAAATGGGGAGCGGCAAAGCGGAAAAGCCTTCGAGTAAAAATAGGACAAAGATTATCACTACCAAACCCAATTCGAATTCCAAGGTTATTACCAAGAAGCAGAAACGGAAGAAGGACAAGACCGAAGAAGACTTGGAAAACAGCCCAACTGTGTCACCCTCGGCGTCGCAGCAGCTTTCCTTCTTTCTTAACGAGTTTGAGTCCGCTAATGGCGTTACGCTTTCTTCTCTTGAGCGCGAATCAATCACTGGTCTGTATTTTTCGGTCCTTAAGCTTCTGTTTTTGGTGCTGTCGAGTTCGATCTTTAATATTTAATATATACGAAGCTGGCTTCTGGGAATCGTGCAGATAAATGCTTTTTGGAGTTGGGTCAAGACGTTAAGGGTTTGGGAAGTCGTCTAAAAGTGGCTTTTGGGCCTTCATGGAAAGAAGTGCTTTGTGAAGGGCAGATTGTGGAAGGAAAGATTGATGCCGGGAATCCGGCAGTTCTCATTGTTAGTTCTTCAGCCTTGAGATCTTTAGAACTTATGAGGTAATTATGGATACATGTTCTCACTTTTTTCTTGCCAAAACAATGTGGGTTTTAGGTGAAATTGTTTTTGGTTGATGTACAGACTAACACTATTGTGATGTAGCCTATATAATTGAATAATGCATATATGCTGTCAAAACTTGAGACTAAGATTTTAATGTAAAATATCAATTGGATTGGTCTAATCTACCTGATATTGATTTAGTTTTATTAGGAATGAGTTATTTTGTTTCTGTCTCTTTGTATAAATTTCCAACAACTGCTTTATTATCCTCTAGGGGTGTGCGTTCATTGACAAGAGAATGCAGTGCCGTCAAGCTATTTTCAAAGCATATGAAGGTCGAGGAGCAGGTTATTTATTTCCCAATTTATGTGGAACATTTCCTTCCAATTCCTTTTATGCATTTTTACAGGTCATTCAAAAGATATAATTTCTATTTCTCTTCAATAAGGCTCTGCTTCTTGCTGATCATGGTTTTCTTAACAATTCTTTTCCTACTGAAACTGTGCTCTTTTCCAAACAAGACTACTCAAAATAAGCATAAATTTTAACTAAGTGGTGCCTGAAAAGAAAACTAGAATGACAAACTCCAGTGAAAAGCATTGATAGAGTCGTAAAACTCCTATACATCTGGCTTTACTCCCAGTGCCCATTATCTGTTCGAATCAAATCTTGGTTTGGAGAATCCGTCCTTGTTCATCTTGTAGACAGCGAGTTGATTCAGATAACGTGCATTTGTCTTGTTGTTTTCAGTGTTATCTAACTGTCTAGCAACTTCCTTTTCTTGGTTTTGCTGTTCTGAGTACGATAGTTCTCAAAGAACTCCTAAGCTCTCATAAGTATGCATTTATCTCTTTTTCTTTCTTCATAGACTCCTCTTGTTTCCTTTTAAAATTTTCTTTCTGCTGCAAAACTGGGAAATGATGCAACATTACAACAGATTGCCAAAGATAAATGGAAATGCTGAATGCATTCATTTGCACGTCAGTCTGATCCCAAAATCTCACTTGTTAAAAATTACTTTTTATGTTGAATTTCAGTAGTTGCTATTCTTATTTTTTAAAGGGTGTTCCCAGTGCATGAGTCTCCCATGTCGGATATACACTGTCTTACTCTAGTTTTTAACAAGCTCAAGCCCATAATCTCTAGGTCACAATGGAGTTACACCAAGGATCATCCTTCAAACCTGCTTAATTGCCCAATATCACTTAAATTTGAAGCTTGGTTTGGAAAATCTGTCCTTACTCCTCTTGTAGGCAATAGGCTGATTCACATAACATACTTTTTTTCTCATTATTTTCAGTGTTCTCTACCTGTCTAGCAACTTCTTTTTCTTGGTTTTGCTGTTATGAGTTAGTTATCAAAGAACTCCTAAGCTCTCATAAATTTGCATTTTCTCTTTTTCTTTCTCCATACACTCTTGTTTCCATCCTCTGAAAATTCTTTCTGCTGCAAAAATGGGAAATGATGCGATGGTACAACAGATTACCGGAGATAACTGGAAATGCTGAATGTATTTATTTGCACGTCAGTCTGATCCCAAAATCTCACATTTTAAGATTAAATTTTGTGTTGAATTTCAATATTTATTATTTTTATTTTCTAAGTTTTAGCTTCAGTGGAATTTGGTTAGTGGGAATGCAAGTATGTGGAGCTTGACTTATTTTCTACTGGCTTACTTTTGTTTGTATACTTTCAATGGTTGATGCAGATATCCTTATTGAAGAACCGTGTGAATTTTGCCAGTGGTACACCAAGTAGGTTAGTCATCTATGTTTGTTTTTATGATCCATTCTTTGGTTCCTTTTGGTTGTGTCAAATAATTGCCTACTGCTTTGTCATTTTGTTCATGGCTAGATTATGTGGTAGCGCATACATGCCTTTTAACTTTGCTATTGAACTCATCATGGCTAAATTGTTGATTAATTTAATGAAATTATTTGGTTCTCTTCGTATTGCAATGTTAAGGGTGAAGAAATTGATTGACATTGAGGCATTAGGGCTGTCACGGTTAACAACAGTGGTGCTTGACATTGACCCTGATGTGAAGGGCTATACCTTATTAACACTTACTCAAGTCAGGTACAATTGTGGGCTAATTGACATCAACCTTATTTACATTTTTGTGGTTTGTTCCCTGTTGTGATATCATATTCCTCCTTTGATGCATTTCTCCAACCCCCCCCCCCTCTCTGCTTCTTCCAGTCTGATCCTAGCTTACTTTTAAAAATATGCGAACTATGGTCATATTGCTTTTCTTTCCTTTTGTCAGAAATGAGTTCTGGGACCTGTATAATAACTACTTCCACCAACGACTAGTGCAAGGGGATCTACGCATCTGTCTTTTTGGTCTGCTACCAAAGGGCAAGGAGTCAAGGGCTAAAAGCAAGAGAGTTTCTTCTGAACAAATACTCTGATTATACATTTTGAGCTGAATTTATTATAGATTAATCTTCCCAAGCTTACATATAGCTATAGCAATTGAGAGAGAAATTACGGCTATATTAATCATGGAAAATCAAAATTGAATGGTGCTTCAAGTATGTTAATTGTGGAGTTACATAACTACATCGAAAGCATTCGGAATTGTGTAGTTTTGCAGAAATAACATTTATTTTTTTAAATGTCTGAGACAATTGTTTGCGCGACGGATGGATGCTTTGTTGCTCCCTAGAAGATGTATAAAGTAATTCCCACCATCTTTATCAAGATCCTTAGCAACGGCCTCCGTTACTCTTTATTCAACGAAGTCCTCACCGGAAGCCAGCCTCCACTTATAATCTAACAGTTACCAAGAAATTAATCTAAACAACTAAATCAGAAGACCTGGCAGGGTATGTAGCGCACAAATTATCTTGCTATGCAACATTGAAGATGATCCAACTGCAGCAATGGCAAAATTATAGCCTCTTGTGCTATTGTACAGGGCCCCTCAAGCATCCCTGCTACAAGAAACCTTTTTTTTTTTCCTTCTTTTTAATGATTGACAGTCACCTGAAACTTTAAGTAACAACTTTCAATTCTGAAAATTACTCTAATACTATTAAGCTAAAGCTCATTCCATCGCAATGCAGCACCTATTCAGGCCTAAGGTAGATTTGCTTTAACTATGCTTGCAGCCAGTAACCTAACAACATATTATATTCTGCATGTGCCGCATAATTGTCTACAATGAAAACAGTAACTTTTTGGGCTCCTCCTTTCATCTTGAACAGCTATTCTTCTGATTTGTGAATACCCGCCTCTTTGCTTTGTCAACACATGTTACATATATAACCCTCGTCAGAAAAAGCTCCTTCCTCATAAATTGCTGGAAATCTTCCAGAGGTAAAACATTTCACCATTTTAGACACTCTGAAAAGTTTATTCCGGTATGAGGTTAGAAATCTTCCATGTATACTGATTGCACTCCTGAAATATTACTGAGCTCCAAATCCCGGTAAAAAGGATACAAGTCCAATGTGCATCTGCTGAGAAAGACACCTGGGATTAAATGAACAATAAGGAGTTCACAAGGCTAAATTTCTTGAAATGAGTTTATCCCCAAGCAACGTGATCTTCCAGCAGTCAACTTGGAATATGAAAGTGGATAATTTCTTTGGCACAACTACAAGATACCCAAATCAAAAAGAAATTAGCTTAAGAGAGCGAAACCAAAATTCAAGCAGAGTCTCTATGAGCATCCAGTAAAATGTTCAGGAATTCTCAAAGCCTTCACCTCATACCAGAACAACACCAATTAAAAGCTCAAAAGCTGCACTTACAAGCATTGTGCAGGTGGCCATATTCTTACGTAGCAAGCATGTTGCCTGCCATAATCTTAAAAAACTAAACTAAGATAGCCTCTCTCGCTAGATCCACTGTCCGTTAATTTAGACCTCCAGCGATAATAAATTGCATGTAAAACATTACAATTATCTTAATACCTTTGAATAAGAGGTGCCCATTAACCTATGCCAAGTAGTTGTACTTAAACACGAGTTGAAATACTGGGACAGCTTATAGAAAAAATGTATGCATTGAAGTAGAACTTGAGATCTAATGCAGAAGAAAATAAGGTAAAGGAATTTGTGATAACTGTTGGGACATAAAATGATAAATAGATTACCGTGAAACACATCATCTTGTGTAATTATCCCAAATGTTTCCACAGTTTCACGAATCATAATCCCGCTAATTCCAACCATAGAAGTTACCTTACACCCAGCAACTGCCACAAGTAGAGAAGTAAAAATGACAAATTAAAACTGTAAAAGAAATATACTTCAGCAGAAATCACCATTTCCATGATTCTTCCAGGCAGAAAGTGAGATTTCATTTTGAATTTTTAGTTACATTAATGCACTTGCAGCACATTCTATGGTAGCATTAATCAAGCACCCAACCTATGGGTCAACTTTTCATAGGGAAAATACAAAAGTCTTTAAAGGAGAAAGGAAATAAGGCAAAGGAAGATGCTGCAGCAAGGAAGGATTTCCCCTCCTGGCCATGCGTCCTCCAAAGTTAAGTGGAAGATTGTGGAATATCAATTAAAACTCTAAAAATGACAATATGGAGCAGTTGTTACTAAAGGTTTGCCAAAAAACAGTAATACAAATAATCTGTGTAGGCCATCATACAAAGGAGTACTGGTTTCTACCACTACTGTATGCTTGTTCAGCATGACACTTTTAAACAGATGAAGCAAAACCTTGCAACAAAGAATAAAGTAAAAATGTTACTAAAGGTTTGCCAAAACACTAATACAAATAATCTGTGTAGCTCATCACACATAGTACTGGTTTCTACACTACTGTATGCTTGTTCAGCAAGACACTTTTAAACAGATGAAGCAAAACCTTGCAACAAAGAATAAAGTAAAAATGTGAAAATTCCCCTCAATGCCTTGATGATCCCTGATTCCAGCAAACTTGCTATTTAAGAGTTTCCACCCATCAAAAAATTTTCAGTTCTATAGCTGGTTCAAGGGATCAACAAGGATTATGCACGTGAATAGTTTAGCAAACAATGGCCTTTAATAGCATATGAATCCAGACAACAACCGTGAATGGCAATATCACCTAGAATAATAGCACCATGTAGATCTGCACTGAAAAGACATTGAGCCAACTGATTTCTCCTGCAAGATTGAATCATAACATAGTTATAGGATACGGGGGCTAAACAACAAGTACATTAGTCTTACTATTGCAACATGAAAGAAGTGAACAAGAGTAAATATCCCACCCAGTACTTTTACAGATCTGCAATATGTAACCTTTCCACATCTCGTGCATTGGCCTAAAAGCATCATATCTGCAGTGCAAACTCAAGCCCATAACTCCTTGGACCAAAGCTAGACGATGATTCAAACTAGAATAACTATAGTACACAAGATAAGTGGAGACAAAACATAATTAAGCAGACTTGAATACATGGAAGAGAATCATCAAACTCACTTCTGGGTATCTCGAGGTAGATGGAACGATCCACACTTTTTATGTTGCTTCATGGACATGTGTTTTTTGGAGCGCTTTGAGTGGGCTTGCAGGATTCTATTGTGAGAACCAGTAGATTTACCACTTCCTTGCACATAGTTATCTAAAAGGATCCAATTCTCAACTTTTTTGCTTCTATGTCCTTGCATGTACTTTTGTGCAGAGTCCCCATGCTGAAGAAGCTCATGCAGCAATTTGTCCACCATGCTTCCTCTTTTGCTTTGTAGCTACATCATGACACCAAGGAACATCAACCCAAGAAGCTTGGGATATACAGATTAATGAATGCAGCTTCAAGGAGAAAACGCTGACATACCTTGACATTGGTTGTCAGCAAGTTTTCATGTACAGGTTGGGAAAGCTGCAAATATGTCAAACCATTTTCTTCCGTATCTGCATAATGATTAACATATATGAGGAATACACGTTTTCCAACACATCCTTACACATAATTCGTGATTCTTCCCGATAATGAATCACATGTTAAACTCTAACGCTCTCACACAAGTAAGCCCCTTGTACTGAAATTCACAATTGAATGCAAGCACAAGCTAATTTTAAAACTGAAACCAATAAAGGCAGAGCAAAGGAATCGAGAAACCTTTCTTTAATGGGGTTCCCAAAGGAGGAGTCTTTGGAGCATCAGATGCAGGAGCCAAAGAAGCAACTGAAGAAGCGTTGATATTAATACTATTATCTTCTTTTCGACCTTCCTCGTTAACTTTCCCTTTGCTTTTCTTTTGCTGTTGAAGCAGCTCAGCTTTAGCGACAGCAAACCTTCTCTCGAGTGCCTCCAAGGTGCGTTTTCTTTGACCCTGAGAAGTCGCCTCCGAAGCCATCTTAGCAATTCCGGCGACGATCTCGTCCAATTCTCAAAGCCCGCGACCACAACTTCCCAAGCTACTCTGTCAATTTTCTGCCCAACAAAAGAACCAATCACGCGATTTTTTTCTCTTTTTTTTTTGTTTTTTTTTTTCCAATTCCCTGTCAGCACTCAGCAGCAGCGTTGTTTAATTGCCAAGCCCTGTGTCACGGGCTGATTCAAGTATGCTGCAAGCCCGCTTCTTGCATGCTAGCCCAATGTTAGTCCACTTGGTGCCCAACCCAAGTCAAGGAGAATTCTAGAAGAAATGCTTAGGTGTCCCTCTCTAAAATGCTCCATTGTAAATATCTAGATATTATCCTTAGAATTCTCTAGAACAAATGATTGTAACCACACATTGAGGAGAGGAAGCAACTATAAATACCCTCATTCCTCCCATTTGTAAAAACACCTCAACACCTCTACACCTCTCAATAGCAAAGTTCTCTACATTGTTATACTTGTGCCTACTATCCTTCTCTCTATCTCAAAGCCTCTCACTTTCTCTCTCTCTTGAGTTGGTTGTAACTCTATTCAAGGCTTACTTAGCGTCTTCTCTCGCAAGATTGTCTAAGTGCCGCGCGGGTTAGCACGTTTAAAGCACGTCCAAAGCCTAACTCCGTGACACCTGCCTCCGAATACAGAGAGGAGCATTGGGGCTTAATAACAAACAAAAGTCGAAGTTAGCCAGTTTGTGATTTTGGGCTTGTCCTAAAAGCACCCCAACACATGGCAAAGCTTTCCGTCATGCCTGGGGTGTGGGCTGGACTTATTGGAGTTGTTGGTAGCGGCCGAGAGAGCATGGGCTGAACTGGCATTTGGACTACAGGGCTCCAATACAGAAGTGTTGGGCCCTAAAATTGCGGCCCGCAATGGGGCCTGTGGACGTCTTACTAAGACATTATATTTAACATATTATCATAACACGATTTATCGAATTATAGTCATCTAGTTATTTTTTAAATTTTGAAACAAATAATAATAATAATAATAACATCTGTCTCTTATACACATCTAGATGTGTATAAGAGACAGTAATAATAATAATAACATTCTGAAGATACATACTCGCAAGCGCTAAACGGCTATATATCTATATTATGATGATGTACCTATTTCTGTCTCTTATACACATCTAGATGTGTATAAGAGACAGTAATAATAATAATAACATTCTGAAGATACATAATCGCAAGCGCTAAACGGCTATATATCTATATTATGATGATGTACCTATTTTGATTAAAATGAAGCCTAGGTTGGCGAGAATTTTCCGATAGAGAAACACATGAAATCTATGCAATCTTTGAAATTCCTTGCTGGGTTTACGGGCAACAGAGTTTTTAAGGACGTTGCATCTCATGTAGTTACGAGGTAAAAGGTCATTAAAATTCTTTTCAGAGTTGGCAATTCTCAATCCAAAACCACGTTCCTGTTGGACTGGTGGCATAAGCCTCTAAATGTACCAACAACAATCACAATTGACAGAAAAAAAAAAAAATCAATCTTAAAATAATTCTAGTAATTGACTTCTCGGTTTCAATCAAAACCATGGCCAGTGAACAAACGATAATATGAAAATAAAATGAAAAGGCGAGATTGATAACCAACTACTTAATAAGAAAGATAATTCTTTATTTTCTGGCCTTGTGCCGTTCTTTATTCAATCCAATTCTGTTTTCTTGTGCTTCTTTAATTTGTTTCTTGGATTTTCTTGTTCTTCTACGTGTTGATCCTTTTCTGGGGGACTCTTTGTTGGCAAATTGATTTTAAGGAGTGAACTGAAGTTCTTGGATCCTTTCCTTATGGTGGATGATTTATCAGGTATACAACACCCTGATGGGTATGTGTTTTTCTTTAGTTATTTTTATGCATATTCTTGTGATTAAAATTGCAAGTCATTTGGTCTTTGCAGTGGCTCCACCGGCCGGATTTCCTGATCATCCCCACAGAGGTTCCATAATTCTTTTAGCTGCTTTCATTCCTTTACATCCATGTTCACTTTATAATCTGGATTCTGATCATTTACAGGTTTTGAGAATCTTACATACTTGTTACAGGTACACTTATTTTAGCTTCAAACCCCATTTGTAAATTTGATTGTTGAATTAAGTTCTAGAGAAACTAATGTCACGTTGCCCTGGGATATCAGGGAGCCAACACCCATCAAGATTTCACAGGCCACAAGGGCACAATCGATACCAGAGAGGTGCAGGTAAGTTTCTAATCCATGTCAATGCTCTTTTATTTATTTATTTATTCCTTCATGGGGTCTTTGCTTAATTTCATTTTTGTTTGTTTTTCATTTGATCTTGTGTGTGCTTGTGCACTTGCGCAGTGGATGACATGACAGCAAGAAGAGGGATAGTCCACTCAGAAATGCCTGCAGGATAGGGGAAGCCAGAAGGGTTTGCAGCTTTGGATAAATATGTCCTCCAAAGACAAAATGTAAGAATTTCCTTTTGGAATGATGAAAGAAATTTCAAGGTCACTCTTCTTTAGATGAATATATTTACAGCCTCTGAGCACTTGTTGCTTGAAGAGTGCTAAATGATGAATTAGTTCTGGCTTTGTTCATTAGCCATACTCTTGCATATAAATCAGGAAATATACCACTAATCCTCAGAGTGGATTGAATCCTCTCAATGTCAAAGAAAATACTGCATGGCCTCTTAATTAACAAAACAGAGAATCTGCATTGCCCGATTCTAAGTTTCAAGATTTACCAATTTGCAGAACATTCATGAGATTGTGGCTGCTGTTATCTTATTCCTGGTTGATAACTGGCTCAGTTTTGTATAAAGTCCTCTTGGATGGCACTATCTAGAGAACTGCAATTCTCACGATGATTACTGTGAAAAGGCATATTCTGGCATGGTGTGCAATTTTCAAAGTTGGATGGCCATCAATAAGGTTTTATATTGACTTGTGAACTCCTATTGTTTTATCACACATGATGCGACTAATTACCACATTTTCGCACTTAAATAACCCGTTAGGTGGCCAATTGTGACACCGGTAATACAGCCGCAAAGTCAACGCCTTAATCACGTACAATGGCAGACTTATTTTGGACACAAATAATAAGAAACTAGAATTTGTTCAAAAAAATATTTTTTAAAAAAATGATACTAAAGCAAATTAACTTTTTTTTTATAAAAAAAATATATATTTATTAAATTATGAACTCCACAATTAAATTAATTCTCTTCATTTGAATAAAACGTACACTCTATCCAGAAATAAAAGTTTTGAATTCTACATTTTTAATTATAAAAATATCTCGAGGAATTGATTAGACATATAGTACATAAAACAGACTAGCAAAACATACCTGAATTAACTCACACTCCATGCTCGGATTGAGTAATAATGTACGTATAATTAACAAGATGACAGCGAATGCAACAATAATTAAAGGATTAGGAATAGGGGCAGGGAGATCATGCATCTCATAGTCACATATTACTACAATAAAATCAAAGAAATAAACTTTCTAAATTCCCTCACATACATGTAACTTAAAAACTGCAGAAGAGAATTGAAAATACACAGTCACAGATATAATTTTCTAATGGCCCAAAAGAACTCATTTTCCAGGCGTATTTAATAGATGGCAATTGGTTCTAAAATAAAGTTATTTATTGTAAAAAGCCGAGCATTAAACAAAACCAACATAACATATGATGGCCCAAAAATTAAAGTCTCCATTCAAGTGGCACACTTAATTGAGCAAATAATTCATCTCTCTACAGATGTTCCCAAATAAATTAAAACAAAAATATACTTAGATAAGGATTTTTTTTAAAAAAATATATTTTTTTTTTTATTTTTCTGCTGAACTACAAATGAACAGCTACTTCATTTATATACATTTCCAGCTTTATTATGCTGCTCCGCGTTATTAAAGATACACTCGGTAGAAGCTACAACAACAACAACAACAAAAATTAGCATGCCCCCGTGTGGCCCCGTCATTACCACCGTGGAATCAAAAGCCTCGTTACATGATGTCATGTCACCGAACATTATGACGTAAGTTTGCATTCACAGGTACAGTTTTCCAGTTCCTTGTGGAGTTTCTGGAAGTCAAGAAGCCATCGAGCGATGATCAAAGGAAAAGGAGCAACAAAAGCGATATGTTTCAATAGGCTACAAGGAATGCTTACGCACCTGAACCTCACTTTGAAGGCCTTTGATGTGCTGCACCGCTAAGTCCAACATGTCCGCGTAGCTCGTTTGCTGTTACAAGAAGTAGAGAGGTTTCAGTATATACCCGATACATTGAGCCCATAAAATACCACCAGCTGCCATTTAAACATTTATATGTGCATAGATATATCTATTTCATATGTACAAAGCGGCCGAAATACATAGTTAGAAATAGTTACATTTCCTAATGCGAGCATTAGTTATAAGTCACTATGTTCTCATAATATCAATACATGTATCACAGGATAATTTAATTAGCTAATCCAAGATCTGTCAGTTTGTGTCCAAGCAAGGCTGTATCTGCTGCAAATATATAACCATCTTGGTTTCAAACTAGGATCATCCCTTTCATACACCCTTGTGAAATACATAAAAGATGTCACATGGGTCAAGCATCAATTATCCTATCAATGCAAAATGGCCCTTTTAATCATGGTGAAGGATGGCCTTTAAATTGGACCAAAAATTTCATGGCTCTAAAGGAGTACCATTTAATTACCTTGTCCATGTTGGGAACAAGCTCTTGAAGGTTCTTTAGTTTTCCACTTATCCTGGTTCTTCTTTCCTGTAATAAATGCAAAGGTTATTACATTCTAGGCTAACATATACATAAATGCACATCTAGGTATGTTCCTCTAAAGGAAGAACAGTAGCCAACTGAGAAAGGCCAAACACTTCAGGGCACTCATATTGGTGCAGAGCTACAGTTTACATTCAAGTGGACGATATTCGGAAAAATGGATCACAATATACCATTATATACCAAAGGGAAAGAAGTGGACATTCTCCTCCATGCTTTAAGATGCTGAGATCTGTAATTATTACATGACACTAAGCATCAAATTGTTAAGGCAGCATAATGTTCATGGCTATAGCATCCAAGAGTCAGACTAGTTCTTGCCCCTACTGTCATCTGCTAGAAATACCAGTCTTTTTCCAGGGAACATAACATGTCCTATTTACAGTATCAGCCTAATCAGTTTACATACTTAGCAGGTAATCAGACCAACTCCTTTAAAGGAAACTGCCCCACCAGTTCTCATCTGTTTGTTCACTCAACTGTCCTTTTTTTTTTCCATCAAATATTCTGTCGACCATCCCATCAACATTTTTTTTCCGCAACCCATTCTCTCTATGCAAATGTCATGCCATGCTCACCAGGGTAAAAGCCCTCTATCCTTTCTAGTTTCTAAAGCTGGCAGCATAAGAAGTTGGTTCCTATGCACCTATCAACTGGATAAAGGGATTACTATTTTCTGAAACAGCATAAAGTCCACTCACATATGAAAAATAAAGGTAAAAATCAGCTTCATAATAGTCAAGCTATCTATATATTAGAAGAGCAAATAAAATTACCATGGTAGAGTAGGATTGGGAATGGGTCAATTGATAACCACCACCAGGCAAAAAAAAAAAAAAATCAACAAAGGATCATTCTTTAATTTTAGCTAAATGGATTGAATTCAAAAGGCAAAATTACAAGACAAAAATGGAATTTGTAAGTTTAACAAATTCTTTCTTAAAACATTTACTAACCCTTTCAGCAATGCTTCGAGGGTGAGTGGCACAACCACGCTTAGCACGGACTTTGCATGGGACAGAGTCTTCAGGGATTTGTAGTAGTTTCTCCACTGCTGCCATCTGAAGAGTGGTCTGAGGTGCACTAAACTGAACCAAAAATGAGGGAGAGAATTTTTTAACCAGCCACCAGGGAAATTAGAATTCAAAAGAATAAACCCACAACAATAAACGTTGAAATTATGTCATATAACCAGTAATAAGTCACTTGTTACATGCATCAGCATGCTGAAAAATATGTATCTGTAAGGAGTACTACTACAAGGTCAATTCCTGGCATACACCATTTATATAGGTGTGTATTTTTTGGGTACATCAAACCATTCCCTTACATTTGAGAAAATAGTAAATGTTAGGGATGGCAGCAGGACAAGTTACCAGAACGAAAGAAAGCTATTTTGAATAGGAGTTTAGCAACTGTGTTATTTTTTAGATTTGCCACAGGTCATTACTACAGCTAAGCAGCTCAAGAAACAGAGGCTGTGAATTATGAAGTACAATTTTGGTCTTACGTACATCTGACGCAGATGCTATAAAACCTGGAAACTTATCTAATCATCCTCAAAGTTACTACTGTATCAGGTCCTCTGACGAGTTCTAACCTGAGTTTCTAGGCCGTCGAAACAGTTAAAAATGTCTCCATCGATATTCTTCACACGTTTGCTCGGTGGTCCAGAAAATACAATGGAATTGGTATTGTCCCAAGAATCCATTCCATAGCTAGTAGTGGAATAAGAATGACAGGAGTTCTGATGGCCATTATCACAGCTGACGCCTTCAACACAATTCTCACTCACTTCTGATATCTGGGAAAGAGAATCTTGTCTAGTGAAGCTCAATTGAGAAGTCAGCCTTGATGCTGCGTGGCCAGCACTGGATCCATTGTGAGAGTTATGACCTGCACTCCCCCTCGTAATTGAAAACCCTGAAATGTAGATTGGAAAAGGAGGTTTGATATCCAGAATCCAAAACCATGAAATGTTCAACTGCACAATAATCATCAAGCCGGTGCGGTACTTCTTAGAGCAGAAGCTGGCAGTATAAGACTTGACTTGTGGGACCCAAAAAGGACTAAACTCAATCGTACTAGTCTGCCGGACTTGCAATTACTTACAAATTAATTCTTACATGCTCACGTTTGGATTTTGATTTGTTGAAAAGATGGGTTAGAAAGAATAGTATTTACAGAATTACCAAATAATTTTTAAAAAAAAAAAAAACAAAGAAATCGGTTGCCTGCCACTTGGCAATAACCCAGACAAGTGACCGTATAAGTGTACCACTACCAGATTGTTTGAAAATTTTCAAATGCTAACCGAACATTCTTAGAGTTTGGTCTTTTGACAAGACGCTTTTTTTTTTTTCTCAAAAGTAATTGCAATTAAATTGGTTTCTTTGAAAGGGAAAAAAAAAAGAAAGAAGGAAAAGATCAACCAAATTTCAAAACTATTCATTATATACAGCTTTATTCTTTGGCAACCGTGGACATGGAGGAGCCATTGACCTCAACAATCTCCAGAGGCGAGGGAATATATTTATTTTTCCATTTTTGGCTTCTCTTGTTTACCAAAATTTCATGGTTTGCCATTCGACAAAAAAAACCCTGAAATAATAAAATTTTGAAAAATAAAAGAACAAGGGAAAGCTCAAATGAGGGAAAAAAAAATGAGAGGAGGAAGAGAGAAAGAGATTGGCAAGGAACGAGCACGCACCATTTTCAGTGGAAAGATGAGACAGAAAGCCAGCGGGGGAGCTATTCTGGCGGACCAAAGATCCACAACCGTGCGCAATCTCATTCAGGCCGTGGGATCTCTGCAACCCACCTAGCTTGGGCGCGGGCGCATTTTGATCGCTGGATGAGTTGACTTTGCAGGTCGATTCGGAGGTGACCGAAGACGAGTCCGCCGATAATAGGTATCTATGCCCAACTACGGAGTGAGGAGCTGATCCAAGCCCCGAAAGCTCGCGGTCAGCTCTCACGACGGAATCGACAGCTCTGGTCAAGAACGAGCCGGGAGCCGAGCCGTTCCGGATCAGCGCACCACCGTCCTCCGCTTTTTGCGGCGTGGAGGATGACGACGGCGGAGGTGGCGGTGGATACATGGTCGTTATTACAGATTTCTGGAGAGAGAAAGAGAAAGAGAAAGAGAGAGAGACAGAGGCGCGAGGGCGGCTGGATCGGGAAAGGAAATGTCACTTAGAAGTGAAGAATGGAGGCGAGGGACTGTTGTCTAATAAAGGACCAATGCTAAGAGCCAGCCAGCCAACCAACCAACCTGTGAGCTTGCTTTTCTTCTTCTTTTTTTCTTTATATATATATATATATATATATATATATATATATAATTAATTTTACCCGGTGCATGCACCTCCTCCGTTGAGCAATTGCTCAACTTGCTAATATATTTATTCGTTCCATCAACTTTTGTTTTCTATCGCGGCTCCTATTTGTGGGAACTACTTTAAACCTTAATTGCCCATACAGATGCGATGGCGTGTGCGTGCCCGAAGAAAGATATAAATGCAGTGGGTTCCACCTGACTGTCTAAATGCTGTATAAATTTATTATTATTATTTTCATTTTAAATAAATTTTATTTATTGTATAATATAAAATTATAAATAAATTATATTTACAAAAATACCCGAGTCAATATAGAAATTTCTGTACCGAGTTATGGAGATTATTTTTCAATTGTTTGTTGGTGAACTTCTACACTTTTTTTTTTTTTTTGGGGGGGGGGGGGGGGGGGGGGGGGGGGGGTGGGGGGGGGGGGGGGGGGGGGGGGGGGTGTGGGTTTTAAATTCTGAGTTGTAATAATTGTTTGTGGTCAGAATTGAACGAAATTCTAAAAGTTCTGGACCAATTTTTTTGATAAAGCACCTTACCAGATATATGGTTAGTTTTTAGTGTAATTCACATGCGTCGACAAAATTTTGTTGACTTTTTCGCTTGCAACCTGTCCAATCCCTTTGCACGCTTTGGAGGAATATAAACTTGAGACTTGGGGGAGTTTCTTTCTTTTCTTTTTTTTTTTTCTTTCGTTGATTTTGGTTCATTGGTGTCGGGTTTGGTCATTGAAAATAAGAGACCAACAACTCAAGTATCATAGTACGCGGTTGATTGATAACGAACTGTGCAGCTTTTTTACCAATTATAAATGGATCTGAGATTCTTTATTTTGATATATTAGATTCAGTTATTTAAGGGAAAATAAATGGTTTATATAAATCTGAATATCGATACACTATTAATATAGTACCTTTCAAATGAGTAGCGAATGGTATGCTTTAGAAATTATTTGAAATTTTTTAACCGTATACTTGCTCGAGAAAATTTTTTTGAGATTGAATCCAAAATCTTAATTTACATAAAGAAAAAAGCTGCCAAACTTCTGCTTATAATCATATGAGTTTGACTAAGGTGTCTTAAATTCCCCATCAAGTTCTTACGTAACCCTTTTAATACTTATATTTCCAGCATTTTAGCATACGAAGCTAAATGACACGTCAAAATGCTTTTGTTTTTTTTTTTTTTTTCTCATAAATTCATCATAGATAGTACAATTCTTCTCTTATTTTGTGGCAAAATATATAATTTTAGCTATAATTTTAACGGATTTCAAAAAATCGAAGGAAAACTAATTCCTATACTTGCATTTTCTTTTTCTCGAATCAGTAGAAAAAATGGCGGGACACGTGATAATTTTCATTCATTCTCCAATAGGAGATGGGCAGATGGTTGAAATTGTAATAGAATCAAACATTAGGGTTTTATGTGTCATGTTTTAAAGGTTATACCCCAAACGTTGATGGATTTTTAAGCAATTAACCCTTTTTCTTTTGTTAATTGTGCAATTATTCTCATTAATGCTGATTAATGACTCTGTAATTGAATTTAAGGTTTAAATAAATGGGTCAGAATGTTGAATTGATTATAGCCATATGCTACATCCTAAGTAAAGACGGTTGGCCGTTGCAGATTAGTTTTATAATTAATTCCCAATTGCAAAAATGCGTCCAAATTTTCACTGAAGATAATACTAACAATGCACATGGCCCGCTTTTACTTATCTGCATTTAGTATTGAATATAGTTTAAAAAAATAAATAAAACAAAATATCCTTAAAATTGGCAAAATGGTCAGCATGACAGCATCTATAAGATCTTGCTATATATTTGTCTTTCCCACTAACCTTTTTTAATTGAAGTTTGGAGTTAAAGCTGAAACTTTCGTTTATTGTAACTAGGGAACATAATTCTTTTTAGTTTGATGTCTGATTTATATTCTATCTTTTTTATTATTATTATTATTATTAAATTAAAAGATATTAATATTTGACCTCCCAAATATATATATTTATATTTATATTGACGATGACCTTAAGCTGTAATGTTGTCAGTAACATGTCATTGCGAGGAAGTGAAGACCGTGAAAGAAGCAACTTCCGTGTTAGTGTTAAACGATAGAATCGTCTAAGATTATGCCAATCATCTATAGTGATGATGGTCTCATTCCATCGATCATTGTTTTCCTTGACACCTAAACTCATTCATGAATTGTATATATTGGTCACATTTTGGCTTGTTTTATTTTGAAACCTCGAAATTTATACCTGTAATTTTCATCTCCCGTCCAGACAATTGGGGGGTGCCACCAGGTGGGCAAATCGGGTAATTCGTTGTTGGGCTTTTTTTAGCCGAGAAAAATTAATTTGCCCACATGTTTCGTTTTGGGAAAAATCCCACTTCTCTGCAGGTCCTCAAACACAAGCCCACTTCTCCGTGACATTGCGCTCCGCCTTCTATTAGTCCTTTTATCCCTTACAGCAGGACACACCAAAACAAAACGCTGAATTGAGCTTCAACCTTGGAGGTTGCGCAGACCCCTTTTTCCTTACAGCGTTAAGGATTCAAACTTCAAGTCGCTTACAACAGAGGGCACTTTTATCATTTCAATAATTTGAATTTTAGATTTTTAAAATAGACATTTAAATTTTTAATCACAGTATGTTTCTTGAAAATTCTTATCATTAACGTATTTTGTTAAAACATCAAGTGATTTTCAATATGCATATGTGCAATTAAAAAATAATAATAATATTCAATTTGATTATGAAGAGATAACAATAGTAGCTTGGAAGAGCAATCAATATATAATATACAATTGAAACTAATTTCCTTAGATTTTAAAAAGAAAGTAGGTATAAATGGCTTTTATTTGGTGTCAATAACAGAAGATCGGCTGCTACTCGGAGTGTTGGTGGATTAGAAGATAACAAACAAAGCAGAACCCTCTTTGGATGTGTTGGGTTCTTTCGAGGCTCATGGTCGTCTTCTAGTTTCTTTCTTTCTTTATTCTTTTCTTCTCTCCTTGTTTTTCTATTTTTTAGTAGCTCTAAAGGCATTCAAAGGTGTTTTCAATTTCTATTTATTTTAATAAATATATCTCAAGTTTATTATTATAAATAATATATTCGAAAATCTTTTTCAGTTGTTGTGTGTCTCTCTCTCTCTTTTTTTTTTAGTAAAGTATTTATTTATTTAAAATTTTGGTATCAATTATCTAATTTCTTTGTCACTTTAAACTTAAATATTTTTATATTTATAACAAACATATTTTTTTAATATATTTAAATAAAATAATTATTATATAACGATAATTTATCTTTGTATGATATTAATCAAATGTCAGCACCAAAAACCATCAAAGAGAAAGGCTCTAAAGGAGCTATGTACAAGTTAGGGAATAAATGGTGAAAAAACCTAACTCCGAAAGATGTTTGTTTTAAAGTTCTGTAAGTTCTTTGCGAGTAAGTTGATTACTACTACTTTACTCCTATAAACTACAATTTCATGTGCACTGTTCCTTGCTCAACGCGCAGGCAAGTGGATTTTGACTCGAGAAAGAAATATTTGCATGCTAACATAGTCCAAGTCAAGTACTTTAGCGCTTAAGGTTTCTTAGTTTTATACCAAGTGAGCTCGCCCCAAACTCAAACTGTGAGCTAACTAAGAGAATCATTTATCTTTTTATTCAAATATCTTGGATTTTGATCGGAATGATCTGCTGATATTACGTTAATTCAACGCTTCATTCCTTTTTTTCTAGCACATGCAAGTGTTAGAGGAAGCCTTTTTAATTTTCACTATCGGTGATGTATGCCAATGCTCAGCGATTAAACAATTAGAGCTTTATCTTTTTCTTCTCTTCTGGATAACGATGTAAATTTCTCAACTATAATAAATTGGAAAAAAAAAAAATTAATTAATTAAGACTTAAAAAATAAATTCCCGTGCCTTATTTCTACCGACATGTAACAGGGTGTCGCCGTTCAAGGTTTTTCTGTAATCATAATCCCATGTCTAGCGGCCACTAATATGAGCCGTGATAAAGTCTTAAATAGCTTGATTCCTCTTTGTATTTTAGCTTCGTATTGATGAATTTATATGCGGTTGACCAGAAGGCAGTCGTAATTGGCGGCAGAAAATGCTTGATTGCTGAAAAAAGTTAATTACAGAAAGTAGTTGAGCCTAAAGGTTGGAAAGAGGCTCATGTGTTTCTCGCCCAGGTAGAATGTCTTGTGCGCCTACGGGATCTAGAATACGACTCCCCTGGCATCACCATTTGCTTTGGCTTTTAGCAGGCAGATAGTCACAGAAAGTGAAAATTTGAAAAGGGTTGGCATGTGATGGGATGAATTATATAGGACGGATAAATTTTACAAATAGTCATAGACCACAAATGTTCATGAAGCAGTGAATTCAATTATTTCATATAATATTTAATGATTTGATCGTATTATTATTTATCTACTTTTTTTTTTTTAGATTTGTAAATAAAAAAAAAACATAATTTTTATTTTATTTTTTATTTTTTAAAAATCAGATACGCAGTAGTAAAATCTCCAACATCATCAACAAGGGCCCCTCCGGCCCGCCGAAGATTTTGAGCTTTCCTACATTTAAATTGGAAACAGAATCAATCTGAAAATTGGAAAGGCAGGAAGTCTAATAAAGTCGCCCTTTTTACTAAAAGAATAAATCAAATTTGTCTGTAGCTGGGGAAAATACATAGACTGTCGAGGTTTTCACATCTTAATTCCATGCCAAAACTGAGAGCTCCTCCTTTACGTAAGGGAGTGCTCCTGATCAAAAGGCGTCAAAGCCAGCAAATGAAAAATGTTGCATGTGTCTAAGAGTTCAAAGGGGAGAAAAAAGATGAATGATCTTTGAGGAAGTAATAATGTAACACGTCTTTTGTTAACCGAAATTTGTTAATCATCGTTCGCTCTCAAATTCAACTAACATTGATATTATGTATTTGTTAATTGTTGATGCATTATGTTTTAAATTTTTTTTAGCGGAACAGACGCTGAAATGGGTCTTTACAAATTGCATTGAAAATGCGACATTTTTTTTTTTTTTTTTTTGGTTAATATGACAGCCAATTGCTAGTGAGATGAATTTTATTTTTTCAACAACTTTGGGAACTACAACGGATTGGAACTGCACTGCCGTGGGTTGTAGTGACAGCGTGGGTTGTATTTTCATTTCTTTTGATGTAATTGGAACTTGTGGGGTGGTGATTTTTATGGGATGCTCACGTAGGTAGGGCGACCTTGAGAGCACCAGGGGCTTGGGATAATATATCAATTCTTTCCTTTTTAATGAATATGGTCATAACTTACCAAAAAAAAAAAAAAAAGGATATTATGCCAAGTCTAGGTAAGCCAAACTAGCTAGCAAATATCATCGTTGAGTCACTTCATCATTTAATATTATAGGCCAAATTTTAATTGATTTGATCCATCAAGTAGAATCTAGATTCCGGTTATTCATATATTTTATTTTCATTCTATGTTTTTACATAAGCCAAAGGCATGCTTTACCCAGTACTGCATGGAATTGGGTGCATCGATTAAATTGATGCGAGCTCCATCAGAAGTCTAATATATATATATATATATATATATTATGTAAGAAAATAGAGTCGATCCCTAAAAGGGCATTGTAGTGGAGTGTGACGCAGTGGTATGGTGTCTTGTACTTAGACTCGGTGCCTCGAGGATAGGTACGTATGTTCATGAAAAAAGTCATCTAACTCTATGATACTTTCCCTTATTGTGTCGTCTTTTACTAACAAAGGGCATATAATACGTACGAAGAAAGAAAACTAGGCCAGATTAACGGGTGTATATTAACAAATTCTTATATTTTTTTAAAAAATATATTTTATATCATATAAATAATAATACTTCGCGTGAATATCGATGAGTACAATGTGAAAAAAATGTGATACACGCTACTCAAATTTTACACAGTGGTACTGCAACTAATGCCCCGTGCAGAATGAGAGTGAATGATGCATAATGCCTTTTCTCATTTGTATCTTCATTTGGGAAATAAGTAGAAAGTTGAGAATTTAATATAAGTGGCCATGAGCAAGAAACATGCGTGCTTCTGGGAGCATATGAAAAAAAAAATCTCACTAAAAAATATGTGTGTATTATTTTATAATTTTAATTTACAAATAATATATATATATATATATATATATATTAGACTTCTGATGGAGCTCGCATCAATTTAATCGATGCACCCAATTCCATGCAGTACTGGGTCTGTCTCTTATACACATCTAGATGTGTATAAGAGACAGAGAGTGAATGATGCATAATGCCTTTTCTCATTTGTATCTTCATTTGGGACATAAGTAGAAAGTTGAGAATTTAATATAAGTGGCCATGAGCAAGAAACATGCGTGCTTCTGGGACCATATGAAAAAAAAAATCTCACTAAAAAATATGTGTGTATTATTTTATAATTTTAATTTAAAAATAATATATATATATATATATATATATAATTCTCTTATAAAAATACACAAAAAAATATAAAATAAATATTAAATGATATAAATTATTAATTATAATTAGTGCATTTTTATATATCAATTATAACTAATGATTATAATAAATCATTTTTTATTGTCTTTTTAATTTTATTTTTTTTTTTAGTACTTGTGCATCGAAGCACTTAGTAGGCATGCGTGCAAGTCCGTTCTACAAAATGCATGAGAATATGAAACCCCAATGTCCTTTTTCAAGCAAAATTTTTAAGAGAAAATTCATCCCAACATTTGTAACCATATATAGATCATTAACCCGCAGCTGGTTAGTTTGGATTTGGCACGATCCTTAAATTTCTTATTTGTTTATATGCTTACAGCTCCTCTAATCTCAACCTTTAAAATAAGGTGGGGGCATAATTAGAAGCTCCTATTACTTGTCTCTTATTTTGTGTATTTCTAAACTTAACAATAACTGTTCTCTGGTAGGACTTGCCCGTTCTTGAGTCGATAATGTTGCTTTGACTTTGATGCGTGTTGTAGAAAATAGAGGTACGTTGACTAAAATTATTAATCATTTGTGCTGACGGAACACTATTATTATTGTTGAATACTGATTGTTCTTATTTTCACATTTGAGTGTGAAGTAATGTAAGCAATGTATAATCACATAGCCATCAAACTCCATTCCTTTACAAAGATTCAATTTTGACTGTATCGATCTCATCATCTGGGAAAAAAGAAAAAGAAAAAACGGCGTCTAGGATACCCATTATTCTCAATGAACACAAAAGTAAGGCTAATTGATGAATTCAAGATCAATGTCATTCAATGAACACATAATTGAGGACTAGATGCACTTGTGATTCATGCTTTGTTATTTTTTATTTGGTTTATATATATATATATTTGATGATTTGACCATTTTCTGAAAATCGATTAGATTAAATTAAAAGAAAATCATAACATTTAATTTTAATTTAAAATGAGCAAAACATTTAAGATTATATTAAAAAAAGGTTGAAAGGTTTAGGCTAAAAATATACTTATCTCCTATTAATAGAGCTATAAACCTTTCAAAGTCACAGATTTTGCTAACAAATACTAAATTCTAGCGTGGATCAGCTTAGTTTGCAATATATTCCACGCTGAATGCAATCGGATCATTTTCTTCAGAATCCATTAAGCATTAGCGTGCGGATTGATCGAATTATAGCAAGCAAGTCAGAGGCACTCCTTCTGAAAGAGATCCAATATAAATTAGGTCCATACGAGAAGGTTTTATAATTTTTTTTTTTCTAGGTTACAAAAAGCTTGAGAAAAGGAAAACAAAGTTACTAGGACTTGAGCACAAAATCAAAATCGAAACATGTTTTTATGTGAGGAAAAGCACGTGACTATACCACTTATTACTTGACCTTCCTTCCTTCCTATCTAGATTCCAAGTCTTTTTCTGAGAACCTCCGAAGAAGCTGGGCTATTGTTGGAGAGAGAAGACCATTTTACGGTTAGTAAAGTTGATAATTTAGGTGATAGTACCAAAAGATAGGGATTGAAAGGTTCAATAAATAAAAGCCTAGATAGCATAAATATGTTTTGCCAATTCAAAGACGGGACTCCTCTCAGAGGATAAAATCCTTCCTCCGATGAACAAGTAGAACATAGTATATTCTGCCTCCAGCTAGAGAAAGACATACAAGGCCAAGTAAATCATCAGTCCCGGAATGTTTCACCTGTCAAATATTCAATTTCTTGACTTTGAAGCAAGCGAATCATTTTTCTTGCAGCGTTGCTCAGTGCCAAGCGAAAGTTTTGCTCAACAGAAATCAAATCCTTTGCTCTGCTTACGGAATCTGCGTCATGTTTCTGAATTGGACATTTCAGTAAGCTGACGTAGGCTTCCAAGTCATGAACACGAGAAGGATTTTCCATGTTGAAGAAGTCAATGACTAGTTCAACACCGACATGGGCATAGCACGAACGGCTCCATCTTTCCCCCAAAGCCCTACGATTTTCATTGAGAAAAACCCCCGGTAACTTTGTGATGGGGTCCTTAACATTCACAATTCTCAACGCCTTAACTCCCAATTCCTCACATCGCTCCTTAAAGCCAGCGTTTCCTACTCTTGGCCCTCCAAATGAAAATACTGTTATTGGTACATCCCAATTTTGGTTCATTCTATGCAATCCAAGCTCGGCGATGTCATAAGCGAGCAAAAGAGCCAACGCGCCTCCCATGCTATGCCCAGCTAGGGAAATGCTGACTTGCTCATTTTTGTACTTGTTTAGCAACCTCGATATTTCAGACAAAAGTTGTTCTCGGCAACTTCTAAGCCCGAACCTCGTACGATCACTTTCATCTGAAGTGTACAAGCTCAAGAAACCAGATTGCACCTTTATATCCGGCCGCGGATTGTGGGGGTCTAGCCTTGCTGGTGTGAGTGAGCTCATGAAATTTGCAATCCATTCCAGGTTCGTTGCTGTTCCGCGAAATGTGACCAGTACATCCCTTCTTCCGAGTCTGCTAACCGTATCCTTTTCGGATGATACAGCTACGTATCCAATCCAACGGCCACAGTTTGAAACCCCATTTTGTATTGGAACGTTAATATTGATGCTGGGAGTAGCATAGATGTACTTGGTGACTTCATAGCCAGAATTTTGCACTCCAACTTCGTTGAACATGTGCTTTTTTCCATACTTGCAAGTCAAATATCGGTTGGAGCTGGGGTTAAGATCAAAACCATCGTAACAAGCAATAATGAACTCTCCATATCGGATTATCTCTTGCCGGAGAAGAGGGTGCAAAGGATTAACTAGGTTTTTCCAGTTGTTACACCCTTGAATCTCTCTCCAGAGCTGATCCAATCCAGAACAAGCTCTTGCGACGTTGGCAGAGTGCAAAGCTTTTGTTATAATGGAGGAAGGAACTGCAGGTTGCATCTTCCTGGGCGAACGAGCTAGCCTAGATGAATGGGAACACGGTACCATTCCCACGGCGTGTATGACATCGCTCATACTACTAGGGTTTCGCATTAAAACATTTGAAGCCATTGAAGAGACAGAGGGAGAGAGGGAGAGAGAGAGAGAGGGGGGGGCTGGTGTGGAGCTTGTTTAGTTGAGGGAGCATAGGCACAGAGACTTATACACAAGGCAGCAAAAATGACACGTATATACTATAAAGAAAAGCCCCCAGAACTTTGTGCCAATGTAAATGGTTTATCTGCGTTTTCCTTTTGAAATACGGAATGGACTTGGTTGAATTTTTCCAGTCGTAGAGTTGCATCGTTTTCTTAATTTGCTTTGGCTGGCTGGGAGCGCAGAATCAAAGATGGTCCCGCCCAGTTTTTTTTTTGTTTCCCACGTCAGGCTGTGAGAGCAGAGAGAAAAAATAAAATAAAAATTCAATGGCTCGCGGCCACTTAAACTTCCGGGGAAGATGGTTCCATCCGATTGTCACAGTCAGCCGCGCCCGTATATACCTTGGAGGGCCTGATTTTCTCTGTTCTGACACGCGATTGAGAGGCCGAAAGTTAAGGTAATGCATTCTGTCTTCATGTAAAATGCACGACTATCCGTTAAATGTACGAAATTAATTATTAATTATAATTAATGATAAATTGAAATTTTGCGATTTCCACTGAAAATCGGAGGATAAAAGGTTGATAATGCATTGAGTCTACTTTATTTGGTAGATGTGATAAAAATATTAATTTATTATAAATAGAGTTTTGAGTGATAGATAAAATTTCTTCACAAAAGTAAGAGTAAGGTTACATGTGTTTCACTCTCGTTTACATCATTTGCGAGACGTCCCTTTAAACATCCACTTCGAATAGCGTTGTACAAATTCGTGCAGAATATTTCATGTCTTCCAAAATAATGTTTGAAAAAAAAAAAAATCTAATTTCAATTATGCCAGTCTGGTTCTGCCAAAAACGTGTTATCACATATATACCATATTTCGCTGTTACACATATGGTCGGCGAATATACCTACTCAATCCTCGAATAAAACAGCAGAAGAAATTCTCTGTCCCGTCCAATATTTGTATTGAATTGACTCTTAGGACAAACCAAATCCATTCTGGATTTCAACCACGAGCCTCTTTTTCCACCTAGGGAAACAGTCCAATAGACTCTTTCTTTTCTGTCTGATAAAATGGAGCATATAGAACATGGAAGTGCAATGTGGGTGCAGACAACGAAGTTGCTGAAAGCATGCCCTCTTTTTGGGATTCGGCAACTTTTTGGGCAAACGCTACACGTTTCTTCTCTTGGAACAACTGGAAATTGCGGGGGCCGTCGAAGAAACGGAGGGAGAACAAAAATGGCTTTCGATTCTCAGACTTCCAGTTTTAACCAGCGACAAAAAAAAAAAAAAAAAAAAAAAAAAAAAAAAAAAAAAAAAAAAGAAAACAAAAAACAAGAAAGGAAAAAACTTTCACCTTCTCTCTCTCTCTCTCGATTCAGATTCCTATCAGTCATTTTTTTCCTTTTGTATTTTTTGTAATGTTGCGATTGTAATAATTAAATGTCAAATTTGCCCTCCGCCGTTAGAATCTCTGTCCCAAGTCTCAGCTAGCCGTTGGTTGTGTCCTTTCAATATTTTTTTCTAATAAAATTAAACGATGGCGTCTTCTTAAACCAAAGAAGATCCAACAAATTTCGTTTTGCTTTTCTGACAAAAAATAATAATAATAAAAAAAGTTTCACCAATTTTTTTATGATAACATAAACCACGCAATAGTTTCTTAAATTTTAAATCGTAAATTTGAATTTAATAATATTCTCAAAACAAGAAACAAAAATCCTGCGCATGGCACGGTGCTATTTAGTAGGTAATTAATTTAAGAACAGCAAGTCTGTTCATTTTTTAAAAAGTAAAAAAATAAATAAATAAAAAATATATAGATTAATACTCCACAAGGTTGTTAATTAGAGCCCGAAGTGAAGAATTAATACAAAAGTTTAATTACAGGGCATAACAGTACCTTCACATGGGATTAATATTGATATTAGACAGGCAAATGTGGAAAAACACTTGAACCGAAGATCGCATGAAATTTTGAGCAAAGTGTTTAAGGAAATAAATTTGTTCATGCACCATCCATTCGATGCGAGAATTTTGGCCTATTGCCGTAAGTCTCTTTTTATCTTGTTGTTCAATTAAATTAAGAATTTTTTTTAAAAATTATAATTAAAATTTACCCAAAATTTTGTAGACATTAATTTAAGAAAATTATTTTTTGGTTCATCTTTACTTTTTAATATACACGTTTTTGCAGATAGTTTCGTAAACAAGAAAGTAGAGGAAGAGGGTTGTTTACTAACAATTAAAAAAAAAAAGAAGAAAAGAAAAACAAAATTACAGATTAATCTCCTTAAATTTCTGCATGTAGGTTACGCTGTCATTTTTTTTTTTGTTTACCTTTTTCTCTATCTCTCATCACCCGCTATAAACCTCCGAAATAATATATACGTAAACAAAACACCCAATAAACAACGCGACCGCCAGCATTTCCCTCTTTCTATCTAGCTGTACTTTTCTGTTTAACCTTTCCTCTTCAAAGTTAGAGAAGAAGAAGGAATAGCTTTTATCATTATTTATTTATTTATTTTTTTTTTTTTTGGCTTTAAGGCTCTCTCTCCTCTTTTCTCTCTGCCGATAGCGCAGTGCCACCGATTAGCTTTGCATCGATCGGATCTGTGGTCTTGTTTTGGGATTTTGTTTGCTCAACCAGAGGTTCATTCTTCCTTTGTTTTGTTGCTTTTTTTTTAGCTCTTTGTTGGTTTGAGTAATTCGCGCTATTTTCCTCCGTTTTTTTTTCTTGGTGTTGTTATCGATATTTTGGATCTGTTTTCTTGTTGTTCCGATTGTATCGGTTAAGATTTGTTACGTATTCAGCTCGCCGTCGCCTTGATTAGTGTATCTTTTAGGGTTTCTTTGATTCTTTTTTTTAAAATTATTTTGATTTCTTGTTGAATTGGCAGGTTTTTTTCTCGATTCTGATCCATCTGCTATTGATCTACTATTCTTTTATTCTAATTTTAGATTTTTTTTGGTAATAGAAATTTTAGATTGTTGTTCTTTTTATGGAAACTACATTTTCTATGTAGAAATCCTTTTTTTTTTGGAGGGGGGGATGTGGTTTGATGCTAAGGATCGATTGCTTTTATTTCTTGGGATTTCATTTTTATCTCGATTGTTTTTTCAAAATAGCAAATTGCAGTATGGCGCTTTCTTGTGATTTAAATTTTTCAATATTTTTTACCTGTTTGCTTTTCAATGCAAAAGCAGGGCTTTTGCATTGAGAGCTGGGCGTTTGGCACTGCTGCTAAAGACCATTGTTGCGCTTGCAATATTGTGACAATGAAGAAAGTTTTTGGTCAAACAGTCAGGGATCTGTGAGTCTAATTCTATTTGCTTAATTATTATTTTCAATTTCATATGATGGCAAATGGATTTGAATCTCCTAGAATGCAAATCAGAGTGTATATATACTACAATGAACAATAAATTCTTGTGCAACGTAAAAGTGTTATGCAGTCTAGCCTTTTGGGAAATTTTAGTTCGTTTTACATTATACAACAAAGTGCTAATCTGTCTGTTATTTCCCTGCTATTTCTTACAGCAAGAGAGGGGTCAACAAGAAAGTTCTCAAAGTTCCTGGGATAGAACAGAAGGTAATGTATTTCTTTGGGTTGAAAATTATGTCCTCCTTTTGTTCATGTGAAAGTTATCCTAGCTAATTCTTTTGCATAATGTGATCTGATTTCATAGTTTTGCAAGCAATTGTAGTTCAAGCTTGTGGTGTTCTCAATCTTTGAATTGGACTAACTATTTAAGGCTATCCTTGGGTATGATGCCACCTTAATTTTGATACGAGTACTTGTAGGATATAAAATTCTTATTTGATTTCATTTCAGGTTCTTGATGCGACTAGCAATGAGCCATGGGGGCCTCATGGGAGTCTTCTTGCGGATATTGCACAGGCTACCAGAAATTAGTAAGCATGTTTAATTCTTCTACAGATGCTTTGCATTAGGAATTCTATTATAAAAAGATTCATCTTGAAACATCCTATTGCAGCCATGAATACCAAATGATCATGGCAGTGATCTGGAAACGGATTAATGATAGTGGCAAAAATTGGCGACATGTCTACAAGGTTATGTTGTTTTTGTTTTTTTTTTTTATCAAATTTATTATTGTATCTTCCTAAAAGTATCTAAAGCTACTTGATATGATCTCTTTGCATGTTTCTCTTTAAGGCAAAATGCATGGGAACTTTTTAGGTTTTGACGGACAATGCTTGTCACTGAGATGTTGTATACAGCATTTAGTTGGGACACCCCTTTGCTTTCTAAAATTTTCTTGTAAATTTGTTGGAAATTATTGACTTGCTACAGTCTTCAGGCTTTGACTGTTTTGGAATACCTGGTTGCTCATGGATCAGAGCGTGTGATAGATGAGATAAAGGAACATGCATATCAAATATCAGTAATTCTCTGTCCCATATGTTTTGGGCCATGGACTCCTAGTGTGAATTTTCTGCGACAGTATGATCTGCTATGACAGCAATTTCTTTTCCTGCCTTGTAGACATTGTCCGATTTCCAGTATATTGATTCCAGTGGGAGGGATCAAGGTAATAATGTTAGGAGGAAGTCTCAGAGCCTCGTGATCCTGGTCAATGATAAAGATAGGATAATTGAAGTGAGACAGACAGCTGCTGCTAACAGGGACAAGTGAGTAAACTCTTCTATTGAGTTGGCCAAATACTTCACATATGTGACTATCTCTTGTATTTTAGATTGAGGCAATGATGGTTGCTTTTAGTGGTTACAATAGGATTACTAAAATGGAACACAAGTACACAAGATTGATTGGATGGAAGTTTAACAGATGCTGATGTATAAATAATTTTAAAATTATGTTTCTTGATAGGTTTTACAATGCCTCAGTGGGAGGAATGTACAGGCCTGGATATGGTGACAGGTGTGAAAATGAACGATATGAAAGCCGCTATGGAAGTAGGGATGATGATCGAAATGGTTATGGAAGAGAGAGAGAATATGGATACAGGGATGATAGATATGGAAGATACGGTGACCCATATAATCGTGATGGGGATCACTATGATAGGGATTACGAAGAACATTACAGCCGAGATGGGTACAGGGATGATGATTACCGGGGAAGAAGTCACAGCCTTGATGGTTATGGCTCAAGAAGCAGGAGCACAGATGTAGACAGAGAACGTGGATTTGATGAAGATGGTCAATCATCATCTCGGTATTGTTGTTGTTACCTGTTGAAAATATCTGTTTTTCAGCATAATAGTAATAGTCATTAGACTCTGATTTATGTAAATAGAGGAATTGTAGAGATGCATGTTTGTTGATGATAAAAACTGTCAAGATGCATGTTTGTTGATGATAAAAACTGTCAAGATGCATGTTTGTTGATGATAAAAACTTTCATAAAATGACTCATTCATTTTGCACTGTTGTTTCTTTGGAATGGAAAGAAATTCTAAATTAAAAACATGGAAACTTTGGTTTTTTTTTTCCAATATGATATGATGCTTACTGGCAAGGGTAAAAGTTTGACAAGTGAGACAATTGAATTTGATTAGCATGCGCATCTAGATTAGAAAGACTTAGTCAGGCAAAGAAGAAATTAAAGCAGAGAGAAATTAAGCAAGGTGTGATGGGTGCACACTACTCAACTCCCACATTCTTAAGAAAGAGGGGGATCTTGGGCCATCTAAGTGGTGGTGCATGCCCGAATATTGACGAGGACGTCGATGAGCTCGGTGTGGGAGAATTTGATGGGTGCACACTGCCCAACTCCCACATCCTTAAGAAAGAGGGGAATCTTGGGCCATATAAGCAGGGGTACTGCACACCCCAATGGGTACTTTTTGGGAAAAGGTAATGACCCCGTGACAAAGGACACTGAATACTTTGGTCAAATCATGCTAAATCAACAAAGGGCTTTCTGATGCTTTCATGTTTTAATTATGTTGTGATGCTATCTTGAGCAATGCAAAGGTCTTACGGATGACCATCTGTGGATAACACAGGGAGCTGTAATGTGGTGAACTGTAACTTGTGACAAATCAAAAGAAGGTGCTGGTCTGTAGTAAACTATTTTATGTTATCTAATGAAGTAAACATAGTCATTGGTATAAAGCAAATTTAAACTTATTGTCTCCAACTCACAGTATCAGAAAGCATCTTTCAACCAGCTATTCAACGTGGTCATTGGAATGTCTATGTGGCTTGCCTCTTTGTCTTTAACTAATTGTTTGTCCTTTATAAATATGAAGCTTGTAAAACATGCTTGCTCCATATCTTTTTTGACCTTGAAGCCATCGTTAACTTTTATTTCATCCTTCTTCAGGGGCAGTGGTGCCAGAGCTGATGATCAATCTCCGGATGAAAGGTAAAATCTCATTCCATTTTTTTGTCACTTGCTGCTATTATTGTATCAAAATCATTGAACTGTGTATGTCTCAACTGACAATGCCTAAGCGTTCCTAGACTTGAACGAAAATTTTCTGAGCAAAATATTGGGGCTCCTCCTAGCTATGAAGAAGCTGTGGGTGATTCCCAAAACCCTGCTTACAGTGTAAGGTATTCATTTGCACTGTTTTAATGTAGCAAGGTTCTGCTTTTCAACACATTTACTGGTTTGCTTAATTTTCATTACCACCTTCATGAAAGGAATGAAGAGACTCCAGCATCAGTTGCTCCTGGAGCTTCTCCTCCGCCTGCCAGAACATCTTCTCTGCCTGCTCCTAAAGCTGCTTCGCCATATGCAAATGTCCATCCAAGCCAAGCAACTACTGTTTCTGGGACTTTGTCTCCTGGAGGTCAGGAATCTGAAGTGGCTGATGAATTTGATCCACGTGGTCCTGTTTCAGGTACAGGGATTTGTCTGTCTATGCATTTCTGTACTAATGCAAATATTTTAGCATATTCATTATTATTATTGATCAGTAGTCAGCATTTTGTGAAAATCTAATGCATGCCAAGTTTGCATTACCATATTGCTGACATGGGTGCCATCCAATAACTCCATAGTGACCTAGGGAGTGCTTGATGGTTGGAGTAGTCCTTGCTTATGTTTGTTTATTAGCCTTCAAATTCTATTCTAATTGACAACTCTTCTAATTCAAGAGCTTCTATAGCATTTCTATATTACCAAAATTTGAACAGTACTCTGTGTAAAAGTGTCTTTTGGGGCTGCCAGGGCTGTCATCACAACATTTTAGTCACTATTTGTTGTAGCTTTTTCATTTGTTATTGAAATGATCTATGCCATAATAATTTGCGTTGATAATATGTTGGCACCTGGGAGGGGATGTTGTTGAGTGTTTCATTCTGTCTATTGATGAAGATAGGCTGAAGGGATGAATAACAACAATTTATTTTAGCTGGAAAGATTTGCTGCCATAATTTACGATAAGCATGGTATCTGATGTAATTGTTGGTAAAGGAAAAGAGATTTCAAGAGATTTTGGGTAATCACTTCTGTTATCTATCACTTTAAACTTATGTATGTCATGTTTGGTCATGCCAGCTGTTCCCACCATTACAGCTGCTCCAACTGCCTCACCTATCCCTGCTGCATCCAACAATGTGGAAATGGACTTACTGGGTTCTCTGTCAGACTCATTTGTGCCAAATCCATTGGCTATGATGCCAGTTACATCTGCCATAACCTCAGAGGCTGTTGTTGAGAAAAATTTTTCAGGATCAACATTTGATGCAACACAAGCTACAATTCAGGTAAAAATACCTTGTTGAGTTGATTTAAGCATGAAGATGCCATGATTTTGGAGCATTTTTCTGGGGCTCACCCACAAACTCCTAAGAGCAAATAATAGAATAAGTAGCATGATCTTTCTTTTTTATTGTGAATGCCCAATTTGCCATGTGTGATATTAATCATGGGGAACATGCTAGTTGTCTCCTTCTAGACTGGAACTTGTACTGTTCAGAAACAATTGGAAGTATTATTTTCCTTGAGAATTTCATGTGTATACTGGCCCATAAAACAGGAATTTGCATGAGTATCCAAATTGGTTTTTTGTCCCATTGCCATTGATTTCCGGCCATCTTTTCTTGTTGTGAATGAGGACTGACCAGAAGCTGTGACTGTTGTCTGTCTCTTTGTATAAGTTGCATGTTATACGAAAAGGATGTAAACTCATTTGAAATTTGGATTGTTGGAGTTGTTGTCTGATTAATTAATGACGATGCCTGTGGTACTCATAGATCACACTAATGGCACTTTATATCCACTGGTCAATTAGGTGTAACAGTTCTCCCACGAAACTAGATATTCAATTTTTTATTGTAACATTTATTTTAGTTTTCTATGATTATGATCTCAAGGTCAGAGCTACCTATCCTTGATGCAGCCTTTTGAAGACCCTTTTGGCGACACTCCTTTCAAGGCAATATCTTCAACAGGCAATGTCCCAGCACAGCAGCAGATTTATGCTTCTCCACCCCCTCACCTGCCTACACTAAATCAAAATGCTGAAGTACCACACACATCTGCACCTAACCCAGATACAGCAAATGACTTTGGGGCCACATTCTCTGCCACAGGTTATTCAGCATCTAATGCTCAGCCCCTTCCAACGAACTTGCAGTTCTTGCCTCAAGAACAGTCATCATCACAGGAAGAAATAGACATCTTGGCAGGCATACTTCCACCGTCTGGTCCATCTTTTACTGCTACACATGCAGGTTTCTTGGCTCCAACCAGTCAACCTGCCCAGCCAAGTGCAGGTTTTTATGAAAGCTTCAATGCACAAGGAGGAACTTTGGCACCAGTGGATTCAAACATTGGACTGCAGGCACAACAGTTCAGCAGTGGAAACTTCCTGCCACAGGCAGTATCTACAGCTCCCATCCCTTCCATCATGGCTACTCAAACTCCAGCTGGAACTTCTGCACAGGTTAACAATGGACATTTGCTTCCACAGCAAGGTTCTGCAGTTCCAGTTGGGTCACATTTTACTGAACATATTGCAACTGGACCGGCTTCACAGCTCAACAATGGAAGCTCTTTCCTGCAGCAGGGCTTTACTGCCCCATCTACTGCACAAGTAGCATATCACACTCCTACAGTACCATCTACTCAACATAATGGTGAAATCTTGGGTGATGTTTTCTCTCAAGGGGTTAATACTTCCATGGCTTCTCAGCCAGCTCTCACATCTTCAACAGGATCACTTACTATGGTTGCTCAACCAGCCAAGGAAAAATTTGAGACAAAGTCAACAGTTTGGGCTGACACACTGAGCAGAGGGCTGGTTAATTTAAATATTTCTGGACGTGAGTATAGATTATAATCTAAACAAATTTGCTGCAAGGTTTTCAGGTGATTAGTTAATTATTACTAGTCAGAGTTCTAACCACTTTTTTATTGCAGCTAAAATAAATCCATTGTCAGATATTGGAATCGATTTTGATGCTATTAATCGAAAGGAGAAAAGAATGGAAAAACCAACCACATCTGCTGTTACATCTACTGTCACCATGGGTAAAGCCATGGGATCAGGCTCTGGGATTGGACGAGCTGGTGCAGGTGCTTTCAGGCCACCACCAAATCCCACAATGGGCAATGGCATGGGAATGGGTGTGGGTGTGGGAGGTGTTCCTGGTTCAGGCATGGGTATGGGTGGGTACGGAGGCATGAATCAGCCCATGGGAATTGGAATGAGGATGGATATGAACATAGGTATGAATGTGGGGATGGGTATGAACGTTGGAATGGGGCAAGGAGGCCAGATGCAGCCTCCTGGATCAACAATTCCTGGTGGCTATAACCCAATGATGGGAACAGGTCGTAACATGCCTCAACAACAATATGGCGGTGGCTATTGATGAGATTGAACCACCTTGATAGAAAGAACTATACCATGTACATGGATTTTTGGGTGAAAGAACACAGCAACTTGGCATTACCATCAGACCCGTTTACAATGCAATTGGTAGTCTATCTGTAAATTTTGTGAAATGTGGCTTGATTTATTGTAATTCATCCTTCTATCTCACTATTCGTTACTCTTCTTTTTGTTTTGGGTCAGATGAGGGTAAGAAGAGTTGATTTTGTGCATTCGGCTGATTTTAGCTGTTGTGAATTGTACCACAAAGAGGACAACCCCTCCCTCAGGTTGTTGCTTTTCCTTGTCTTCTCCCCTCTTTCGGTATATATATCTTATGTAAGATACAGAGATTAATACTATGGTCCCAATGAGAAATAAATCTGGTCATTCATCAGTCTGCTTATTTATTGGCATTCACTCATACTTCTGTCTTTTGGAAACAAAAGATCCAAATGTTCAGTTGGTCCCGGCAAGTTGCAGGTCTTAGCTATTGATCAAATTTGTAGTCCAATAGAATACATCTTGTGGGGTTGATTTATGTAAAGGTTCGATTGCTCTCATCAGTAGTATTAGCACTAGTTTGTTAGGTACCGAGTGATCCCCACGCTGACAGGTATTAAATGAAGGAGATGCTTAAGGAAGCCACAGTATTTATTATTGGTGAATTCAGTTGTCCATGTAATATTGGACGGTAGAAAGTCGAATTAGCCTTTGGAAACCAAAAAGGTAAGAATTAGTATATTTTATTGCATTATATAAAATTCACTCGCTTCGATAAGATGCTGTGTCTTGAACGATTTATTGGAAGTTCCAAAGAATATGCAATCATTTAACTTAGATTTTTATCTTAAAATTTTAGTTGTTTATTATATATGTTGGTCTAGATATTGATAGTATCACAAAGCCATAATTTTTTATTATTATTATTTTTTTGAAGTGGATTCGAGAACTGTTAAAAAAATTGTTGACAAACAAAGACAACAAACAAAACTGATATAAAAATAAAGTGCGAACTGGACTTAACAATCTGTTCAAAATATAAAAAAAATCAACATTTCTTTAGTCATTAGCCTAATAACTAATGAAAATTGGAACAAGTAGACAGTTTTATCTTTCGAATGTTGCCTTTATTAAAATTTGTAAGGACTCTTATACACTCCTTCTGCGTAAATTCAATGCACAGTGCATCCTATTCTGAAGTATTTGTGATGGCCTGTTGGGGAACAAAATATTTCTCGGTACACTATTATAAGAACTTGCTTTACATTTTTCCCCCTTTCATTTTAGGAGCTTTCTATCTTCAGCTGAAGATCACCTTGTCCCGTCAGCTTGCCAATGGTTATTCCAGAAAGACTTGAATCCTGTCACCCATTGCATCTTTAAAATCTAGCAGTAGCTTCCCTCCAACTTCTTCCGCAGCGTCATCCAAGAGCTCCTTGATGTTCACACCGCCCAGAGCTGTGTACAGAATGATGGATAATTTGGTTTTCTATTTCATTTTAAACCAAGTTTTCCGAGAATGAATAGTACCTGGAACTATATTGGTGATCCCATCCAAGAAACCAGCCTGTGAAATGAAATGAGAATGAGAATAATTCAATATCCGGCTACAGAGTGGGATTACCTAGTCTCGTACATTGAAAAAGAAAAAAAGATAGGAAAGATCGAAATGTGAGCCAGAAAGTGTTGAGTTTACTGTCAATCAAAAACCAGTCTCTCCCCCAGTGTATCCTCTTTCACTCCCTACATAACAGAGAGATGGGATAGCAGTGACCCTACTAGGCACAAACAACATCTCTCGGGCACAAATAATCATGTAAGCAAATTGTATTTCATAGAGTTGGGATAAGCAGCGTAATGTGAGTTTTGTAGCCGGAACTTACAAATAATCATTATGCACAGTAGTTTGGCATTCAAAGATAATGAACGGGAATTGCTTGTTGCATATGCAGTCCTTTTGTGTATCAAGCTCCTCGAAGGAGAGAAACAGACTTGCATAACCAATAATTAAATGAGAAATTTAAACATGATTTATAACAGAGAACAAACAGTAGATACTTCAGTTAATTGAACATAAGGCAAGATATATCAAATGTGAAAAAGAGGAAAAAAAAAAGAATTCAGATACTTGAAACTGTACTTTTGTCTTATGTAAAGCAATAAAGCATGTATGTCACTCAATGATTCCAACAAATACATCCGAAAAAGAAGAGGTTTAGTTGCAGCAATGAGTCATTTATTCCACTACTTAGCTACTGATAGTTTAAGAAGCATAAGCTGGAAAGGCTAACATGATTAGATCTTAATTCTGCGTGGGAGATGTGAAATTCCAGTGGCAGTGAGTATAAAATCAATCACTAGAAACACTGTTACAAGATAGAGGAGAAAAGCCTTACAGGAATCCTGACATCAAGTTTTTCAAATCCATCTCTTCCAGTTATTTTGACTCTCAATGTCCTTGACCAGATCCCAGAAAAGGCACCTCTCGTACCATCTGCACCATATGTATTATATACTTCAGGGGTTATCACTTCCACAATGGGATCCTGAGGACTTCTACTTCTCTGCTCTGTACCATCTTGAGTCCTCTGTTGTATACTGTAAACATTACTGGTGCTAGACGTATAACCTACATTTGTATGAAAAAGTAACAAGACAAGGCAATCTATATGATCCATAGTTGGGGGCAGGTTAGTAAAGAAAAAACAGTTGGCAAGCCAATGTTTAAATTAGCACTAGAACCATGCATATCAAAATGATTAAAGAGAAATGGTTTAATGGCAGAACTTTTTGCAAAGCTAATAGTGTTCTTACAAGGCATCTGTTCTAGGAGAAGAAAAAACTCATTCTTTGTTAAATAGCCAACTAGGTTAAATTAGACATTGAGTGGTCTAAACAAAATAAAAATCTTGAAATCTAAACACTAAACACAAAATTAAACATTCCAAGTAAGAAATTAGGTTTTAAGGATGAATGCTACAAGGTGGTATCAAATCCCTAGTAAGTAATAGAAAAATGGATGTTGCTCCAGGTCTATGAGGTCCAATTACAACCCACCTCTCTGCAAAGATGCCTGACTTGTGCTAATAGCATACCGCTTCTCTTCTTCATAGTAGTCATTAAAACCTAAGACTTCTTTCATTTCTTCGAATGATGGCATGCTTCCAGGGCAAGGTATACGACCCCCTTTAATAGCATTAAGTGAATCCTGCAAATGAATGTTAGAAGTTTTAAGTCGGTGGGCATTGTCCAAACAAGAACAAAAGTTAGATTCAATTGATAATAGTAAAGAAGTGATCCTCCAGAAAAGAGAATCAATTATGAAGGATCTTAGTTGCTGTGCCAGTGGAGGAACAGAAAAATTCTGTTTCTCTTGAAGGAATGGATGACAAATTACCTGCATTGCTCGGATAGAAACCCCAATCAAGGATAGAGGGTACACAACAAGTTTATATCCAACTTCCTCAAGTTCAAAAGGAGTGAGCATTGGTGTCTTCCCTCCTCCTTCAAGCATGTTGGCCTAAATAACAACAGAAGAGTTATATCAGCAAAACAAAGGTAGAGTATTATATTGCATGAGAAAAAGCTCTTCAGATAAAATTCACAATACCAATGAAGGTCTAAACCATGGTCATGGGACTGCAATCACTAAAAACAAAGACAGAAGCATAAATTAAGACTTCAGGCACATGACTTTGTGGAGTATTGGCAAGCAAAATTGGGAAGAGTATATGGAGCAATTCATTCAAATCCAAGAGATCTTTTTCTGTAATGTTGCCATTGACATTTTGTGAAGCAAGGTGTAGAGGAAATCAATAGATCCCAAGACTCTATACAAAGCCCAATACACATTCTCTCTGAACCAAAGTAAATTAATATACCATTTTTGGAACTAGAGGAGAGACTTCACAAAAAGACTTCATTTCCTCTCTCGAAGCTAATGCATCAATAAAAAGAACATCTGCTCCTGCATCAGCAAAAGCCCTTGACCTCCAGAGTGATTCGTCAAAAGATATGGCTTGACGAGAATCAGTTCGTGCCACAATAACAATGTCAGAGCCAGCCTCTGCCCGGGCATCAACTGCTGCTTTGATCCGCATAACTGCTTCCTCCCTGGACACCACTTTCCTACCATGTGTATGGCCACAAGCTTTGGGAGACACCTTCCATTCTCAAATTTATAAGAAACAGAAATCTAACCAGAAAAAATTTGCAGTTTAAGCAATAACAGCTCTAATCGGCATTGTCACTCCGTCAAAAGAAATTTCTGGAGATCACAAAATAGAAAGGTTATGCTTATACCTTTACTCATTAATACAGATTGAACCATGAATTAACCTTTTTTACATTGACCCTTTCTCCTTTCAACCAGTCCAACACACAAATGCCATTGAAACTAGTTCAACAACTCTACCCATGGAGTTTATGAGAGACACAAAGACTCAAGAAAGAACCAAGGAAGAAAGATATATTAAAAAAAAAGAAATAAAAATATATACTTATTCATTTTCTTTCATAATACAAACCTGATCTTCAAGAATGATCCCTGCAAAACCAGCTTTAATATATCCCTTGACAGTTCTTTTGACATTCATGGCATTTCCATATCCATTGTCACCATCCCCAATAATAGGAATCGAGATGGCTTGGGTTATTTGTCTCCCCTGGTCCACCATTTCTCCATATGAAATATAGCCTGTATCAGGCAAACCTAATCTGGCGGCAGATATTGAAAATCCTATAAGAAGATGAGATCACACTTATTAACTTGCTTATCTATTCGATCACAAGAAAATTAACTAACAATACAGACATCCAATAATTTGCAGTCCATAATCCTAAATCCTTTGTCCACAATTAGACGGTTTACCCCTCAGTGTACATCCCCAGTACTCAGATTAACAGACATACATTGTCTAAACCAAAACCTCAATAATGCAGTTATATTTGCCAATCCCAGCCGTCATTTTTCCAAGCATTTTGTTGAGAGCATTACATTTATCTGAGCAAGTGATGAAGAACATAATTACAATTCACAATAAACAAAGCACAGATACAAGCACTCTGGGAAACAACGGCAATCAAGAGGATTCTTCCAGTGGCTGATGCAAAGTTAATACAAAAACACGGATCAAAAATCAGTAATTGCATCACTTAAAGTTCCACTCTTAAGGCCCATTTGAATCAGAAGGTATAAATAAGCACTTAAAAGAAAACGCATTTCTTGCCTTACAAGAGTAAGATATATAAGAATAAAAACAATTCAATCACTTTCAGGATTAACGCTGAAAAAAGGGCAAAAAGACGATACGATACCACTAGTGAAACAGTAATCAAACCCAGCTTTTTGGACAAGCTTAGCACTGAGAGCATCGAAACATGCGGGGCCCTGGTGGACCCCTGGCGAGTCGAGAAGCAGCCGAAGAGCCTTCGCCGGAGACGGAGAAATCCTCTCCACAGAGCAAGTCACGGCTACGCACCGTCGTCTCGCGGTGGCGTTAGATAGATCCTTAACGTTAACGTTTGGGTTGCGGGATGTGAGATTGAAGTGCAAGAGAGGGCGCGACGGCGGCGACACCGATACCGATACCGATCCTGATGGCTGATTTCGGTAAATAGCAAGAGAAACTCTGCCACTACCACCGTCGCCGCTTAGTAATAAATGAGATCTCATCTCTCCCTCTCCCTCCCTCGCTTGCCTGCCGTTTTAACTCTCTTTTACTCCGCAGCGGTTGTGATTATAAATGATGCAACCATCATATGAAACCTTAATTATCCATAAAACATTTTCGGATTAATCACCTGTAAAAATATTGAAATTTTCTGTTTATTACATTTTAAATCCTTAAACCCCAAACTTTTTTTTAACTCTTCTTTTAAAATTTAAATTTATAATTTTATAATAAAAAAATTTTTTAACTATAAAATTATGAAAAGAGTTTATATTTTAATATATTAAAAAATTTATTATAGTATTTAATATTATTTTATAAATTTAAATTTAAATTTTTATTAATATTAGAATTTAAAATTTTAAAAAAATAAGTAAAGTTATAAGCAGAGGGGGAGTAAAGTTTTTAATAATGCACGGAGAAAGACGGAGCATAACAAAGCGGGATGGCAGGTGTGGTTGCCGAAAAGAAAAGGAAAAAAAAAAAGAACAGGTGGCATGAAATGCTAGTGAAGGGGTCCCACTGCGGGGTCTCTTCCCCTTACGTGGCAATTTTCCTGTGAAAAAACAGGGTTCTGACAGAGATTTTGACGGACCAATCACACCCACGCTGCTCACGAGCCGCTCATCAACCCTCGTATTCCTCGGCTTCTCCACTCACGCTCTCTCTCTATATCCGTGTTTGTGCTTCTGGGGTCATCATGGTGATCGCAGCTGCTTCTTTACTTTTTATTAACGGTAAACGCCATTTTAAACCTTAGCTCTGTGCTTTTTTTTTTTTTTTTTTTGAGGTGGGAGGTTTTCTCGTTGTGAAGGCAATCTTTTGTTTGATTTGGGAAGTGGACTTTTGGGGTTAAGAAACTCATGTATGAGCTTGTATACTGTAAAGGGTAAATATCCATTTTGATATATGGCTTGATATGAGTAACGTTTGTTTATATACCTACTTGCTTCGAAGCTTTGAATTGGCTTTACATTGTTGTCTTCTTTTTTCTTGTTGAAATCAATAATGGGTATTGACCATTATACACTTGAAGTTTGTTATTTTTTCTCTGAATTATATATAAAAAATTATAAAACGGGAAGGCCAAATTTTGACAAGGGAATCCTCACTGACTCCTGGTTTGAAGTCAGTGCTAGTAGATAGTCTTAACTGTGCTTCCTTTTTTGGAACTCAGAATGCCGTTACAATTGACCTTTCTGGCTCTGTGCCTTTTACTGATGTCACTAATTTCTTTTCTTTGAATGTGCTTCATTATTTCCTTTCAATTTCATCATAATGTCTTTTTCAGCAACTAGTTTTCTTCTTGTTGTCAAGTCCTCAAGTCCTTTCCGTTGCCATGCAGAAGGACTTTATTGCTCAATGCCACATGAGGTCAAAAGTTGTTGGATCAGATCTTCTATTGACAACTGCAGAGCTTCTGATCTGTCCAGCATGGGGTAAATTTTTTTTTGGACTGTTATAGGAGGTTGGAGATCCTGTTCAAATTGTTTTTCCTTACAGTTTTTCTGTCTCCGCTTATGATTTCAGATATTACAATTGAATTTATGGTTTATACATCTGAATACTGCATCCTCTTTGGTAACCCCCCAAACAAAAAAAGAGAATGGATGAGTGAAGATCAACACTAAACACATGTACCTTTTATAAAGCTCGATTAGTTTCAGAATTTTTTCAATCCTTTCTTACTTCAAAATGAGGGATGTTTTATGGGTGCCTGTTACTGAGAACAGTATGTTATTTGATATTGAACAAAGAACGCTATCTGATGTTAATGTTCAGATCCCAAAATCCTTTTTTTGGATCAACACAATTCCATTGGTCATCTGTGGGGCGTGATCTTGGCCTTTTAAGAGTTTCAGTTGCTGCTGATTACTCTGATTCGATTCCTGATTCATCTAATTATACAAGTTCCCAAGGCTATCATCCTCTTGAAGAAGTGAAAATAAGCAAAAGAATCCGGGACACTCACCTCACCTCTGCTGAAATAGTTAGAACAACTGTTGAGGTATGTGCTTGTATAATAGTGACCTAATACCATTAGTTATCAAAGTTGTTGCTTGAAAACAATGCAATAATGAGTTATCATTGCAAGAATGCGTGGTCATTCTCTTCCTTTTTTATTAGGCTAACAACAATGCCTTGCTGGTCTTTCCTGGGACAGTACACTGCGAACCCCATGAACAAATTTCATGGGCAGAGTTTCAGTATGTTGTTGATGACTATGGAGGTTCGTCATGGTTGCAATGTGCATCCAATGATGTATAATAACAATTTTCTATTGAAACTGAGCTTTTTTTTTTTTTTTTTTGTGTCATCAGATATATTTTTTGAGATCTTTGATGATAAAAATGTCTTACAAGCACGTGAAGCTAGTAATCCTGTGGTAAGAGCATAATTCTTTTCTTTGAAAGGTTTAACTTTGGATGAAATGAATACATGATAATTGCTTACTGAAAAATCAATGATTATTTCGTATGACTGTGGCGGCAATCTCTATCTTAAGAAGTCTAGCTAGTCAGTCAGTTTCTCAAATTCTTTTTCAAACAAAAACAGATATAGAGAAAAATTTTGTGGGTAGAATCAACAATAATGATACAAACATAAGCATTTAATAGGTTAAGATTGACAATAATGATCAGATCCAAGAATATTTCTTTTACGTCTCCAAGATTTTAAGAATAATGAAATTTATTGGTAGTCAACTAACAGGAGACTCACAGTATAATAAGATTGCATCTTCAAGGTATATGCTATATGGTTTTGCAAGTAGAGGTAGTGCAATTTATAGCTGGAGAAATGTGATGCTATTTGGCCTCAGTCTTTCTATAGCTGGAACACACTGGTTTCAATTACTTTTTTAATTGTTCATGCATTCTTTCAGAATGTGTTGATTGGTATGGATATTCCAATGTATGAGAACAAAAGGCTAGCAAGCGAGCATAATGTTTTCAAGGTTGGCAGTAGTGATGACATTCCTTTTGATGATGACTATTTTGAGGTAAGAAATTACTTCTTTTTGTTTCTTGGCTGAAATCTGTGCATCTGTTTTGCTTTTTCTAATACTCAAGTTGTATAAACTTCAAATAGGTGACAGATCCTGAATTTTCTGATGCCCCAATTGATTGGGGACTGCCAGATACTTGCAGATGGGTTCATCCATTTTATTTTGCCAAGTGCTTGACAAAGGTAACTATGGCAATTGTTTTCCACTTAAGCTACTTGTGCAGAACTCTCTTAAATAGGGATCTTTGTAATGCCAAACTGTTTGTTGGAAATGTAGAGCAAGATCAGGCGTGATTATGACAGTTGATATTTGCTTGCTATTCATGGACCACAAAATTCTGTTGAAGATTTTCAGTGTCACACTGGGGTTCCCAGTAGTATTTCTGAAACATCCTCACTGTAGCTGTGGTTAATGCTAATTAGAGTATTGTTGCTTTACTGGTTATGGTTTGTTGTTGTGATTTCCATTATGTCATAGCTTTACATTTTGATCAACAGGCAGCTTAATCACTAATTAGTGGAACACACAACATTTATTTTGTTTCTGATTGTTTTAATATGTTGAATTGTGCTTTTTCTTAGGCAAGTGAAATGGAATATGGTAAAAATATGGACTATCCTTCAAATGGTGTTTCAATTGTGGGGTGCCTCAGACCTGCTTTTGAAGATGAAGAATCATACTTGAGAAGGTTATTTAAAGATGAAGATAGTGACGACTATGACCCAGATTGGAGAGGTATGCTGTGTTCATGGATCTAGCTTCTACTTAGTCATGCTCATGAAACTGGTGCATATATGACATCGGGTGGATGATTCCAAGATCAAATAAATATGTTCATAGATGATGTTATTCCAATTTCCAAACTTATAAGTTCAGTATAATTTATATGGATCCTTGAAAACTGTGTGCTCTCTCAATTTGTGATCCTCTATATCATTATATATATTGATGGACATCCATATCAATTTGATTCCTAGGCATGGTGTTTTCTTATTTATTGTCTCTATGCTTCTCCACAGTTATTTTGGCTTCATTAATGTAGTTCTTTCATCACATATTTTTTATGCCCCTTTTTCCTTCCTTAGATGGAGAAATTTTGAGCTTTAGCCCAAAAAGCGATGAAAGCAGCACTGGTTCCACTCTCTATAGGTTGGAGATCATGGGAATAGAGCTATTCTCTGTGTATGGGAATCAGGCATGAACATAATTCTATCCAAATTTGAATTTTAGCACATAAATCATTATCCAAATGAAATTTTGTTTTCTTTTGTTCTGTGGGATGGGAGGAGGGAAGTGGAAGGGGGAAAGTCAGTATGGAATAGTATTTTGCCATGATCATAATTAAGATGAAGATAAGGCGAAAAGAAATATATGCTTGTCTGTGTTGTTTATCAGTGCAGCTATCTTCAGATGCTAAAATAGTGTTCCATGCGAAAACATAAATGTAATGCAACTTGTTTCTCCTGTCACATTTTGTACTAGAATTTAACCTCAACCAGAATTGTTGTTTCGGTTAATTTAACAGTCTACAATTAGTTTACAAGATTTTCAAGATGCCGAGCCTGATGTCCTTGTACACTCTACTTTGGCTATATTGGAGCTTTTCCATGCCAAGGGTATTAGGTTCGAGACTGCTCTTAAAGCTCTTTGTAAGAAGAAGGGCCTTCATGTTGAGGTAGATAGTTGCTTCAAAATGCTACCCCTTTATATTTGTGTTCTATGGTTGCTTGATTATTTCCACAATTATTCATCTATGCATTGGCTGAAATTGGGTTTAGTTCTGAGATTAAAGCTGGTAGTCCCATAAATGAGTATATGAGGTTCAAGATGTGTGCATGTGTAAAGAAATTAAACATAAATAATTAAACAGGTTATAAGCAGTTCAGTTTTGTGTTGGAAGAAATGCAACTCAGTTATCTTCATGACATAAGAGGGTCACCCACTAGAAAACAAATCCAATAAAGGCCAGTCCAAAACCTGCTTGTGTCATGTCAAATTTGGATATTAATCTCTTTGTTCATCCTGTATAGCCACCACTACCTATCTCAGTTTGCTGAAGTAAACACTCACAGTTCAAAATCTTCAATTGGTGATTGTTTCAAGTAGCCCCGACTACTAATGAAGTTCTCTGCTCTATGTTGAGAAACCTTGGGTCATATGAGAAAAGATATGCTATCAAACTTTTTGTGATGAGAAGTAATAGAGTTCCTTAGACTAGTAATCTTTTAAGGCTATTTTTAACATTCGTGCCTTACATTTTCTCAGTATATTCTGTGTCCTGTACATTATCCATAAGAATTTTTGTGCTCATGCACACACATAAACCAATTAATTTTAAGTTCCTATCTGATAATCTCTTTGGACTTACACAGGGAGCACATTTGGTAGGGGTTGATAGCCTTGGCATGGATGTTAGAATTTTCTCAGGATTGGAAGTATGGACTCATCGTTTTCCCTTCAAAGTCCGGGTAAGTTATCTGTGGCTACCTAGGGTATTGAATGGGAAATGCTTTCTAATTTGAGCTTTGACAGCTAATTGATTTTCCACTGCAGAAATCTGTTAAATGCTAAAGACTTTTTGTTATTTGAATTGTCTAGCTCCTTTTAGTGTTGAAATACAATTCTGAACACACTGTATAACATCTTTTTCTTCATACAGTTACAATCATAGTTAGGTCTGCTTTGTTGGATGAAGGATGGAAAACCAGCTCTTTTCAGATGGTTCCCTAGACACGTACAATTTGTGTCATTCACTTTTAGGTTTGGGTCTGTAAAGTACAATTAGTCATCACAAATTGTGCCTAATACCAAGGCATTCAGACCAAACATATGTACTTCGATTCCCCTCCCCCCTCGTTTTTTTTCCCCCTTCAGAATATCTTCCATCAGTTGATGGTTTTCTTGATAGATCAGCTATTCTTCCTGCACCCTATCTACTGACTACTCACCTGGGAGTCCCACTTTGCTAACTGAATCAATTAGCTCAGCATGCATTTTCTTCCTGCCCTACAGGCCCCCTTCCTGCCCAATCACACTGTCCTTCATTTTACTTATTCTTTTCATAAGTACCAGGAAGGTATGAAGCCATCAAGGCTTTGGTCTGAAAGATGCTTATTCTTTCATCCATTATTGGGAGTAGGAGTACTTATGATTAAGTTGTTTACACTTTCCAAATTTCACCTCCGCCAATCTTCTGACCTCACATGTGAAAAGTAACATAGTTGCATTAAATGTCACAAGTACAAGAATAGCAAATCCCAGGAACAAACAATCCAGGGGGAAAGGATTGCTCTTTATTGATGGTTTCTAATGTCATTTACAGGCTACATGTGAAGCTGCTGCTGAGAAGCAGATACATCAGTTACTGTTCCCACGGTCCCGCCGAAAGAAATTCAGAAGTCATGGTGATGCGTTTAGAGACTCCAAGTCATCATTTTAATATCCAGTTTCTAACTAACCTTAAATTGATAATCCAAAATAAATTTTAAAGTGTGTATCATAGAAAAATAAATATTAGGATTGGTTCCTGTTCTCTTTATTTTGCTTAGTTTGATCTTGTGGAATCATGGACCTTCATATTTTGAGTTTCTTGTAATGACAAAATGGCACTCAAATTTAGAGTGAAGGAACAGGAATGGGGGTTCAGATTACGTAAGAATCTTTTCTCCTCGATACATTTGATCATGTCAAAGTCTGGCTATTCTCAATGATGAAATTGTAAAGGTCTAGACAAATAGTAATGCTATGCAAGTTTCTTCCCCTTCATTCATTGTAGATGAAAATTCAGAGTTTTGAGTTGAAAACGTGGTTCTGAGAATAGCTAATGATCTAAATAATGGTAATCTTACCAGCATGAAACCAGAATATGGGGCTGCAAGGAAGTAGTAACTGAATTTCCAATCTCTTCAGCCATAGAGTTATGGCTATTATTTTTATTTTCCCCTTCTTATTTTGTTGTGAATGGGAATCCAAAAGCAGCAGCTCAACAATTTCTTGGAAAGGCAAAGAACATGGCCTTTTCAGTTTTCTAAACAGGGCATCGTAATGTTTTCACCTGTACATCTTTCCCTGAGTTCTAGCTTTCACTGGCTTGTCTCTACCCAGTGCCACTGCTGGCAGGGTCATGCTTGCAATTATGCCCTGTTCTTAAACTCCCAGCAATGGTTCCTCTGCTGTGGTTTTGAGATCCAGCCTCCTCATCAAGATGCTTGCTTCCCCCAATGTCTTCATCAACAATGCCAGCAGAGCGTTGATCCTCTTCCTTGTCACCCCTGCACAAAAATTGCAGTTTTGTATCCTTATTTTATTTTTAAGGCTACTGCTGAAGAAGATCTAATCATAAATTGTTAAGAAATGGATATGATAACCATTAAAAAGAGCTAGTAATATTTTGACTTTGTTAATCATGTTCCAATGTAAATTTTCATCAATGTCACATCATTAGTTCCTTGGCACATCGAGTAGTGTTGAGTATAGGAACTTGTCGAGGGATCACTCATAGAACTTTATCTTGTTATAAAACATCAGCATCTATCCAAGTATTTGGGATAACAAGTAATTTTACATGCCAAAAACACAGCAGCCTGCCACAGCACGCACAGCCAGCAAATGAAGAACAATCTGCCATGTTTGAGCATGCATGAAAATGACTAATATGGGTATGGGTGTGCACGCCTGAGCTCAACATGGTAAACCTTAGCAAACAGGAAATTCCAGGGTATTTTCACTTGTTCTCCTGATCATATGCAAATGTGGGATGGAGACAACGAATGAAATCTCAATACTACATACCAGGAATAAATGATCAGTCCAATAGTTACAGCAACTAAGGCCAAGAAGTACATCCAATCAACCTGAACAGTATCATCGGAAAAAAGGATATTTGACTGGTGAGGAAATCATTGCACTTAGGTACTCAAACCAAGTGATTGCAATATCATTAGGTCACAAACCTTCTGATGGTAAGCAAAAATACGTATGAGGACAGCCCACATGTCTGATGTCAGCAGTGACAGGTTGAGCATGGTGGAACCACTAATCTGCAAATAATAGTAGTAAGGACATACATACACTAAAAAAAATCTACCATGCTCCTCAAGCTACTTTGTTGATGGGAGAACTAGATAAAACCCTCATGACTGACTCTTAAAAATTGCTGTCATAGACAGAAAATGTTGATTATGACAGTAGATGAAATCCTTCAAGCATTGAGTTTGAACCCCAAACATTAGAAAACATAAACATATGCTATAGGCAGTCATAGTACCAAAGTGATAGCAGCAGCATAACTTGGAGTGAAATTTCAGGGTGAGAGTTGGAATAGAGGCTAACAGTAGGAAACCCTCAACGTGCTCAACCAACAATTTACAGATTTGATAAACAGCAACACACAATAGATGCATAAGGTGAAACATATTTTTAAACAATACTTTCTCTTCTGAGGATTATAACACATAGTGAACCATCCTCAGGCTCCAAATCCAAGTTCTTCATCCCAAATGAAATCCATGTTCTTACACCCATGGTAAGAAGCCTTAAGGTAAATTAAGTCCGTACCTTGAGTAAGACTGGGACTAAGGAGTAAAACATAAACATTGCCACCGAAAATCCAACAAATGGAAAAGCCTGAAACCAATTACATAAAGAAAATCACATGAAACCAAGTGCAATAAGGTAAGTTTCACATTTTAAAAGCTAAAAGCAATACTGATGTTCATTCAAAGCCTAATCCATATCTGAAATCAACAATGGTATAACATCAATAGAGAAATAATTAACAGAACCCATCTATCGGCACATTGTTTGATGGGTGAATAATGATGACAAAAGGAAAGAAACGTCATGATCCGTAGAATTCTCAAACTCATTAAGAAAGAGGTATTCTAGAAACTCACAGCTCCAGCTGACCAGTGAATAGATTTAAGCTCATCATGCTCAAGAATACTTCTGCAGACATTATTAAGTAATACAAACAAGGATTTGCCAACAGAAATATTAAAACACTGGAGCATGACATTACACAATCAAACATTTCATGAATGTTGAGGGGAAAGACTTGCTCATATTATGAAGTTTTGAGCAAAATCACTTTAAAAAATAACCAATTAATTACACAGAAAAGAAATACAGGTCAAAAACATACATCATTTAACTCTAGCAAGCAAGAAATCTCAGCTGTGAAGTCAAGGATACATTTGAATAGCACTGATAATGGCACCAAAAATGCCAAGAAATGACATGAGTTCAATTCTATCTGCATTCTTCACAAGATACTCCTGCATATCACAGTAAGAAAATAATGATTACAAGCACCATGAAGTAAGAGTGCCACTGGGCTGCATTTAGCACTGTCACAAAATGATCCATGACAGAAATGTTGTGACTCATTTCACTTCCATCAAGTGACAAGCTTATTACAAAACAAATCTTAATAGTTTTGTTCCAGCATTCCCAGAAATGGCAAGTGAAATTTCTTTGGAAATATTGGCAAACAAGGTAAAATGTTTTCTCACAAAAGAAGTGAATTAGGAACACCAAAAACAAATCATGCTTGCATTGCAAGATAAGTTTCAGACAATCTCCCCAAGCAACAGGTAAATGTGCACATTACCTTACCTCACTGACATTACTGACAGCATACAATGTCGCACCAGCAATAACAAGAAAATCCCCTTCACGAGGGTTGCTCCCTCCTACATGCAAATGTAGCTTATCAACAGTCATTCATATGATCAAAGAAAAGTAATGTGAAGTAGCAGATCCAACAGCAATGCTAAAAGTTTCGTGATAAGGCATATGCAGCAACAAGTGTATTTAGCACTAAATAATTGATCAAATGATGCACAATCACAAATCCAAAAGGCAAGGCATCCATTATTGTTCTGTAGCTTATCAAGACATTATGTGCAAATGTCAAGAGAAAGAATGCAGGGAGTTAGAAGGATCAATTTAGTAGTTGTCAAATATACTTAATCAGACATACAACCACTTATGTAACATAAAGGCCAAAGAAAATTTTGGAAAAGATTACCTTTGACAACCACACAAGTTGCCACTTAATGATATGACAGCCTAAATTCATAGAAAAAAGCACACAAAGAAAATTGCATAGGCCTGGAAAAACTTACTTTAAGTTGCACAAACCAGATTATGTTTACCTGATCGATCACCTGCATGAACATCTGAAAAAACAACCATGACAAGGCCAGCAACACAGACACCTACTCCAGCTATCTTCTGGTATCTATATCTTGTGCTCAGGAAAAACCAAGTAAGAAACATGACAGAGGGGATTGTCCAACAATCCAGCAGCATGACACTTGTAAGAGATGTGTACTGATAGGCCTTCACCACTGCCAACGGAGTGAAGATGACATTAGTTATAATATAACTGAAAACTTTTAAATAATTGCAATTTCCATGTATGCTTCAGAAGCATGAGCCATGGCTATCATTTTGGAAGACATTCCATCCATATTTTCAGGATGATTCAATCAGAGATTTCAAAATTGAAAATATTGCATACAATGAAATTTCTTTGGGTCTTGGGATGTCAAAAAATTGAACCATTGAGAATCTATAGAACAGTTTACCACGAATAGATGGAAGTCCATACTCCATAAAGCTGATAATTTCAGAGACATAACCAGCTTCAGTAATTACAATATCACACATATGACACCAGTTTCCCAATGCAAATTCATTTTAAGATAACTTGTTCTTAACAAGGGAAAAAAAAAGCATGGATCTTCCGTCAAGTACCGCTACTCAGAAAAATAATTGAGATCTCCACAGCAAGGTGGATTTCTCCACTGCCATGTGGCATTCACTCACCAAGAAAATTGGCTTCTACATCTACCAATCCAAGAAGTATGTAATAGTACCATCTTGCCTGCAGAAATTTCAAACAAGGCAATCAATGTAGATGATGAAATTCCTACCAACATAAAATAAAACAACAAAAAGTGCAGTGAATTGAAAGGCTTTCCAGTCAATTCTTCTACATAGTCCTCACATCCAGTAGAAACTTGGATTACTTTAAAAATCATGTTTTCCCATACTCTTTTTCAATATTGTTGACCAAACTGATTGTGTTGTCTTTTCTTTTCTCCTTTTCTTTTTTTTTTTCTTGATTTAGTCTCAATCTCATCCACCTCATCTCTACAGCTCAGCCATAGGCATGCTATGAATGAAATTGTCTTTCAGTGGATGATATGTCAAAGGAATCTATCCATAAATCAAAGAAAGAAGCAGAACTGACAAAATGAAAAAGGCAGAAGGAAAACTATGAAGCACGCTGAGCCACCTTAAGTGGTTTCCTCTGGTAAAGCATAATGCATCCATAAACAATGGCCAAGAGCACATAGTTCAGAAAAGACTGAGACGTAGGTGCATTAACACCTGAATGAGAAATCAATATATAGATAATCAAGTTTTAATGAATCATCATGGACATTTAAAAAAGAAAAAGAAAAAAGAAAAAAGAAAAAAAGAAAAAACTTGTCAAGGAAAAGCTCCAATGAAAGAAGAAGAAACGTCAGAATGGGAAACATATGAACATTGTAAATATTCATTTTGCATTGGCAAAATTCCAATAACACCACGAACAGAACAGAGCAGAACATATTAAAACAGAACAGCGAAGAACACCCTCCAGCTTCTTTTTGCCCAGAATTGGTTATTTCTTATAAAGCGCACTTGCATAACCGACTGAATGACTAGTAGTTTATAGACAGAAACTAAAATTTTCAACTCTCTATTATTGTTAAGAAGAGCATTTAAAAGGCCTAAACTAAAAATAAATTTTCAAACGGCAACTCAAAAGTGTATCTGATATTCAATACAAACAACAAAACTAGACCACCATCTACCTGTCACACATATAAAATACAAAATACATTGTATCACACGCAGAGAGAGAGAGAGAGAGAGAGAGAGAGAGAGAGAGAGAGAGAGAGAGAGAGAGAGACAGAAACAGACATAACCTCTTCTAGCAAGCTCCGAGGACGAGAAAGCAGTTGAAGTGATGAGCAGAGATAGAAACTGGCCCAACCCAAGACCAATCAGTGTTTTCTTACACCAAAACTCATTAAAGTTCATCATTTTCTTCTCTCCAGCCCTCTACCCAGCGCCAAAAAAACAAAAAGGCCTTCAAAACCAACAATTTACAAAAACAAGTGAGTGAATAAACCACAAAAACTCCAAGAATCCAATAACAACCAACAACTTAGATATCCCAAAGTGAGTGAATTGGCCAATCAATCACCAACCAGTTACAGAACGGTGCCGGCGAGCACTCTAGCGTCTGCCAAGTATATAACAACGCGAATGCTTGGGGCTCGTGAAGAGTGTCAGACGAAAGTGGCAGGAGGGCCCTTTCTTTTTTGGTCTTGTTCTTTCATTAAAAGTGGGTCTTTGGACTTTTACTAAGTTCTACACGCAACACACGTTCCCGTTTGGCAAATTGGATGGCCACGATTGAGTTGCGTGTACTTTCTCCTCTGGCTTTGGACGCCTCTCCTTTTTTGCGATTTTCTAAAGGAAATGATTAGTGACTGATATTTTCTTTTTAAACTTTTTTTTTTTAAAAAAAACATAAATAAAATCTTTCTGTTTCAATCTCGTTCCCAAGAGGCGTGTTGGCTCAGGTCATTCAAGTTTGTTTGAAAAATTCTTTATGAACCTAAATTTCACTGATATAAAACAATTGGATATTATAAATAAGATACTTTATATTACGCAAATAATAATTTATGTAATATATATAAAAAATTTATAATAAAATATTATGAAATTATAATTTTTTTTTATATTATATAAATTATTATTAATATAATATAAAATAATATATATTATAAATTATTTTACTTCTATTAATATTGATTAGTTATTCAACCCTTTTATCCATGAATTATTGAAGTAAATGTTGAGATTTCAAATACAACTAAAGTAAAAGAAAAACAAATAGATAGTTAATAAGAATGAATCACTAATAAATTCTAAAATATTAAATTTATAAATTAAAATATAATATTAAATTTTTGAATATATTATCTATTTAAATTTTATTAAAATTTCTTTTAATCTTGAGCTCTCAAGTTATCTAATAAACAGTATCTCATATTTACTAACAAAATAATAATAATAATAAGTAATATATGTTTTATAAATTTAATATTTTAAAATTTTAAATTAAAATATAATAATAATTCTCAATTCTTAATCCATCATTGTCTTCTGACAGGAGGAAAAAAAAAAAGCCACCATGGTCACTCGTAGCGACCTCCTAACCCCAACAAGGGGTGAACTACATTAAATGGGACCAAAAGTCAGCTAGTCCTCTTGAGGTCAAACCGACCATTGTTTCGCTGAAGATTCGATTCGTCAAGGGGTAATTAGGAGATTAAAAAGACACGTCCCCCTTTTATACGGTGAGATGGCCGATTGCACTGGTAAAGTTGGAGCTTCTTGCCCAGCCTGACCTGTACTCGTTCTACGTGCTTTCTTACGGCTCATTTCTAACCAACTGTTTTTTTTTCAGTTCTGCTCACATACAGCTGCATTTCTGTTTTTAAAAATGTCAAAAAAAAAAATAAAAAAGACAACCCTTAGTGATTGTGTTTAACAATTACTGTTTCACCGACTGGTCATAGGCTTTCCAAACCCCAGGAGTCGTGTAAGGATGGTAATAAGCAATTTTGAGAACTTGTTTGTCCTTTACACAACTCATTGCTCGTTTTCGTAGACAGGTGAAAATCCAGTATCACATTAGAGTCTATGCCAAACTATCATGTGGATTCGCATCTTTTACAGAATTCACTGTAACTTTCAGAGCCAGAGAGTGGTGAGGGATCTTTAAGAAATCACTCTTCTAATCCAATCACAGAGAACAGATAGCAAAGCCTAGCTCTATTGACCATTATTGTTGCCACCATACTGAGTCGAATTTCCATTCCAAAAGGTATTTCTGTCACCAAACCTGGCATCATCTTCATGTTTCAATGTGTGGATATTGCTTCCATAACGGGATGTTGCTGTTCGCCCGCCACCATTATCATTTCTGCCAGTCATAGAACTTTCTTGGTTTGAGGAATGGCTTCTGTCCCCTCTTGCAAGGTTGCTCCGAGGTGCTGGATTTGGATCTACAGTATAAAAGTCAGTTTAAAGCATGAACTGTATTAGCAGACATGTTCACAGAAATGATTCTTTAGTAAGGTCGCCCCATGCCCCCAGTGTTCCATTTATAAACGTTCACAGAAGCACACTAATATATGCCACAGTTTATAGCAGGAGAAAAAACAAATCCAACTCAGAACACTCTGCTGCTAGTTTTCCAGCCCTGGTTCAATAAATTTTACTTCAACAGAACTTGCAGCTACGAGTAAGAAAAAGAGCTCTAATATCAAAAGTAATCAAAATGCAAATAAAAACTTTCATAAACTTATTTCTGAAGAAACTTGCAGGTGCCATCCCACCAATCTATCAGGCAAAATGGTTTCTAAAGAACTAAATCCCAAGTTGGAGCACTAAAATGGGAAGAATACATGTGCATCAGTGAACATTGTTGGAAATTCAAAAAATAAAATAAAGACCATTAAACCAAACATAGACAAAATTAACAATAAAGTTAATAAGCAAATTGCTACACATGGAAAATTATGAGGCTGACATCTTTAATCAACTGAGGTAATAATTCCTCATAGAAAAGTTCCATTAAACAAATGTTATGTGAAGCTTTCATTAAGAAATATATATATGAACATGTTCCAATACAACATGCATAAGAAAATGGTATGGAAACTCACTGTATTCCCACGTGCCAGTCTGAGATTGCCCTGTACTTGATGATTCAGCATTACCACGGAGATAGGCAAGAGGATTAATATAGGACAAAATCCTTCTGACAAATGTGAAATAGCCCCCTTCGTTCACATTTAATGAACTTGTATTGGTTGTCTGATACAAGGAAGAGCCTCCTTTGTGGTAACTAGTGGCTCCTTGGCGAGGAACCACTATCAATGTTTGTCTGTTCAATAGGCCCAACTGTGACAATGACCGACCCAAATCTGCAACAGGTTCAAATGAAACACATGTTCATAAACATTTTATCAACTCATTTAAAAATTCCCCCCTCTCCCCACCCACCAACCCCTTTCTCTCAGTGGTGACATGACTGGATTTCTGATGAAAATAGCACCCCCATCATCTCAGCGACCTATTTAGAAACTTACAGAAGATCACAGAAATTTTTTTCCCCATATCTTAGCCTAAGAAAAGCACACTTGTCAAACAACAGATTAAAAAAAAAATCTTTGCTCAGCAAGTTCCAACAACAGATTTGTCAAACAAATTGCGACATTCAACTGCAAAAAGGAAACAGCACAGACTTCAAACCAATGGCATTATGATTCTAAAACGAACTAAATTAAATGCATAACAGAATATAAAATAAGTATTAGTGCTATTACACAGACAATGGTGAAGTTATGCAATCAATCAAAACAAAAATAATAGAAGATATTTCTTTTTTGAGCCATCAGCACTCAAAAAAGCAGTTATTATCTTCGACATCTAGAGTTTCCCCTCAATCCAAAAGAACATGTCCACAATAAACACAAAAGGCGTTACTGTACCAAACAACTTTTCTTCTTTAGACATGAAGACAACAGTTTAAAGAATCCAGTAAAAGATTCTCTGAAGACAACACATTAATCATATGTATTCTTGGAGACAAGGAGATTAGATTCTTGACCGCATCTCAACCTTCCCTTAGATGGTGTATTAAATTGTGTTGTTAGAGCCAGTTTGGCCACAAAGTGGAGATGACACAATGAATTAATTTGAAAATGAAAAATTTATAAAAGTACATAACCGCAATCCACATAAATCCTGCAAACATTCATGGAATCATAGTAGACGTTGCAGAAAATTCCATTACAAATGGATGCTAATCAATTCCATGTAAAAACAAAGTCAGCAAGAAATTGTTCAGGTTGAAGACGTTGCCCAAAAAGACAGTAAGATAACTAAAACCATACCTTCATCACAGAACACCTTGCGAGGATAAGGAATGGCCAGATCATATGAGCCAATGCCACTTCCTTGGTTTCTGTCTACATAGACTTTGATGATTCCTAAAGTGGTTGAGACAGAAAATTTCTCTTGTAAGCTAACACCATTGGGTAACCGGATATTCAAATGAACATCATTTGATGCATTGAGTCTTGCACCATTGTCTGACACATCAAGCTTCTTGACATCCAGGCATTCTGTCTTTTCATCTGAAGTGAACTCATTTGTTCCAGCAATTTTTGACTGTGAATCTCCCTTAGGAACACCTGAACTGCCAACCATCTTTTCAACAGCAGGATTGCCATCTTCAGCACCAGAAGACAAACGATCTATTACAGAATTCTCCATATTTACGACCCGACTACTAGGTTCCCTGGCTTCTTTAGTGGGAGGCACCGACTGTCCATCCCCTGCACTCCATGACTGATCCGAATGAAGTGATATTGACGATGACTGCTCCAGCAAACAACCAACCAGCAAAGCATATAAATTGCAGTTATATGATAATTAAAGCACATGAGGAGAAAACACCAATGCTGTAAAAATACCTCCACTTTTTCTTGATGACTCTTGTCTCCTTCTATCTCCTTGGAGGAATTCACTCCTCTGGCCTCTAAAGGTTTGCCATGAAGTGATCTTGATGATGACTGCTCCTGCAAACAACCAACCAGCAAAGTGTATAAATTGCAGTTATATGATAATTAAAGCACTTGAGGAGAAAACAACCACGGCATAAGATACCTCCACTTTTTCTTGATGACTTTTGTCTCTTTCTATCTCTTCAGAGGAATTCACTCCAGTGGCCTCTAAAGGTTTGTCAGATTTGTCTGTTGAAGGGGATTGAAGGACTGTACCAGAAGAACTTCCTTCGTCAGACAAGCCCATATCAGAAGACCCAGGAACAGATGGTTCAGTTTTCCTAGAAGCAAGTGCGGCAGACAGGACAGTTGCAGTTGTTTCCTGTACTTTGTGATCAAAATTTCAATAAGGAATAGGCAACATCAGAAAGCAACATGAGATACCGAAGCATGAAATCTTTTAAGTACAGCAAATGCATTAAATGCATTTTATCCCCATGTCAGCAGATAGAATTCTCGATTACAGTTACATTAACTGAACATAAAGACCACAATCATTAGGATCTCTTCCTGAACATAAATGGACAGCATGTCGATCCAGCTCATACTGTTTGATCCAGACAATAAAAGTAAATGAATGGGTAACACAAGTGAAATTCATTCAAGTGATTGAAATTTGCACAATAGTGTATGATTTTCCTTTCTAGGTCAAAGCAACCTAAACAGTAGGGATCACGACATGACAACCCAGCATACATGTTATATTTTTTAATCCATATAACCAAAACAAAGTATAATTGGGAAGGAGAAATTGTTGTTTTGAGTGAAACATGAGATAGACAGAGAAAGAGAAGATACCCATATGGCTGGTTAATTGCACTAAATTTTGGGAATAAAAAACTACTCCAACCTTCTGATTAGGGGATGTGATTTAGCAAAGGGATAAAAAATGAATTGAATGAAATGAGGGAAGGAAAATTGCACAAGCTACCAGCAAGAAAGAGAGTAGAGTACAGTGCACTTGAGGAAACACAGAAAAAAGGTGTTTACAATTTCCAGAAAGCTTAAAAAAAACAAAACAAAAGAAAAAGAGCTATATCAAGCCAACCTACTCAGTTCCCACAATAATACTAAAGTCAAGACAGAAGTGCCCATTGCCTATCTATGGACAATACTGTTCGTTATAAGACACACCTCGCCAAATAAGTCTAGTTCAGCTCCTTATGATTGCCGAGTTTTCTTTTTCAAGTATTTAGAGAAATGACATCTGATAACAGGAACCACAAACCAAACTGTTGATACAAATAGAAACAATTAAAACTAATAGATGGAAACAGATAGTGATGGCATACCTTGATATGGAGGCTCAACCATGCCCTCTCTAAACTTGACACCAGAACTTCAGCACTTACATATCCCTCTGTGAGTTCACACAGAAAAGGTTATAATGCCAAAGCAAGATTTTCTTTAATATGATAAATTAGCTTAAACAAAGGTTTCAACATGATTCTGTACCACTATGCCAAAGTTGAACCCCATTATATCCTATGGCTGATATAGAAGGCACAGATTTCTGCGGATCTGTGACAAAGTGATGCAAGGATACTTTCTTGCTTTCATAAAAAGCTTGGTGTAATCACAATTTAAAAACAGTAAACTTAACGCTCCAAAGTTAGTTGTCATATGAATATCAACTGTGACCAACTATTCAAAGACCATTAGCTTTTCTATGTAGAGGAATTTGACATGATGAATATTTAACATGTTTGCTGACCCCAAAAAAAAAAAAAAAAAAAAAAAAAAAAGCCTAACTAGCATCCAGGGAAGAGTGACGATGGTTCAGAAGCAATTATATGACATTTGTAAAGAGGATACATATTGCAGCAAAATTTGCAGCATCATTGCTTCCTTCAGGGATATGCAACAATATGCAGTACTTTGACAGGGACTCTGCCACCTGGTCACGGCATGTAAGTGTAAAAACCAGACTTAAGCCACCGAGGCATTCAGAATGGCAAGGTTAAACCATAAAACAGAGAGCATTACTTTTGAATCAGTCCATGTGATCTTTTTCAATTCATTTGACGCACCGTCCATACCTAAAAATCAGGAAATGGAAAAAATCAAACAATGAACATAACCAACATGACTTAGATTTGATTTGGATTAGATTTGTCTTGAAATTAAGTCACAAGCAAATCTGATGCATCCAATTTCCAATAATGACAATCAAAGGTGGGTTGGCTACCATTAAAATTATTTTAAAAAAAAAAGTTCAAAAACAACGTTTTTCAACTTCCCACCTTTTCAGTTTTTGAACTCCACAAATTTGTTTTCTAGTTTCAGTAAGTAAAGCCAGTTTTTGCATTTTACATTAAAATATAATAAAAACAAATAAAGAAATTTCAAAAGCAAAACAATTGCAGTGAAAAATCAAATGAGCTTTAGTAAGTAAACATATGCCAACATGATGCCAATACAGACAGTCAAGGATACAAAGGTAAAAAAACAATTGCATTCTTCTTTGCTGTTGTAAAAATGACAAAGGTAAACTTGAATATAGAATCTAAGTTTGGAAAGGCTTCTGCAACCTGTTATCTATATTTAATGGATAGTCCTACTAGGCCATCATAAATCCCTAAGCCAGTCACCAAAGCTGTCCCAGAAAATGCTAAAACAAATATACTTTCAACTTCTTGAATTTGAAGCTTATGAAGCAAATGTAGCAAAAAAAGCAGACAGCCCTGTGCCTCAGAATTCAGACACAAATCAGGATATAACAAAATTAAAAAATGGGAGGGGGGGCAGCAATAAGCATTTCAAGAATAATACAACACAACAGCATGCGGAAAACATTGAAATTACCGGAAATGTAGACAACAAAAAGCTTCTTCTGTCTCTTGGCTTCGAGAATTGCTTCCGGAATGGAACCTTTGTACGCGAGCGCAGAGATACAAGGCTCCCTCTCCATCTGCAAATAATAAGAAATTCCAAAAAAAAAAAAAAAAAAAGCGAGTTAAACAAAAAAAATCAGATTGCAATAAACAACACAGAGAAGTAATCATCATTCTATAAAACGATCACACTTTCATTTCGTGCACCCGGGCAAGAGAGTCAACTAGATTAAACATGGATGTCAATTTCGAAGTCCAATTTCATTAGCAGGGTTTTTTGATTAAATCAAAACAAAGAAACGCAGACTAGCCCTCAATTATTACCCTAAAAATCAAAGAACAACAGCAAGAAGATTAACAACACTTATAGCGACAACAAATCGGAGATTGAAGATTTTTGTTGCTAATTCTTACCTTGTGGCGTCAAAATCAGAATCCTTGGTCTCCAAAATACACAAAAGCAAACCAAGAAGAAAGAAGTGAAAAAAAGAAAAATTCCCAGACTCGGTGGCGTGGAAGTCGAGAAACTTCTATTACTCTCGGCGCCACGTCAGCGGATCCAATTTAATTTCATTTTTCCTGTAGAATTATTTATTTAAATTAAATGTTACGGGGTTGGAAAAAATTTACTGCACGTGCTTCTTCAAATGAAACAAATTTTTGTGGCGCGCTGGCCGAGGTCCATTGTGACATTAGATGATTAATTCTTTTAATTGGGCCATTGGCCCAAAATAAAGGATAATGGGCTTCTCATTCCTTATTTGATTTAGTATGACTTTTGTGTCACTCATCATAAAATTTAGTAATACAATTATATAAATTTTTAATTTAAAGTTTGATTTATTTTTATTTTTTAACTTCTATTGTCACGACATGCTTTCTGAGGATGGCAGAAAGCTCGGCGGACACAGAAAAATAAGAGAGTAATCAAATTCAAGACGGACAAAATATGTATATAACAATTTTTTTTCCTTTATTTTAATGCCCAATTAAAAGCTGGCTGGTCATTTGAGCAACTCTTTTTCTGCAATGCTTAATAGCTAATTATACGATAGCTCAAGATGACCCGGCGGCTGAGATGTGGAAACGTTTTGTCTATTCGCATTGTGCTGCCGATTGCGAATGCGAAGAGGCAGCAATCGTTGCGAGGGATGCCTTCCTAAGATTGATCGTTGACTGTTTATATACCAGAAAAACATTGATAGCTTTTTTCCTTTCTCTTTTTTTCCTTGCGAGGCAGTCATACATAAGCTTTTTACATGTCACGACAAAGCAAACCCTTTTTTGTCAGATTAAATGCAGACCATTTACAGTGTGACTAGAGAGAGAGAGAGAGAGAGAGAGAGAGAGATCCACAGTACCACAAGAAACTAACTTGTCGCAGTACAGCCTCCACAAATTGACCTTCGAGGTTAATTTATATAAAATTCGGTATGCCTAATTCAGTATTTTTATTGACAAAAAAAAATCATAAATATATTAATTACTGCATATATTCAATTTTACAATCTAAATACGATTAAATTAAAATAATAATAAATTATTATTAATTTTAATATTAATAAATTTAAAATTTAATACAGTTAAGAAAAGGGGCGTGGATCTAGCATCGCGAGGGGTCCTAATTCAGTGTGGTCCCCACTTTTTGGAATACAATTACCCCTTCGTTCTGTACAATGGAAGGAAATTGGTTGACTAAGAGGGATCATTTGGCACAAATCGGGGGCCCCACCCCAGAACTTGGCCGGCGAACACGACAGAATTTCTTCGAACAAGATCCAACTTTCACACGCATCCCAGGCAGAGGGATCAAATCAATTAGAGGTGTCAAAATTTTCTAGCGCTTGATTGCATGAAGACAGCGCCAACAGTAGTTTTAATTAATAGTGGTATTTTTATGCGTATAAAAAACAATTGCAAGCACGGAAAGGGTTTATGATAGTGCAAAGTGACATATTTTATGAGAACGCATCTGTCATAAGTGAACGTGCTTGTGCACTTTTTTTTTATTTTTTTTGGTTTGGAAGTTGCTCAAGTGCCACCTGTAGAAATCCACCCAGTGCTCAGCCGTTGCTTTCCTTTTTTTTTTTTTTTAAAAATAATTATTATTTATTTAATGTAAAATTTTGCCGCTCTTTTAAACCTCCAATTTTGGACTCCTGCGGTACTACTGCCACCATTAGGGTTTTAATCTCTTTTCTCAATTCGCCTCAAAATGGCGTCTATGGCCACCGTACACGTCATATCCCAACATCCGCTAGCCGTCAAAAGCAAACAGATACCAATCGGCGGCCGCCGATCTTTCATCCACTTCTCGTCGCCTAAACGCACCCAACATTTCCCCACCGTTTCATTTCCCTCCAATTCTTTCCTTCAAACCGTCGTCTTTTGCTCCCAGTCTCCCTCCAATACTTCAATCCACCGCCGCCGCCCCGAGTACGTCCCGAACCGCATCTCCGATCCCAACTATGTCCGCATCTTCGACACAACTCTCCGCGACGGCGAGCAGTCCCCAGGCGCCACCCTCACCTCCAAGCAGAAGATCGACATCGCCCGCCAACTGGCCAAGCTCGGCGTGGACATAATAGAGGCTGGGTTCCCTGCCGCCTCCAGAGACGATTTCGAGGCCGTGAAGTCAATTGCGATGGAAGTTGGAAACTCGGTGGACGAGGGTGGGTATGTTCCGGTGATTTGCGGGTTGTCTAGGTGTAATGAGAAGGATATCAGGGCTGCTTGGGAGGCCGTCAAGTACGCCAAGCGGCCGCGTATCCATACTTTCATTGCCACGAGCGGGATTCATATGGAGTATAAGTTGAAGAAGAGTAAAGAGGAGGTGGTGGAGATTGCTAGGAGTATGGTTAGTTTTGCCAGGAGTTTGGGCTGCAATGACGTTGAGTTTAGCCCTGAGGATGCCGGGAGGTTAGATTTTTCGGCTTAGAAGCTAAAAATTTGACTATGCACAGGGGTGGTGTACAGATTAGGACTCGATTAATGCTAGTTGAATTGAGATTTTAATTCTGAACAAGTTGACCGATTTTTCTCCTTGCTATCATCCAACCATTGGATTTGCCCATAAAATGCAAAGGAATAGAGAAATTGATCTAACAGGTTTCACATTGTGGATAATTGAGCCTGCTAGATTTATAAAGATAATGCTAATTTGATAAATTGCGATCCCTCGGCAGAGGTAGGAGTTACAGAAAATTGGTTTTGTAACTCTTATTTTGTTTTGCCTCTGGTATATTTAGAGAAGAGGCGAGAGAAGAAAGAAAAAGAAGTTCCATGTTTGAAGCTGATTCATTCATTCATGTAACAGAGGCAATAAAAGGCTATAGATAGTTGTTTTGATTTGAGAGATGGAATGGAATTAGAGATGCAACTAATTGTTTGGGAGTTCTTATGCCTTTTGCTTGGTTTTGGGAACATATAGTAGGAAATTGCTTGTTGGGATTCTTGTAGGTCAAAAACTATTTTGGTCAATATTTTTAAATAGTCATAAATATGTGTAGAGTTCTACTTTAACTGGTGTAGCTGCAGTTTCCTGGGTGGGATTTCGGGAATTGGAAGCCACTTACTCTATTACAAAATGATTGAATGACTCTTTCTTTTCTGTTTAGTTCTATCATCAACTGTGGGTTCAAATCTAAAATAAATTCTACAGACCAGGTTTATGAATCTATTATAATTGTCAAAAAAAGTTCTGGAATTCTAGCAGGAAGGGGGTGTTTTTTACAGAGAAATTTGCTTCTAAATTTCTTAGATCTTCTGAATTTTAAAGCTTCATGAAAAAATATCTATCTATTGATTTTTTTAAAAAAAAAAATTAGTGGTTGTCAGTGTAAATGCATTTATTTCTAAAGCAGAACAAACAATGAATTGTCTAAAACTTGTGTTGAACTTGTTGACAAAAAGATGGCCAGCTAATAGACACCAATCAAGCCATAGATTACTCTAGTGTACTTGCACTAGCAACACATTGAAATGTGCCGGGATGATAGGGTCCTCATTTGGTAGAAGCACATTGCTTCTGATTGACCACCTGGATAAACATGTCTCTGAAATGTTATGCTCAGGCCCAATAGACTTTACAAGTTGTAAATGGTGTTGTACAGTGTTCTATTGTGTTTGTAACTTAATCTTTTGTTTTTCTTATCTCCTAACAGATCTGATAGGGAATTTTTGTATCATATCTTGGGTGAAGTTATCAAGGCTGGGGCAACAACTCTGAACATACCTGATACTGTTGGTATTACTTTACCTAGCGAATTTGGAAAATTAATTGCAGATATAAAAGCCAATACCCCTGGGATTGAAAATGTCATTATTTCAACACACTGCCAAAATGATCTTGGACTCTCTACTGCCAACACTTTAGCTGTATGCATTTCTTTTTATCCTTTCCTTTTCTTTAATGTATTTTACATTTTCCAATGGCCATTAACACAAAGAAGTTTTACTGAAAAATTAAAATTCAGGGGGCATATGCGGGCGCAAGACAAGTGGAAGTAACAATTAATGGCATTGGTGAAAGGGCGGGAAATGCTTCATTGGAGGAGGTGAGTACTCATGACATTCAACAACATGAAGTTTTTATTATTGGCAAATTTGCTTTTTGCTGATGAAAATGGGAATGTAAGACTTCTAAGGAGTCAGTTTTCCTGTTTTGTTGTATGCTTAAAGATAAACTCCAATCTAGATCAACTTTAATTTACTTCTTGGGATCAAGACAAAAAGACTAAATTTTTGTCGATGCTACATTGGCCTTCTAAGTATCATTGCCAAGAAGAATTATCAAACACTTGCAAAGATTGCCCCATTTCTGAACATGAGAAGACTGCTATCAATTCATTTTCATGCTTGAAAAACCTTTTTTCCCCTTTTCAACTTCTAGGCCTGCAGAGAACCTGCAATGATGATGAGGGTACATCTTTAGATGAAGTCAAATCCCAATAGTGAGCTTCTTAAGCTTGAAGTCTGAAATTGCATTGGGCATAATCATATGATGCCCATTAGTCAAAAACTTGTTTATGGCATTTTCAGAAACTGCCCTGCTCTCTGCCCTGTTCTTTTAGTTGCTATGTTTATTGTCGTATCTGTGCATGATGTTATTTATCAGATGATTTAGGGAAAGGATTTGTAAGATTATGAGTCTTCTACGTACATTTGAAATCACCTTTTGCATTAAAAGTCATCTGTTGCTTGAAGACTGGGCAGAATGCGCATTGGTAACAATATTCATGAATCTCCAAAGTTTGGAACTGAGAATCGCATTTTTTCTTGGCATTTGAAAGCTTGTGCTTGTCTTGTCAGGAAACAAAACATCCCCAAGTATCCATAGGTTTAATGGTCCATATTGAACAAATTTGATGGAGCTTTTCCTGATGCAGAATCAAGTTTTGAATCTTCTCTCTCAATTTGCATGTCTAGAGCTATAGCTGTTTATCTATCTTCTTTGATTATTTCGGTTGATTATCAAATTTGTGTATTTTGTTTTTAGTTTTGTGTTTCCAATTTTCTGTTGATTAGAAATTACAATTATGTAGGTTGTGATGGCTGTAAAATGTCGTGGAGAGGATGTTTTAGGAGGCCTTTATACTGGAATTAATACTCAACATATCATTATGGCAAGCAAGATGGTATCTTTCTTGGCACTTTGCATGTTTAGAAGATTTATTTTTTCAGTATGCTTTGTTATTGCTCCTTAATTCCTGATGATTTTTAGGTAGAAGAATATACTGGGTTGCATGTGCAGCCGCACAAGGCTATAATTGGAGTAAATGCTTTTGCTCATGAAAGTGGTATACATCAGGTTAGCATCCACTTTGTCCCCAAAGATATGCAGTTCTATCGACCTAAAATTTACAGCCTTTCATCTTATTCTGTGTACATTTGTAGAAAATGGTGGTGCAATTTATTGACTGTTGTGATCAGGTTCTAATGCTTGTTGAAGAGAATATCTTATTACAGAATCTAATCATAGAAATTATTATTTTTTTTCCAGTCTATTGGGAGGTTTGTTGGGCCATGAGTAATGCAATTGGTGTAGCTCTTCCCTTCCCATAAATCCCACACACCCCTTCTCATGATTAGAACCTCAGACTGCTAGAATAGAAGTCTAAGGTCTATCTATTAGGGTGTCTCTTGAGGGATGTAGAATTTTCCTTTTGGTCCAGCAATAGTTATTTCTAAAACCTGCCCTGTCATGGTGAACATTTGCTTAGGCTTATATAATGGTTGAAGGTTATTTCTAGTAGACTAAACTGATCTCCCAGTTTTTACCAGGTTGCTTAAGAAGTGAGAAATCACTGATGATTTCTGGCTAGTTTTTTTTTTCTTTTTTCCTTCTTTTCATTGTACTTGCTTTTTAGCTTTTGAATTTTGTACCATCAACTTCATTTTTTTTATGTTTATCGTTCCCAGCTGTATGAACTTTCAATGTCAGCTGTCCTTGCATTTGCTGTTTTTTTGGCGCATTTGTTTAGCTTAACTTGGGTTTGCTTAGCAATCTGGTGTCTTGGTAAAATATAGTCTGAGTAATGATTCTAGATTATGAGCAGCTGGTTTAACAACATGGACTTGTTTATATGCTTTCTGTTTTGTAGGATGGAATGCTAAAACACAAAGGAACTTATGAGATTATAGCTCCGGAGGATATTGGTCTTGAACGATCAAATGATGCTGGAATTGTCCTTGGAAAACTTAGGTATCATTCTTCAGTTTCTGTTTTTACATTTATTACCTTAGTGAACTGTTTAGCCATGTTTGATTAATGTACTTAAATGTGCTGGTCCTGTAATGTATTCTATGCAGTATTTTTGACTGACTTTATTTGACATGGGGGTCTTGGTCAATGAAAGAAATGTTATTCAGAACTGAATATCCTTAACCTCTTGTTTTCTTCTACTTTTATCATTTGGAGTTGAGCTGAATGCATGCAGAAAGTTTTTAGGATCCCTTTCAGCACTGAATGTTAAAAATGTCAAGGTTTGTATGTAATTCGACAACAATGCACAGGTGTACTCTGTTGAAAAACGAATCTAATAATCCATTCTGTTTTCTTTTAATGGAACTTCTGAGTTAGATGATTGAGGGAACCTTTTGATTTGCAAGGTTTTACCTCTTATCTTCTGGATTACTGGAAAAAAATCAGTTAATGAATAAATGATACAATAGTGCCAGCCACTTTGTAGTAGAATAGCCCATGATTTTGTAATATTATAATGTCATGGAAAAGTTTCATGTGGCTTTATATCAATTGATGTCATATTTTCATATTTAATTTTCTTGTATATTTCACTTGTTTTTCACATAACTAATTGTATCAGAGCATGACACCTTTTCCCTTTTTTCATTTCTTTATTTAAATTTTGAAGTGGGCGCCATGCTGTTAAAGATCGATTGAAAGAGGTATTGGAACATTTGTGCACTGTAGCCTTGATTTATGTCATCCTCTTCGGCATCATCCAATAAACACTTTGCTCCTGTTCCTTTCAGCTTGGTTATGAGCTGGATGATGAGCAACTTCATAACATCTTTTGGCGTTTCAAGGCTGTAGCTGAACAGAAAAAGGTGAGGGTGGATTTGTGATAATGATTTGAGTATTTTCATGTCACTTAAATTACATTTAAATGGTGGGTGCTTGAAATCTCATCGTCTTTACTGATTTGATAAGTTTCCTTTGGATGGCTACTGGGCTTTTAAGTGATTACATGTATATCTCATATATTGTCCTGTTATGCATGGAAGACACTAAAGATCTTTAGCTCTGAGTTTTATGACATTGACAAGTATTTTGTCTGCATTAATAATAATAAAAAAAAGGAACATTCATCTATGGCAGAATATTTTTGATTTGAAGAATTTCTTCCTAATTATTGTTGTTTTTTAGTTGGCTGGTTTTGATGGAAAACACAATGAGAGAAGGTATAGCTCTAACATGAGAAAGATTTTGTACCACCTCACTTGTCTTTATTTTCTTGGGCTAGTGATACAAATATGCTTGTAAAACATTCAACTCCACGAAGCATGAGTTTCACATTTTTATGACCATTGGATTCACATTTGGTGTAATAAAGGCCCCTTTGGTCTCACCAGTTACTTCTTCTCAAGAGACACGTGGTAATAGTTTTGGCTGTTAAAATGAATGGTTTCATTCCAATAAGGGCTCAGATTTAATCTGATAGGTCTTCTATGCTCTAATAAAGATACTAGAGTGACAGAAGTTGGACTTTGTGAAAGATTCACTGGAAGATTCTTTGAAAGATTTCCCATGAAAAGAATGTGGCCATAGGTTTTATGTGGTTGTCTGCTTTTTTCAATTATTTTATGAGGATGCTTCCATTGACTTTTTATTTATTGCTGGTGTTCAAGAGAGTAACTGATGCTGACCTTATAGCACTGGTGTCAGATGAAGTGTTTCAGCCTGAAACCATTTGGAAGCTTCACGATCTGCAGGTAACCTCATAATTAGTTAATTAGTTTTGTCTTTGTTGTTCATAACACAAGTGGACTTGATTTCTGGACTACCCACTTTCTATCTTGAGCTGAATGAAACCTTGCACACAGGTTACTTGTGGAACACTTGGTCTCTCTACTGCAACTGTTAAACTCTTCAATGCTGTTGGGGAAGAGCAGATTGCCTGTTCTGTTGGAACCGGACCGGTGGATTCAGCTTACAAGGCTGTTGATCTCATTGTGAAGGTTAGATGTTGACCATTTCTACATAGGTAAAATTAGGATTGAAACGCCACATGGTAACCTTAACTAATATAGCAATCATAAAAGAAAGTAAATATAAGCAGAAATTTTGTTTTATTATTCTTTTTCTTGAGCTTTTCAATCATAGCATCATCAGGTCCATTCTATGTTGGTCCTTAGGATGGCCATGCAGAGCAATATCCTTTAGGCTCTATTTGAGGGATACATTATTGTCTAAAGGACTTAAAACTTGGCCAATGTGCAATTATTATCATTGATCATTAAATTTTCAAGTTCAATACCTCTAACAAGTATATATCATGCTTTTAAGCTTTACCTCAGACTTTCATGTGCTAAACTGTCGCAGGCCATAAATTTTGTGTTGTGACTCTGCAATTCTAGCCCTTTTTTCAGCATTTTTGTAGCTGCAGTTTTTATTAAAACAGAATTTGTGCCATTTTGTATGCACAGGAACCAGTAACACTTCTTGAGTACTCCATGAATGCCGTTACAGAAGGCATCGATGCAATAGCTACCACCAGAGTTCTGATTCGTGGGGAGCATCAACATGCACCTACTCATGCTTTAACTGACCAGCCAGTTGAACGAACATTTAGGTATTTACACATTCATAACATTTATTTGTTTAGGTAGGCATCTCTACTCTGCACCGTCATGAATCTCCTTTCTTCTTCCACAGTGGAACAGGTGCAGGAATGGATATTGTTGTTTCCAGTGTGAAGGCCTACATTAGTGCATTAAACAAGATGTTATCTTTCAAGCAGCAGTCATCAAACAACAGAGTTTCTGCAGAAAGAGTCACTGTGTCCGCGTGAAAGATGACAACTGCCTGCTTTATCCTGCTGAAGAGTGGGAGAAATGTGTTAATACAGTGGGATTCATGTACAAGGTGTGGAGAAATAATTGCCTATGAGTATGTATTCTTGTTCATGATTTTGTGAACATCTCACACTCGGGGATATATTTTATGTAGGATAAGATAAGAGCAAGACAATATAGGAGTTCCTTATGTAAAATGGATTGTTGTGGTGGCTTTGTGCGAAGACTGGGAGAGAGATTTTTGACTACGTTTTCTGCTGTGTTTTTCCATTTTATCGTTCTTAACGTAAACACTGTTGGCAGTTTGCATTTGACCGTCAGTGGAAGAGGGGGTTAATACAAAGCCGTATTTATAAATTACTCCAATTCATTGTAGAAAAATCTACCCACCTGTAGAGTCCTTTTTATAAAAGAAAAAAAAATATAAGAAAACAATTAATAACAATTAACAACACCAGTAAAGAGAATTTCGCTCTTTCATTTTTTTTTTATTTCATTAATTTAAGTACTCGAACTTTTAATATGATATTTCAACTTTAAATTTTATAGGCAAGAATAAAGGAGACTCATAAAATGAGAAAAAAAAATTATTTTTTATCATTTAACTCACATAATTTAAAAAAATTACATAATCAACATGCAATAAGTACTAATTATTAATTTAATAAGAAAATTATTATGAAATCATTTCAAGATTTTTACCTATCAAATAAAATTAAGAAACAAATTATATATTAATATAAATAAATAATAGATTTTTTTGTACATGATTAAATTTAATATCTTTTATGTAATACTAATATGTCAAGATATTATTTAAATAAAAAATTTAATTTAAAAAGAAAAAGACATTTCAGGAAAAATAAACAATAAATGAATGTTTGAGATTTTTAGTAAAATTCGACTGCATAACTAATATATATATATATATATTATTATTATTATTATTATTATTATTATTATTATTATTATTATTATTATTATTATTATTATTATTATTATTATTATTTCCTTCCTTCGAATGTCTCAGTGTTAGCCTATGCTTTAGTTGGTGCTGCCATGGTTTCTTGACATCCGCATGACCCATGTCGCCTTGTTACTTTTCATGCCAACCAAAGATTGCCCCACAATATTTAATCGGTTGAAAGCTGAAAGTGGGATGACTCATTTACTTGCTGTTTTTTTTTTTTAATTATTATTTCAAATTCACCTTCAAGTTGTGATTTGTCATATGAATGGTTGATTTATTTATTTAAGTAATTGTTGATTTGATAAATGGCAGTCATACACAAAAAAATCCCACTATGAACCATTACGAGAGGTAAATACTATTTATATAAAAAAAAAATTAAATTAAAATATTAACAGATAATTCTCCTCTAAACATTTTCAACATGTCTTTTCTTGTTTATAAAAAATAATAATAATTAAAAAAATATAAAATTCTATGTTATTACCGTTATCATTGTCCAATATAATATTTGCCAAGTGCCAAATCTGGGGTCTCTCTCTCTCTCTCTCTCTCTCTCTCTCTCTCTCTCCGCGTTTTTGCGAGTCTTTCTTTCAAGTTCTCCATTTCTCGGTGCCATTCTTAAAAGCCAACAAAGAGCAAACCCTCTTCTCTTCCAATCCCACATCTCTCTTTCTTTCAGTATCTATCTATCTATCTCTCTGGCTTTCGCTATTTTTGTCTCCAAACCGAGTTAGCTGACAAAAAACCAACAAATCTGAACCTAAAACCCCCCAAAGACAGACGAATAAAAGACACCCACAGAGACAGGCAGACAGACAAACAACCTGAATATTATAGCAAGGTTTTTCCTTTTTCTTTTCTTTTTTTTTTTTGGGTTATTTTCGGTACTTTTGTTTTAACGATCCGATGGTTGTTCCTGTAATTTCGGTTCTCCGTGAGCTGTCCAAAAAGAAAAAGAAAAAAAAAATTCAGTTGCCTCCTTTTTAACTCTTTCCTTTCTTATTTTTTTCTCTCTCTTATCTTTTGTTTTTCCTTTTATTTTTTTTTCTGTTTCCTTTGTTATATTGTTTTTCTTTTCATTTAGTTTCTCTCGATTGGTTCAATACCTTCTCCTTTTTGAGCCCTCACTTTTCCTGGTTCCAATTTGATATTTGATTGTTTTCTGATTTGATTCTGATGGATACAGATTATGATCGTCGCAATTATGGGGTAAGGATTAATGGGTCTGAATCAAGTTTTTCTTTGTCTTTTATTCTTTTTTTTTTTTTGGTGTGTTTTGGAGACAAAACCCTGGTAGAATGGGTAGGAGAGGGTTAAATTTGATTTTGATTCGTTAATTGAGTCAATTAGATTACTGGGTATATTTCCTTACCTGTGTTTCTATGCGGAATGTAGAGGAAATAAGAACTTATAGCGGGGTTGAATCATGAATGTTACGAACCTTTTTGAATAAAATGCCGATGCTGGGCAGAATAGGATTTTCTTCTGAATGGCTCGACAATTGTGAAATTTGACTAGACACTCCCATGTTATTTCATGATTTTTAATTCATGAAATGTTTATGTTTTCTTGTTCTTTATTTGGCATTGGGCCCGTGTGTTGTTTCAATCTTTGATTTTATATGGTTTTGAATGTTCTCTGCATGCTAGCATTCTTGAGAGCTAGCATATGTAATTGGCTGGAGGTGATCCAGAGTTCCAAACTCATGTGCACTAGCATTACTCTTTAGCTCCTGTTTATCATTTTTATTGGATCAACTGTGTAGCTGTTTATCTTTGAATTTGATCGATAGGGGCATTTACTTGGAAACTGTTTATGTGGTTCAGTTGTGGTGCTAATAAATTCTTTGTGGTTGTAAATAGGCCCATGCACTTTCTCCTGGCCCCTTTGTACGTCTGGGAAAATCAAAGACTGAGGACGACCTATATTTGAGGAAGAGAGACAAGATGCGTCGGTGGCTCTGTTGCACCTGTCAAGTAGAGGAATCTTACCCTTCACATGAAAGTGAGCACCCAAGAAGCCCAAGGAACTATGCAGATGGTACATCTCTTGAAATCTATCTAATACTTGTCTAGAAGTTTCCAGTAATAAGATGGAAAAGGCTCATACAAGCTTCATGATTTTGCCATTGAGCTTGTGCGTTTTCTGCTTTCCAAATCCTCAAGATAAAAAAAGAGTAAAAAAGACTGAAAAAAATATCCTATTTTCCAGTTGGCCATGGCATATAGGTTTGTGGGATTTGGGGGCTCTCACGTTCCCCCTTAAAGTTTCTGAACATTGTCATCCTGCTTTTCTGTGAATCTTGCATATTAAATCTTTTGGTTGTAGGCATCAATATACCTTTCTAAATCTTTAAGGCCTGTGAGATTGGGCTTGTCATCGCTGATCATTCAAATTTTACTTTCTAGACATGGACCAAGTATGCTTTCTCTTGAAGTATTTTCTTCAACTTTATTCTTGTGCTAAAAATGGAGCTGAGATGAATGATAAACTTGTTATGTTGTGGTTGTAGTAGTGCATTTTGATTGGAGCACTTGTTATTGTGAAATGCCTAGTCAAGTGATTTTACTTGAGTAATAGCTTGTTGACCTACATTGTACCATAGACAAAAGGAAACTCTTTAGTTGATCCCTCCTCTATTTTCTAGTTAGTGTGGAGTGAGCATAATGGGAAAGCCTTTTATTGTTTAGAACATAAATTTGGTTTATATGCTTCTTGATTGAATGGCCGTGGTAACAAACTTTGATTTTGCATGTTTTCCTTTGTAGTCAGGTTGTCCACTTAGTGCTTTTATTTTTGAAAGAATTTTATGTCTTTCCAGTCTTTGAACCCAAAGAAAAGTAAGGGAACACTGGCTTCACAACACATAACTACTCTTTATAGTCTTCTGCCATTGCTACTTTATCATCTTTCTTGTTTCCATTCACATGTTAATAGATCCTTGTGTCAATTACATTTGTAAGCATAATTATTTTAATTGATTACACTTATATGTGATAGGCATGTTTTCTGTAGATTAGATGTTGCCAGTGTATCTACTATAAGTTTAGTCTTTTTTCTTTTTTCCCCTTGGTTCTGACACCTGATTTGTTGGCTGTTTTATGTGTCATAGGATACCCAAAAGGTTCAAAGGTGTCAGCACCTGTCAAACCTGAAGTGCAGAAAGAAATACCCCCTATTGAAGTGCCTGCATTGTCTTTGGATGAGCTGAAAGAGAAGACTGACAATTTTGGTTCCAAGGCATTGATTGGTGAGGGATCCTATGGAAGAGTCTACTATGCAAACTTAGAAAATGGAAAGACCGTGGCTGTAAAAAAGCTTGATGTTGCATCAGAGCCTGAATCAAACAATGAATTTTTGACTCAGGTGTGTCTGTGGGTTTAAGATAAAGGATGACTGTCTCTAATTAGTTACTTCTGTTTCTAGTCCTGTTTTTTTATTTTTCCATTCGTTGTCTTCTCTGATATCTAATTGTATATTGATTTAATTTCAGGTTTCCATGGTTTCAAGATTGAAGCATGACAATTTTGTTGAGTTACTTGGCTATTGTGTTGAAGGCAATCTTCGAGTACTTGCTTACGAGTTTGCAACCATGGGATCTCTTCATGACATATTACATGGTACTTCTTGCTCACTCATCTTTTGCATTCGCCTTTTTCACTGCCATATGTATTATTGCTTGCCTATTAATTTTTCCCAACATTTTGGAATGGCAGGTAGAAAGGGAGTTCAGGGGGCACAACCAGGTCCAGTTCTTGACTGGATGCAGCGAGTGAGAATTGCAGTTGATGCAGCAAGGGGGTTGGAATATCTGCATGAGAAGGTGCAACCTCCAATAATTCATAGAGACATCAGGTCAAGTAATGTACTTCTCTTTGAAGACTTCAAAGCTAAGGTTGCAGATTTCAACCTGTCAAATCAGGCTCCTGACATGGCTGCTCGCCTTCATTCTACTCGAGTTTTGGGAACTTTTGGTTACCATGCTCCAGAGTAATGCTTCTCTATCTCCTCACTTCTGTTTGTTTTTTGTTTTTTCAATCATCATGCTCTTGTTATTTTGTGGTTGTGATCCCATTGTGTTTCCATCCAAGTACGAAACATTTGGCATGAGAAGTCTAAAATTCTTGACAGGAGGGTGTGACTTGACAAATGTGAATTTATTGACAAAAATTGCTTGCCTGCCACTCTCAACCTTTGTGCAGTTAGGAACACTATCTAGAAATCTTGCACTATCCTCATCGGGAACATGGTGAATATTTTTTGGACCAAGAAAAAACTAATTTGGTTGAAAGATTGTTAATGTAGAGTTCTGATGAATTCGGTGGTCCCTACTGGATACTTTTGCCTTGATTTCCTTGCTTCTCTTTGACTAGCCAATTTTCTTGATTTGTGAAAACTGGCTAGGGATATCCATAGTTGTTCGCTGAAGTAGTTACCACACCTCTGTGGACTTTCTACTCTTCTTAGTAAATGCATTTGTACATTGTACAGTTTTTCTCTTTAGGAAATTCTGTTTTCTGTCATACGAATGCACAAGTCTGCTTAACATAATGCAGTGTCTTTGCTTTGTTTCTTCCAATTACTGTATCATACTTTCATCTTAATCAACATTGGTTGGGAATTATTTGGTTGTCGTTGTCCGACAACCTTTCTTCAGGTATGCAATGACTGGACAATTAACACAGAAGAGTGATGTGTATAGTTTTGGTGTGGTTCTTCTGGAGCTTCTGACTGGGCGAAAACCCGTTGATCATACCATGCCCCGCGGTCAGCAGAGTCTTGTTACCTGGGTGAGTTGTCAGCCTTGTTACCCGAGGTTTATTTAAGCCTTTTTCTCATCATTTTTCTGTTCCACCATTTTTCTTTTTGCTTTACATATGTAGTCCAATAGGAACTTGATTTCTACAGGCTACTCCTAGACTGAGTGAAGACAAAGTCAAACAATGCGTAGATCCAAAGCTTAAGGGAGAATATCCTCCTAAAGGAGTTGCCAAGGTATCATCTTTCTCTGTGACATGATCTTTATGCCCAAATGCGTACACCAATTTTCCACACCTTTCTTGTTCTTCCCATTAGCAAATTGCAAGGGAACCATCGATTTCCAATATTTATGATCATTTTGTTTGTTGTTTTTCAGTTGGCTGCTGTAGCAGCATTATGCGTGCAGTACGAAGCCGAGTTCCGGCCAAATATGAGCATTGTTGTTAAGGCTCTCCAACCGCTTCTTAAGCCTCCAGCCCCAGCTCCGGAGACCTAAACAAAAGAACACATTCTATCTCCGTTGGGAATATCTGCAACTTGTGCACAGTTTGGTTTTATTTGTCCGCGGATTTGCAAACACACTATTGATTTTTTTTGATTTTTCATAATTGATATCCTTTGTGTAGGCGTGGGATTGGAATTGGACTGTGTACTGTCACTGATACGATATATGCCTATTGCCTGTTGGTATGTAACTCAATCAGCTGATTTTGTGAAAGTCATCAGTTGACAGTGGGATTGGGTTGTGCATTCCATGTGTTGCTACCGTTTGCATTGAATGGGTGGATTCCTTTCTGCTCCAATTACTTGTTAAATTCAATTAAATTCTGGGTTTGAGTCATTTCTATTCTTGTTTATCCATTACGATGCTCAAAATGCTGCAAAAGAAAAAGAATGAGAAAAATTTTATTGATTCGCCGATATAATTTCTTGATAGAATAATATTAGTATCGATTAATGAGATAAATGAAAATTTTGTTCAATATTCGGTGCTTTATTTATATTCCTGTGTGATGGTAAAGGAATGCCTTTTCCAAATGATATTTTCACCGAGAAAAGAGAAAGGAAAGAAAGAAAGAACAAAAGGACACAAAGGTAGAGAGCTTGAACGTCAGAAGCGCAGCAGTTAGTTATTTTCATGACAAAACATGAGAGTTGAAACCAGACAATTATTTCAGCCAAAGCTTTACTTAAAAAAAAAAATACTGACAAATTTTAAGCGAAAGAAACAGGCCGACCTACAACTCTCACAACTGGTAGCCGGCACCATCACCCGCGCGCGGACATCCAATGCTGGAATTTGATTGGTCAAGATCTGCTGCAATGAACTCGCAACTTTCGCTTTTACATTACTTCTTCCCACCCAATGCTGAGATCTGATTGACCTGTCACCTGTCACCTTCACTTGAGTCGTTATACGGAAAGAAAACGAAAATAAACTAACAAATAAATAAATAAAGAAGATAGTTGTTCCTCTCTCTCTCTCTCTCTCTCTCTCTCTATATATATATATATATATATATATATATATATATATATATATATATTAAAAGAGATAGAGACTGAAAAGCCGTAATGTGAATCGATAGCAAGCGAGGTAGAGAGGGAGAGAATTGAGTTCCGGTGGCCGGAGCTGGGGATCTGACCGGATATCTCATCTCCCGGCGAGTGTGGTTCAGGGTGAGGATCGCTTGCTATTACATTGAGGTGAGTTTAGTATTGTAATTTTGATTCAGTTTTATTCGGCATGTCTTGTTGAATTATGTTAGTTCGATTTTGTTATTTAAGTCTGCAGTTTAGAGTTTGAAGTAGGAAGATCTAATCTATTTGTTGCTCAATTATGACATTTTAGATCATTGTTATTTTGGTTTTGGGTTTCTGAATTGGTCTTGTGAGTGTGTAAGATTGGGTTTTGTGGTGAGTAATGGAGATCTGATTTTGGAATTTTATTTCTTTTATTGAAAATAGTTAATTATTATTTTTTATGATTAGATTACATTAATTTCTTTTAGATTATTTCCGCATTTGATCCATCAGAATATGTATCTTCATTGGGGAGGATTGAAGGGAAGTAAGAGAAATGAGAAGTAAAAACTCCATTTGGCAATAACAGTGCGGTTGATTGCATATACTAATTCAGCTTGTTTTATTTTTTGGGTTGAAATGTGTTTGAAAGTTGATTTATGAGTTTCCTTTTCTTTTTCTTCTTCTTCTTTTTTTTTTCTTTTTAATTTTTGTTGTTAGGTTCTTCTATTAAGAGTGTGTGGTGATTAGAGTTTGAACCAATGAAAAACGGCATGCTTGAATGCAGCGTTTGTCATTCAAAATTGGTTTCACCCAGTCCCAGAACTGTGTCAAGGGCATATGACCAACACAAGAGCAGGATTTCATCAAAACAACGGGCCCTCAACCTGTTTCTGGTTGTTGGTGATTGTATCCTAGTTGGTTTACAGGTGATTGATTGTGGTTCCTAATTTAATTAATCATTATATGGGTTTGACTACTAGATTATATCATGTTTTGCTGATTGAGTTTCTTTGATTCAAGTTTTTCTTGTCACTTTCATGTTTTGGCCTTTTTTCTTATCTCTCGATTCTTGAGATTTAAGTCTCCTTTCCTTGTCATTATAAGAGGAAAATAATTTCTTTGACAATGCTCTTCTTTTGTGGATTTCCTGACATGTGCAATTTACATTTAATGGCAGCCTGTGTTGGTTTATATGTCGAAGGTTGATGGGGGATTCAAATTTAGCCCAATCAGTGTTAACTTCTTGACAGAGGGAGCCAAAGTGCTATTTGCTATTGTCATGCTTTTGCTCCAGGTGCAGTTGATCATTTTTACCCCCTTCATTCGCCAGACTATGTGCTTTATTTATAAATTGTGCTCACAACTCTTCTTTTGCCATGGGCTTGTATAAACTGAATGGCCCATTGTATGGTACAGTAGAAATTTTTCAGGGCTTGCAAATGCAAGCAAGAACAGGAGTAATTGAATCAGCCGTTTCATACAAAAATTCCTGGGAATAAGATTTTCTCCATTTCTGGTGTCATCCTGATTCGTCACATTTAGCAGCAATATAATATGTGAATTGAGCTCCAATCTTACATAATTAGCTAATGACATGTGGACCAGACTCTGGAAGTGGAATCAAAATGTATAATAAAAAGAAAACTTTACTACAATGGTCTACAAATTGTTTTTATTTTTTCTTTTTATGGAAGCCCTCGTCAAATTTTAGGATTGTAGTGTTTCTATAAGAAGAAAGAACTTATTGGAGAAATTTTCCATAAATTATGTTGTTTGTGCGCTCAAGAGAAAAAGGGTGGGGGATGGAGGAAGTAGCAGAAGAAGAAAGGGTCAGTTGTTAGAAAGTCAAAGATCTTTGCACTTTAATGGTATCTTCAGGGAAACTTCCAAAATATGATGTTGCAATTTTTTCCATGTGTTAGAGGTTCTTGCTGATATTGTGAGGCGGCAAATTTTGCAGGCAAGGCACCAAAAAATTGGAGAGAAGTCACTTCTCTCAGTTTCAACATTTGTACAGGTACTAAAATTTCATTTTTCTTTTCTTCTTCTTTTTCTGTTTTCAATTGCAGATACTAAATTTTATTGGCCACACATTCTGAGTGGCAATATTGAATTTGGAAGATAGGAATATTAGGCTTATTTGCTATGAATTGCAAAATAAATCTCTTCTTTTGTCCTTGATACATCTATGCTGGCAAAATTTGGGAACCAGCAGTTATCCTAATAGAGTATTTGTGTTTGATTTAGGTTTCTAATTGTGTCTTACTTTTGAACTTTCTGTCTGGCCCTGTATTTTGGATTCCTTACTTTCTATTGCACCAAGTTTAATTGGAATTTTGGTCCACGTTTTTAACTCATCTTTGCTACCTGTGTCCATATCTGACGCATTTAATGGTCTACCAGCTGACACTTGACAGATTTTAATTCTACCCATTTATTGTCACTTCTTTACAGGCAGCTCGTAACAATACTCTTCTTGCCGTTCCAGCTCTTTTATATGCTGTTAATAATTATTTGAAGTTCATTATGCAGGTATAAGCCTTTTGAAGGGCACTCCAAGTTTGTGTTCTCTTCTTTTTCTTGTTTTCCAGTATTTAATTTAACTAATTTAGAGCAACCAAATGCTTGGTGTTGCCCATATGACAATTCAAAATTGGCAAGCCACACATGTAGTACAAACATGCATGCTTAGAGTACTAAATATAGAAGCAGTAGTATGAAATTCATTATATGTTTTACAAAAACTAATAAGTGGCAGTACAAAAATGAAAGGGTCCACACTTAGGTAATTTCAAACAATCAATCTGTTAACCACCCCTTCCCCCGTGATCAGTTATGGATAGCCAGAGACTCTTAATGTTATGCTTTGTTCTAATTTTGGATGCTGGTTGCATGTGAATTTTCATGACTTCTCTTATTGGTAGTTGACCTCAAGTGTTGGTGCTTTTATGTTTGCTCAAAATGAGTTAACATCAATTGCATGTTTTGCAGCTATATTTCAATCCAGCAACTGTGAAAATGCTGAGCAATTTGAAGGTATTTTGAGGGTCAGAAATTTCTTGTTGGCAACTTGGTGGTATTGCTTGCTCCATGTTGTATCGTGGCTGCTTGGCTCTAGGATATTTTCCTAGTTAGCAAAATATCCTCTTAAAATTGAGCAGTTTTCTTTTGCATGTTAAATCCATGTGATCAGATACACAAAGGGCTGGAAGGCCATGATAAACCTTGTCAGGCAGTGGCTTGTTTTAGTATAATCTGTTGATAAACTTACAAGGAAAAATATCCAGAAATGAGATACAGTGTGCTAAGAATTGTATATAAATGCTCAGCGTTCTAATTCTCTGGGATTTTATGGTTTTTAACATGCAGGTTTTGGTAATTGCTGTTTTGCTAAAGATGATAATGAGGCGCCGATTTTCCATAATTCAGGTTAGTTCCATTTTTTTTGAGCATGTAAGAATATAGCATCTTAGTCTGAGAGGTTAATTTCAACTCTTCTTGTCCTCCTTTGAGTATGCAGCTTTTGATGCCATTTTGAAAAATTGATTGGCGGTTTTCTTAACAGTGGGAAGCTCTTGCGTTGTTGCTCATTGGTATTAGCATAAATCAGTTGCGTTCTTTACCTGAAGGCCCTACTGCTATGGGACTTCCAGTGGCAACGGGTGCATATATCTATACTTTGATTTTTGTAAGTGAATTCAAGCTTCCTTTAGTGATGGCAACGACTTGCATTCTAACTTCCTTATGTATCCTATGCAAGCAGATTAACTTGGTGAAGATTTCTAAACTGAACATCTTTTGATTTTTGAATTGTCTAAATCTTACTTTAAGTACTTTTCCAGGTAACTGTGCCATCTCTGGCCTCTGTCTACAATGAGTATGCCCTGAAGAGCCAATACGACACAAGCATATATCTTCAGGTGATATATTTAAGCCCCTTTGTTTGAATTAGGGAAGTAGTTACCTTCTAATGTAGTAAAACCATTACTTGTTTCACCTTAGAAATTTGAATCTCGCTCTATTTGGGGTGCTGTTAGTGAAGTCAAAAAATGCACCTACTTTTGAAGGCCTAAGAGAACAGCCTTACAAATCTTGTATCATGTGGGGCCAATCTGCCTTGAGTTTATCTAAATAAAATATTGCTTTTCAATTTTTGATATTTGGATATTTTTCTGTTAAGCGAAACATATAGTCGGTTATCATAATTTCATTGTCTTTTGGCTACCAGAACTTATTCTTATACGGCTATGGTGCTATATTCAATTTTCTGGGAATCCTGGGAACTGCCATTGTCAAAGGTACAGAAATCTATTCCATTACCCAGTTGCTTTAGGATGATATGATTATATTGAGAACAATGCATTAATTGTTCTCATTGAAGGCTTTTGTGGCCAAAATTATGTGGGATAACATGCATTGTACTCTCTATTTTTATTGAATGTTTATTTGTGCAGCATTGAGTTGCTCGTAATTGGACTCACTTTGGAAAAGGGTATAACTTTTGAGTAACTTGTTCTTCCAAAGTGTTTGGCGGCTTGATCTATGCATGCATGTATGTTTATATTGATTCCAGACATCTATTCTAAGAGTAGGAAGGAAGTCAACTGTGATATTTATAAATGAGTTGCAAGCTGCAATGAGCAGTTAGATTTAAAATATGTGTCCTGTACAGTTTTCTGGGAGCTTTGGAGTGCTTAAATATCCTTTAGACACTGATAAGAATTTGGAGTGACTTTTGATGTTCTCTGATTTGATTATGTATATATGTTAGCCAGAACCTTCTAATTTGTTCGAGGACCTCATTTGAATTTCATGGTCAGCTCAAGAGCAATTTAATAAATTACCTGGCAATTTGGCTGGTGACATACTGTGACATACATTTGAACCTTTACCAGACTCCACAATGTGCCCTGGCACACTTGCTTAACCCTAGTCATTGGACATTAGTGAGATGCCCAAAACTGGGTTGGTTTTTTGGCTGCTGCAGTCAAACTTTTGAGTTGTTAAAGTTGTGGCATGATAGTCTTCATATTGAATGTTGCAGGTCCCAGTAGCTTCAACATCTTAGAAGGGCATTCAAAAGCTACAATGCTCTTAATATTGAACAATGCAGCCCAAGGAATTTTGTCCTCATTTTTCTTCAAATATGCAGGTTTGATGATGTTTTATATGTTGTCCTTTTGCACAAAACACTGAAGAGGATGCACCTGACATTAAAACTGCTAAAAACATGCTGGTAGGATTTCACTTTAGATGCATGCTGTAATGAACCATACCTTAATAATTTTTGTGGCTTATATGGATTGGTAGCATTGGTTATTGTGTTCAGATACAATTCTTAAGAAGTACTCTTCAACAATTGCCACTATCTTCACGGGCATTGCATCTGCTGCGCTGTTTGGGCACACCTTGACTATCAATTTCATGTTAGGAATTTCAATTGTGTTTATCTCAATGCACCAGGTGATTATGAAGCAATGGCCAGTTGACCTTTTAAATGGATAATTTACTGGAAGAAAAAAAAATTTAGGACAAACAAAATTAAAGCACTTTCTTTTTGCTTTTGCTTCTGTGATGTTTCAGTTTTTCTCACCACTCTCAAAAGTCAAAGATGAACAGCAGCATGGCTTGATGGAACTACGGGATGTTCAGGATAGCCACAGGTAAGGTGTCTTACTATGTGCATAGATCAGATTAAAAATAAATAGCAGGCAGCTCGTTTGATTTGGCAGCTCATTTTCATCACTCCAATCATAATTCCTAAAGCATCTATTTTCCTGTTCAGGTCCAAAGAGTCATTCATAAATATGGCTGCAGGAGCAAATGAAGAGGTGTGAAACTTTGAATATCCCATTTTGTTCTGTATTTTCTGAGAATGATACTTACACTGATATGTTTGTTGTCTCTTCAGACTAGTCATCGTGTGGGACATGACGAGAGACAGGCTTTACTTCCCACCTAGAGTTTTTGTAGGTTAGGATACACAAGAAAGGTGTGAAATAATGAATATTCATTTTTGTTTTTCCTTGACATTGGATCATAAAGTTTCCTACTTTGCCCCCAAATTTTGACACCATGGCACTGTAAATTCTATGTCAGGATGTTTCTTGGAAGGAATTCTTTTGACTGGACTTATTGTACCGTACAGGTGATAGGTCTATTGTCCAAAAATCACAAAATAATATATATTTTGGAAGTATCTTTTTACAGATGAGACTCATTCACCAGTTGGCATGCTGAGCCTCAATACGTGGATAACCACCCAATTCACCCTGGGGCTAGGGTGTCCCTGCTGGAGAACTAGAAATAACCAAACATGGTCGGGTGGGTGCCTGGTTCGCAGGTTTCTTGCCTGCCTTTTTGAATATAATCAATTGGCGTTACTGATGTCACTTTTATTCTTTCCTTTAGATCCTCGTTTTTCTTTTAATTGAATGCCAATTTTTGGATCCTTCCATTGTGTCAGAGTTCATATGTGAATGAAAAAACATAAATTGTCTCTTTATGTTCACACCAAGAACAATTAGCATATTTTTATGTACGAGTGGTACATTCTGAACGTTTCATGTTGCAATTATAAAAATAAAAGGGCATTTCTTTGATGCAGTCTCGTAGATTGGATCTAATGCTTCAATACATTCTAGGAAAATGACTTTTAATTCACTGTGTACAAAAAATTTTGTTGGTGATCAACAGGGGGCAATCATGAAAAGGGAAAGGCTAGAGATGAAAATTTCATCATATTTTCCATCCAAATAATTTTTAAGGCAAATGAAAATTTCTCAAGAGCTCTTACAGCCTATTCCTTGATACTCACACCACTTGCTGTATGGAGAACTTCCCTAACTTACTCAGGAATGGCACAGGCATCCCCTTCCAAACCACTTTCTACTACCATCCTGAAGACTGTTTTTAAGCTTATAATAAAGACCAATTTTACCATTGACAGAAGAATGTAGCGAAGAAGCCTCTTTGCAATCGACAGTAGCTTCATTAACGACAACAGCTTCATTGGTTTACATCATGCCCTTTTCAAGACGCCTCAATCTAGAGATGCTTCTGGTGACAACACCCTTTGTTTTGTTGTTGAATTCCTCCCTTGCTGTTTCTGCTGCATAAAAGATTCCACTTGCATTTCCCTGATTGTGATTGCCCTTAGCCTTATAATTCTTTCGACTTCCATTCATCTTATAATTTGTAAGTTTTGAGCAATTCTTAGTACTCTCGTTCTCAAATTGTGAATGAGCTGACACTGTATGTTTTGAAGTAGTGCTGCAACCTTGTTCTGGTATATCATCTAAGGGACAATCTTTAGAATCAGGAAGAGGATCCCTAAGAAGATCATGTACCTTTCCTGGTGGGAGTTCATCCAAAGGAATAGGCATAGCAGTCTTTGCAACAGTGCCAGGTGACGTGTTGACCTTAGCTCGACCACAGTTTCTAGTTGGCACATCTTCCTTGGCAAATTCTTCACCATAACAGTTGGTAGCATGTTCCTCCCAGCAATATGGAAATCCTAGCAAGAAATGATTGCAAACCTGTCCAGATCAACAGTTCCAATTTTAGCTTCTGCCCCATTCGTGACTGACAAAATCCATGCATTTTTATTTTCAACCGTCAGAGTTTGAGTCCAAGTATATAGCTATTACCACATATAGAATGTGTTTCCATTTTACATTAATTTTGCATTGTTCAGGCTGCCATCAAGCATTGACAATATTCTGAGGGACCAAGTTTCTTCTCTGAAAGAACACCCAAAAAAAAAAAAAAAAAATGGTTTATCGGAACATAATTGTAAAACCCTACCCTTCATTATTTCTACATAAGGCTCCAAAGAAACAAGTGCCCACAAAATCAGACACGGCATCAAACACAAATTGCAAAGTGTTTGTTTTTCAGATACCTGAAATGAAAAGCCATTTTGATGAGTTCGAGATCGATTTATGAATCCAGTAATCGTAATAGTGATGCCATCTATTGTCTCAAGTGTGGTAGCGTCATGTCTTTTGACAATTGCAGCGGAGCAAAAGACTCTTGCTCCTAGTTTCCTGCAGTTTGGCACACAAAATTAAAAGTCCCAATACTATTTTCCATGTTTCTCAATCTTGAATTTCTTTTAGCAAAAAAGAAAAAAAAAAAACTGGAGAGAAAGACTAGAAGAAAGAACGCCAAACTCACTTACTCTCTGGCAAACCCTGCAACAGCCAACCCTCCATTGCCATTCTTTGCCCTGGCCAGCCACCAATCATACAACAACACCTGAACACCCAAAACTTATTAAAAAAACAAAAAATGGAAAAATAAAAACCGAAAAACAGAAAGGTAAAGAGAAAAAGGTACATACAGATTTCAAGCACAAGGAAGAGAGGGGTATTTGCTTAGAGTGGGACTGAGAACAAGATGGGCTTTTGGGTTCATCAGCGTCTCTATGCGTTCTTCTTGGCCTTTTACAATGGGGCTGTGCAGTCATGGCGACCAAACTCTCCGGTGAAGACGAAGAGACGCTAGTCGCACTGCAGGAGGAGGGAGAGCGAACGAGCCAGCGAGCGACTGAGTCCAAGTTAAAGCGACGTCGCTTTGAACCACCCGCCGCCCCTGAATCGTCCCGTTGAAAACGACACACAACTGATTGGAGGGGAATAAAATAATTTATTTGTGTTTTAAATTAATAAAAATTTCATAAATTATGACGTCAGAAATCGTAATTGTGAAAAAAAAAAAAGGGAAGAAAGAGCACAAAAACTCTGTGGATTTCGGAGCTAACCTGCACCTCTATTTCTCTTCTTCTCTTTCGCGTTTATAATTCTAGTTTGGTTGACTGGAAAAGTAGCAAGGAAAATCAAGGCCAAGTCATTCTCTCCATCCAAACAGGAGCTTTCGAGCCAATACTAACCAGCATTTGAGTGAGTTGACTTCGCTTCTCTTTCTTTCTTCTTGCAGAAGAAAAAGGAAAAGGTAATAAACAAGTAAAGATGCAGTTCCATTTGGATTTGGCTCTGTTCTTTCTTTTTCTGAATTCAATCCCTAACTCGAATCGATCTTACTTTGGTTTTTTCTTTGTATTATTTAGGGACTTGCTTTGATAGTAACGCCGCGGCAATGGTTTCCTTTGAAATGAAGGATCGAAAAAGTAAGTCCCGGCGCTCTAATTTCATCTGTGTCTCTTCTCTTTTGATGCAACTTAGGAGAATGGGAGATGGTAGTGCCCCGGCTGCCCAGGGCTTTCGGAATGAGGTCCTGAGAAAGAAATGAACAGATTAGATGTACTCATATTAATATGATCTGATTTAGGCCTTCTTGTTGATATGTTGCTTATGTTGCCAATGAGTCCTACTGGCAACAGAAAGTGGAGCTTTGTGTCACAGGTTCATTACCTTCTATCTGTACAGTACCACCACCGCTTATATGACCCAATATCCTCCTCATTTTTAAGGATGTGGGAGTTGGGTAGTATGCAACTGTCACAAAACTTGGACGGTGTTGAGATGTCATTGATTCCATGTGCTTATGTTTTGGTTGTGCCGTGACCATATTCTATATACCCGGTTAAATTATGAGTCTGTATGGTTGCTTCTGTTTTGCAAGTCTATTGGTTTCTTTCTTCTCAGCTTTTATGATTTCTTTTATCAAAGTTTGACCTGTTCTGAAAAATCTACTTTACATGGAACCACTTGCATTCCACTTATATGAAAGTATGACTATGCTTCTCTTTAGTTGTTGTATGGCACTGCAACTCCTTGGGGGGTGATACATTGAATTGGCTTTCTGATTTGCATTCATCCAGCATGATCAACATCGCCTGGGTTCTTACATTGTGGTCCTTCTTGGTGGAAATGAAACAGAGATTGGACTAGGATTGACGGTATTTGGCATATTTTTCTCCTTCCTGGGAATAATTTTTTTCTTTGATAAGGGGCTTCTGGCAATGGGAAATGTAAGTGCCTTGTTATGAATGCATGAACATGGTAATATTTTATTTGCTTATTCTGATATAATATTCATATAATACTGCATCACTCTCTTTGGTACTTTTATCTGCCAGATCCTCTTGGTTTCTGGTGTGAGTTTGACTATTGGACCAAAGTCCACCGTGCAATTCCTTACAAAACAACAAAAATTTAAGTTGGGATTGCTCTCTCTCTCTCTCTCTCCCCCTCCAAAACTAACTTCCACTGCCGTGGGCTTGTGCACTTTGCAGCGGTCATGCTTGATTGATGCTCTGTTTTCACCCATTTAGCTGTGATGATCATTCATGGAACTGTTTCATTTGGTTTCGGCTTCTTCTTTATTGTCATTGGATGGCCAATTATTGGCATGATTTTGGAAGCACATGGGTTTGTCGTCCTCTTCAGGTCTGTTGGATTTTTATCAAGTGATTTCGTGGAACTTAATTTACTTTCTACAGTTAAACATCCTGATGGAAATTTTGTGCAGTGGCTTCTGGCCAACACTTGCAGTCTTTAAGCAGAGGATTCCTGTTCTTGGTTGGGTGTTCCGACAGCCATATGTCCAATCGGTATGTTTACCTTGGAACTCAAAATCTTGCTTTTAGTTATGTGAGATTTCTTTTTAACTTCAATACTATTTGATTTGAAGTTGGGGCATTGGCTTCAGAGTTATCTTAATCATTTGAGTTTGGAAGGGAGAGAGGAGTATTGTTGGATAATGCATGTAAACAGCTTATAAATAGCTATTAAATAAAGGTATAGTCCAATATTATGATTTTAGTAGTGCAGAGAAGCAAATTCTAGTTATGTTTGAATGCAATTGCAGAAGAAAAGCTAAAGTGCAAAGTTCTGCAGGCTGTCTATTCTTAAACTTTGACTAGACTATTTTGAACTATTTATCTGCAGTTTTTTTATCACTACCGAGGCAGAAGGGTGCCTGTGTGAAATGTAGAACCTGAAATTGGTGCAATTATGATGCAAATAGGTCCACTGGTGATTCCTGGTTAAAAATACGATGGTGGAGAAGAATGGTCGGTAGTAGTGGCTGTATATCTGTGGAATTAGAATATAAGTGCTACTAAGGTACAGAGGGTTTTTTGTAAGTCATTGTACCATACTGGCTGATCAAATACCCAGAAATTTTTTATTCTTTTTGCATAAAATAATATAAATCATTCATTTGGTACCAGTTTGTTTTCACATGAAAGAGAAACAAATGTGATTTTAGCATATTGTTTCATATCTGTGTTAATTCAATCTTCAGTGCAATCAATGTGTGGAATTATAATCTTCTACCCTTAGCACTCTCCTTGTTCTACTTTTAATGCTGAGAGATGGATATGGAAAGACCCACTTTAGAGATGGCAACTGGGTCAATGCAAGTTGCCTGTTAGGCTGTTCCAAGTCACCCCAGTTGGCTAGGTTATGTGTAAGTGTCTGCACATAATGATAACGTTTGTGAATTTGGAAGAAAAAAAATATTAGTGGTAGAATCTACGAGTAAGGAGGATGAATACAGCAAACAAGAACATGATTAGCATCAAACCGATTCGAATTCCAAGGGCAATAACAAGTTGCCTCCAGACTAGCCAAACAACACACTTACAAAGAGTCAATATTTGACTAACTAGTACCGAAGAAATGTTGAGCAACTTGTACGCCAAATTCCATTCTGCACTAACCTCTCATGTTGAAATAAATAACTCAAATTTAGGCCATCAGAGATATAGACGGGGAATTAAACTGCAAACTTCAGGTTTCAGATTGGCCAAAGTACTTGCCTGCAATAGTGGCAAGAATATTCAGCATTATAACCTCATCATCAAGTTCTGACTTCACAGCTCGCAAGCTAGCACACTTCCGGAGCAGGCTCCTTAGAGCAGCACAGGAGTCTGCATTCAGTGGGGCATCAACTGCTGCGCACAAAGCAAATAGCCACACACAGTCATTCTTTGACAAAGTGCTTGTGGTTTCTGCCAGCCTTATGCGTTTCCTCAGCATTGACACCCGAGCAACAGGATCCATGGCTAAAATTGCAGATAGCGCAGGATAAGCACAGGAATCATCGATGACAGTAATTCGAGAAGTGGCATTCTGAGACAATGCTAAAATTTCAACCTCTTCATCATCCAATAGAGGTGGCTGGCCAATGCTGTTTCCCTCCACAGTAGTTTTGTCAGTAGGTTTACAAGAATGAACTTCATCAGTACTGAGTTTACTAAACTTTTCAAGAACATTACTTTCAATAAGCTGAGGGGAAGAAATATCTGTCTCATTGAAAATAACTATTGATTGCTGTCCAGGAGAAATTTTACTGTTGGAACCATCATTCTGTGACAACCACTGAAGTTGAATGAACAAAATGAAAGGAAGTCAATTGTGTGCAATTCAGAATCAAAATAGTAATTGTTCATTTCAACTAGACTAAAAATGCACCAAGAAATGGAGCCTAGAATAATACCAATCTTAGCTTTGAAAAATCAGTGAGAAATGCATCCTCCCACTGCCTAGATGGCATTAGATGCTGTGGACACTCGGCAATGTCAGGAATCTGGGGCATGTAAACACTTTGTTCTTTCCTAGGTTTACTGCTGTCAGGCTTTGCCACTGTAACTTTTGGAATATGAGCAGCTTCCCACCTAAATAAGATAAGAAAGAACATCACTTTGATCAACTTACTCGAGGCAATATGTGTGGCCATATATTTACAGGAAAAGTTTAAGGCTTCAATGAATTGGAAAGATAAAAAATAGTTCCAAATCAAACCTATTAAGCCACTTCCCATACTAAGTGAGATCAGCTGGTCAAGAACAGAGAATATTACCTTACACGCCTTAGGTATTCTAATCCATCTTCTGGAGGACCAGAATTGAAATCCGGTTCTCCTTCTACAAGCAGAGCAGGCCTCTGGATGCTATCATATTCTCTGTCACTATCATCTTCGCTGTACTCTCTTTCCAAAACTCCAGAACCACCTCCATCCCCAACACTGTAGCAACAAGCAGGATCCAAGAGATCCACATTTTCTAACTTATCTTCTTCCACATTTTCTAATTCATTGTCCAGAATTTCAGAGCACACTTCCCCTGAAATCATTTATGAGATTTAAAAATTTTTACATGCTTGCAAAAACAAGAGAATAAGTGATGGAAGATAGGGAACAGGGAAAGGGAGGCAGAAGTGTAGAGACAGGGAGCGAGAGAAGAGCGAGAGAAGGAGAGGTGCAAGCAGCAGCAAGCAGACACAGGAATTTATTTTCATTCTAGGAAAACATATAACATCACTTTATTAGATTCCCATTACAAATGGATGTACAGTTTATGTTGCATCAGAAAAGTATGTTCCTTAAAAACCAAAATCTAGGCTAGTCAGCAAAAATTCACATGTACAAGGACTGTATACAAGTTGTGTGTATTGACAGGGCAATCATTTGCCTAGGTAAGAGTGTCAGGAAGTAGGAGGTAGGGGTTTGAATTGTTGGCATATTAAGGCTTTTGATGATTGGTTTAGGCATCTCTTCAATGCACATATATGTTCAAAGGATTCCATCTTCCCCTTGCTGCGACAACACCTGTACACAACAGAAAATGAACCCATCAAATTGACAAAAACAGAGCCTATCACAGGAGGGAAGAAAAGGAAGAAAGCATCCAGAAAGCCCGATGTATATGGACAAAATTGCAAGCTCCATTTTCAAAACAGGATGCTAATGATCACAAAGGGACAGGAAAAGAAGAATAATCAAATTAAACCTGGGGAATGAACAAGAAAGGAATTTGAGAAGGGAATGAGCCCCTATTTGTTGGAGTCAACACAAATTATGTGTTAATGCTAGAGAAGAGCTAAATGCAACTTATTCCCTTGCATTTGAACTCTAAAAGAGGAGTAATAAGGAAATTTATGGATGGCACAGCACGCATTAGGTCCTTGGCTATATGTTTATTCGTGGTTGATAGTTATAACATTCCTCTTTAAACTTCAAAAGGCCACTTGTGGTTCTTTCTGTTTTCTCCTTCTCATCTCCTTGTTAAATGTCTCCCCTCTTCATTTTTCTGCCCCTACTCCACAGAAAACTAAGCCTATATCCAGTGAGCCAGGGAAATCCAGACATTGTCACACTTACCCCACAGAAAAACAAGCCTATATCCAGTGAGCCAGGGAAATCCAGACATTGTCGCACTTAGGAGTGTTACATAATCTTGAAGAGCAGAAGCCCACACAATTCGAAGCTCACACAAATAGGTACTGCAAGATCTATTACATATAATAAACATCCAAAGGCTAAACAGGCATTCAAGCTTTCACATATGCCATGGAATGCCTCTGCCAACAACAGCAATCAGCATGACCACACCACAATTTAGCAGTCTTCAGAACAAGAAAGGTACATTACACAAAGCAATATCATCAGCAATGTAATTTTTTTTTTACCTCGTATAAATTTTAGCCTCATTGACAGTGCATGAAGGATAAAGCACAAAGCTAACAAGTGAACAAATTACCAGTACAATCTTGATGCAAACGATTAAACAATTCGTAAAACTCTTTGCATTCATTCATGCATATAAAAGGCACAGAGGGAGGGGAAGTTGAGATGAGGGAGGGAGGTAGAGATAGAGAGCTTACTGAGAATGCCAGGACCATCTGCCTTCCTTCCATGGCGCCTCTGAGGATCAAAGTTCAAGTGATTATTCTTTGGATGCTTTGAGCTTGACAAGCCCTCATACTCCTTCACAACAGAATGTGCAAGGCCAGCATATATGTTTCTCCAAATTTTTCTCTGTTCAACAACGTTCTCAAACTGGAGAGCCTCCAACTCCTCCCGGGTGTACTTTCTCTTCATTTGGTCCCCAAAAATTTGACTGCTATTTTGAGCTTCACCAACTTGGGATATTTTCTTTTTACTTTCACCTGTCTCCAAAACCTTTCTCACATTCTTTCCCCTTCTTCGTGGCCGTTTTCCCATTACATCACCTTCTTGTTTTTCATTCTTCTTTCCAGTCCTCTCTGCAACATTTACACCATAATTACCACTTTGAGGGACTGAGACTGGCCCAATCAACACTGTATCGTCAACAACTTCAACCTGCAGGGAATTTCTAACAGACCCATCAATTCCTTTAAGAGCATCCAAGATTCCTGAATTCGTGCCAAAGCCAACAACAGTTTCCATGTGATTTTTGTCTTTAAAGATCAAGCCATCTTCAATTTCTGCCAACAATTGCTTCTTTTTGGCTTCCAATAAACTTTCTCTTTGCAATTCGTTAACCTTCAATGACTCACTGTTCTCATCAATTGCAGAACTCTGTCTCATTTCAATGGCTTTGTACTCTCCTGAAAATTCTTTCTTATCAACTTCTTCATCTCGAAAACAACCCTTGCTTGTTCCTTCTTTCAAATCATTAACAATCTCTTCAATCTGGCATCTCTTTTCTTTATCGTCAGAAGCAAAACCCATAACGGAATTCTCCGTTTCTCGAACCTGGACGCCCAAAGACTCAATCTTTCCTTCAAAATCTTCACTGATACTGTCAGATCCAAAAGACCTAGAAACTAAATCACAAGGAGCAACCTTTTCTTCGGAAATAGAACATAAGATTCCTCGATTCTCTTCAAAACCCAATTCTTGCCTACAGCTATCAGATTCAGTGAAGGAACACTTAACCTTTCTGAAGAAACTGGGACTGAGATTTTCTTGAATGGAATGCTGCGCATCTTTTGGAGACGAAGAAACCAGCAGAGACAATTCCTTTGATTCCACGATGGCAGAAACCGAGCAAAAAGAAGCAGAGGAAGAGGGCTCTCGTTCTTGCTGCTCTTGAAGATGAAGATGGATGGGTGTATTTCCTTCCATCTCTGCAATCGCTACGATTCTAATCACCCTGTTCTCTCAAGAAAGACACACAGACAAGTATAGTGAGAGAGAGAGAGAGAGATAGGAGAGGAGAGGGGGGGTTTTACGAGGGGATTAAAACGAGGAGAAGGCTACTGTTATTTATGCTACCTGGCCACTAAACGGCAACGTTTTATCTGGTAAATTGGAAAAATCAATAGTGAGGGAATGAAATATATAAATTATTTAAGATAATTTATAATAAATTTATTCTCTTAAAATGCATAATTTGCTTCTAATTATTTCTTGTGTGGGCTTTTTGGACTCTCCAATAAATCCCAGAAAAAAAATAATTATATATATATATATATAAGTAATTGTAAAATAAGAATAAATCATATTAAACTATGACTATTTTTTATGCTAAACTTGACTTGTGTGTACTCTCAAATTAGAGTTCCAACGCTCGCTCCTTCTCTACGGATTAAATTTAATTATTATATATATAATTTTAATTTTAATTTTTTAAAAAAAATAAATAAAAATTTTATTAACTTAGGATGAAAATAATTTTTTTATTAAAATAAATACTTTTTTATTAATAAAATTATTTAATAAAATAAAATAATTAGTAATTATATAAATAATAATAATAATAACCCAAAAGAAGCTGCGAGAAGTCCAAAATAAGAACGCCACCACATTTTTGATTGATGTCATCATCGTTGTGCATCTGACAAAAGGACTCTAATCGAAATATCAGAGTTAAACATAAAACCCTAACCGATTCCTTCTTTCTATAACAATAATTCATAATTTGTGGGCAAGATTTGAACTTTCAGATCCCTTCTCTCTCTAGAACCCCTGGAGTTTCCCTTTCCTCCTGCACTTTCTCGGGAAAATCTTGGGTTTCGTTATCATTGTCTGGATTTGTGGCTTGAAACTCGGGTACGGAACATCCAACCCTCTTTCTCGCTTGCTCAGAAGATAGATAGTGTTTTGGGTGTCCAAACACTGAGGTTTTTTTTTATTCTTTTTTCTTTTTTAATGCTAAGTTAATGGCATTTGCATTTATCTATTACTTACAAGATCTATGGCCTTTTTCGGTAATGAAATTCGATGATTTGAGGGAATCTGATAAATTGGTTAGCAAACTTTCGATACCCGAAAACACGAAGAGATTCGTTTATGCAGTCAAAGATCAAGAATCTCAATCTGTTATTTACATACTCTCCGCTCAGAATTTGTCTGAGCGATCAGCTGTTGATGCCGAGTGCCTTATCAGGGAAATTCGCCCTGATGCGGTTGTGGCGCTGGTGGGTCGTTCTACGGCCTGTGAAATTCAATCAGAAGAGAAGGAATTGGATGATAATGGTGATGCCTCGGTACCCACTTCATCATTCGAAGTGCTTAGACGATGCTTTGTTGATAAGATCACTAGGGAAAAGTATGAAAGTTTGGCTGGAAACTTGGTTTTGAGAGAAATTTTTGGAATTGGTTTTCATGGTCATATCTTGGCTGCCAAGAGGGTGGCCAAAGAGGCCGGTTCCTCGTTTTTGGTGCTTGAAGTACCTGTTGTCAAAGCATCTGTTGGGGAGGAGTCTTCGGGAGAAGTTGATGCCAGCGAAGAAGTTCAGGCTTTAGTTAGTAGTCTGGTCCCACTTAAATTGGGTGTGCTTGTTTCTTCAAGTTCAAGGAGGTTTTGCATTACTGATGATGTTCAGTCACAGATGGTGAAGATTTTGTCTTCTTGTGTGCATGCCTCTGTGCAGAAATTAATTCCTCCAATTTCTGTTCCAGAGGCAGGATTCAAGCCGCTGAGCACTTTCGAGGTTCCACCATTTGCCCAATCCTTCTATCCTTTGCTTGTGGATCTATATAATATATTTAATGATCTGCCCTCAATTGGGAGGGCTCTAGCCTTTTCACAAAATATGTTATATGATATAAACCGAGGTGAAGCAGTGAATGCGAGAACTATATCCGAAGTTTATACCTTTCGCATTGCTGTTGAGGGGCTGAGAATTGCCCTAAATAATGCTGGTCGATTACCAATTAGAACAATGGTAAAACCCGATGAAACAAAGATAGATTTTTCTGCACTTCCTGTTGAAGAGAAGTCATATGCCCTTCTTGCTCAAGCCCTTCAGAGCCAGACTAAGAAGTTCAAGAATATAGTGGCTGTAGTAGATGCTAGTGGCCTAGCAGGTCTCAGGAAATATTGGAATACCCCTGTGCCTCTAGGGGTCAAGGATCTGGTTGCACAGCTTGTGGTGAACTGTGAAAGTGATGACGAAGTTTCACACAGCACAGGCAAAAAATGGTTATTTTCCGATAAACCTATGGTGGCACTGGGTGCTGGGGCAACAGCAGTTGTAGGAGCTTCATCTTTCTCTAAAGTGGTTCCAGTGTCAACCTTCATCAAGGGTCTGATACTCAAGCTTCCTGCTTCTGTCAAGCTTATGTTTTTGCAGACCCAAAGGACCATGGGAATAACTGTAAGCAAGGCTCTTTTGCCATCAAAAATGGTAGTCCCAGGAATGGTTAAATCCGGAGCTAATGCTTCATCTGTCTTGAAGGCGGCTGCTTCGGCTGAGAAAATCCGGATGGTGGTTCATAGTATCATAGCCTCCGTTGAGAAGACAAGTTTTTCAGCTATGAGAACTGCATTTTATGAAATAATGAGAACGCGACAAGTGCGACCTGTTGGTGTCCTTCCTTGGGTAACATTTGGTTGCAGTATTGCGACTTGTTCAGGATTGTATGTATATGGAGATGGTATTGAATGTGCTGCTGAATCTTTTCCTGTAGCACCTTCAATTGCCAGCTTGGGTCGTGGGATTCAAAGTTTACATGAGATATCTCGTGTAGTGAAACAGACAGATGCCAACAGTATACAAAAATCTATAGAGTCACTGATGCACAGATTGAGGAAAATAAAAGTTCAATAAAGTATGACAATGATTTCTCCATGCTCGAATACAGGTTTATAGTCTTCCGAAATGATTGGTATCCTAATTTTGAGGATTCTTCTGTACATAGACTCCAGGCAATAGGGGTGATTTGTATCATCAAGGATGCTTGAGCAGAGTTAATATACCAATCCAATATAGCCTTCCCGTTACACAATCAAGAAAACCCCTTAAAATTATTCCTTTGTTGCCCTGTTTTTATTCTTTCTAGGTATAACCTCCAATTTTAACTTACTCTGTTTGTTTCAGGCTGGGATTGAAACAAAACTGTCTCTTCTGTTACCTGATAATTCGGACATCTTGCCTCTTAGGCCTTGGTTCCGCTGTTTGTTGAACATCCTTTATCGTACATAAACTGTAATTGGAAAAGGTTCCAAATCTTTTAAGCTATGTGATCAAGCATAGCCGGGTTGCTTGCATGAAATATTAATATGTTACTTTGCAAGGACGGAGACTACTCCATTTCTGCCTGCAGAAAAGGTCTTTTGAGTTTAAATTGCTGCCTGAATTGTAGTGTCCTGGTGCAACATAGAAGATAAGCATTGTCAAATGAAGGAGTCAAAATGTGCCTCGTACAAAGGCTTAACAAATGCTCGAGTCGGCCATCTGTTTAATTTATCTGTGTTTCGCTGCATGTTCCGTCAGAATGATAATTGAAAAAGTTTCATCGCATGTGAAATTGGGGACATTAATTTGAAGTAGTTTCTCATGCTCCACTGAGACCATTGTTATGGACGATAAGACCGGAAATATATGATCAATTTCAATCCTTGTGGAAAATTAACTCGGTGTCTAAGGTTTGAACATTTCAGCATCTACAATCCTTGGAAATTTCCACCTCAAATTGACGTACAAGCCCTGGCCTATTTGGCTTTTGGCACTATGCATTCAGGCGCTTCGGTTTCTTGCTTAGACTTGGTATACACTTCTCTGATTAGTAATATTAAGTTTTCGAACACCTTCATCAATTTTTCTTTGCTAAATATGTAATATCATGTCTTGTACGTGTACTTCAGTCACAAAAATTCATGAAAAAATGTTCATAATTTAGTCAAAAACTTAGCAAAACAACCAAGTCTCGAACCTTATTGTTCTGATTTCAAAATCAAAATTTCTAATTAATGTTCAAAGTTCTATTCATTTTACTGTTCAGGAACAATGATTTCATTTTCCCTGTCGGTGATGGTGCACTAAGGTTGGACTCTTTGGACACGCTTCTGAAAATGCATGTGGTCGGGAGAAGTCCAAGTCAATGTTGAAAATCTTGCTCGTGGAAAAAGAAAGCTTTAAGCCCCGCCACTGGACGTGTTTCTGACTTCCCATGTACAATTAGGCATCAAATTCAAAAAATCTTGTATGCATTTAAACATCAAATCCTGGCAGTGATAAAAGAATACACATTTTTAAATCACAAATTCATCATATTAGATGATTAATAGTAGCTACATATGATTAATTTTTTTAATATATAATTACAATTAAATAATAAAAATACAAATATATAACAATTATAATAATACAATTTGAGTCCGCGTTTAAAATGGTAGGAATAAAGTTGGATGCTTCCATGAAGCTCTAATTTATTTTTATTTTATTTTTGGTCAAGAAAAGAGGCGCTAAGCCTCAGACTGAAGAAGAACTAGGGAAACTTCATGGGCACCATCCAAGGCTACTGAGCTCCGATGATATCTTGTGGCAAGAAGCTTCTCAGACCCACAGGAGGCTGCTGCAAATAGTAATATCCCCATAGAAGAGAGAAGGCATGGTTGGCATGATTGGAGGCTCTAATATTTAAGATGCATACATATGCAGGAATTTTATCGTCCGACCCCTTCTGTCTTATTCTCTTGCTCAACCCCTGTGATAAAAAGCCTAGAGATGATGTTCAAAGAAGGACGGCTCCCATTTGCCAGTTGCACAGCGTTGCTTTTCCTACTGCTAGCGTTCCAAGGCTGCAATGCTAGGAAGACTAAAAATAGCAATAATTGTCCGACTTCTTCATGCGGTACCATTAACATCCGTGCCCCCTTTCGTCTGAACACCGATCCAACAAGTTGTGGAGGCAAAAGATACAACCTTTATTGTGAGAACAACTCGACAGTAGCGTTGTACTTGGAAAACTCGGCAAATCAGAAGTACTACGTGCGGGAAATTGACTACGGCAACAACAAAATCAGAGTGGTGGACGCTGGTTTTGACAAATATGATTGTTCCTCTGTTCCTCGTGTTCCTCTTGTTCCTCAATCTCCTTCAGGCCTTTCTGTCAATAGGGTTCACTTTGGAGACGAGCAAAACCCATATGTGCTGCTCTCGCCGCTTGGTTTCGAGATCCTTTTCGTTAAATGTGCAAATCCAGTGAATCATCCTCTTTACATAGACAGAAGTGCTTCTTGCAGAAATGGGTCGTCGGCGTCAGCTGCAGCGGCGGCTTATCGTTATGCGATCGTCAGTGAGAACATCACTGCGGGGGAAGTGATGGACCAGTGCACCATTGAGATGATGTCCCCCTTGTTGCGGCCCTTCAAAAATTCCACTAACATATCTTTTCTGGAAATCCACAGGCAACTGGCATATGGGTTTGAGCTTAAATGGTGTGGCGTCCATTGCTTAGATGGTTGCGCCATCGATTCACAGAACTTTGTATGCTTTGGAACAGGTAGGTTGCCTCCTCGCTAGTTAGAGGTTGATTTGTTAGAGATGAGAAATTAAAATGATTGACTTTGCTTAGCAACCTTTTTAATTCAAAAGTTGAAAGCTATCAATCTCAATTATTTTTTGCCTTTCTTTTTCTTTGTACTAATCTTAGTGTTTTCTTCTTTTAAAGGATTCCAACCGCCTTTTATACCTTGGGGTAAGTGTCTCTGTCCCTTTCTCTCCCCGGTCTCTCTCCCTTTTTTGTTTGTGTTAAAATTTATAATTTGTAAAAAATTCAAATTAACCTTTTTTTTTTTTTTTAAATGTTTAGGCATCCCTAAGAGCAAATCAAAGAATAGTACCGGTGGAAAATAAAAAATAAAATAATAAAATAAAAACACGTACTTAATATTTACTCACCAAAAGTCATTGTTCCCGTTGAAATTGAAGAACCCTAACAATGGTTGGCTCGTTTTCTGCAGCCATCGCAAACGAACTGTACCAGCTTAGTGGTAAGAATTCTGCTTTTCTCGTGCAATTAACGGTAATTTAACGATATGATATGTTTTGATGATCACTGAACAATTTTTTTAATTTTAGAAAGTAAACTACATTTAATTAAATTTATTTCTCTTTGTTTCTTTATGGTGACTAATGTGATAATAATATGTTTTATCTGTATTAAATTTTGAGAATTGGAACTTGAAATTAATACTAATTTTTATTTTAATATTATTTTATAAACACGGATGCATCTCTAGAGCAAATTAAGGAAGTGGTAAAATTGAAATTGACGGGACGGTGACGCTGAAATGACTCTAAACATCTAAATTAAATAATTAATTATTTATTATTATTATTATTGTTGTTATTATTATTATTATTTGTTGTTGTTGTTATTGTTACACAATTTAATTAATATTAACAATGATCACTTATTTTTTTAGGAATTTTATACAACGTCGCTGCTTTTATTGGTAAGAATTCTATTCTTATATATAAAAATTAATAAATATAAAAAAATTTATTATATTTTAACAACAAATATATCTTAATTTTAATCGTTGAATTATAATTAATTTTTACATTAAATATAATTTTTTATGGTCTTTTAATCTTTTGTATATTAAAAATAATATATTAAAGATGATCTCATAAAATAAAAGTAAATAATTTATTACAAATTAAAAATTAATCTGACTAAATTATATTTTACATTAATTACAATAAACTCAAATGAAGTTTTATTTGCTAAAAATTACGTATTATTATAACTCATTTTATTAGTAAATTCTTAATTTTAAAAGTTCAAGTTTCTGATAAATTAGTATAATTTATTGTATATACTAATCTTAATAATTTTTTTTTTCTTAAAGGATTCCGAGCTTTCTTTCCATTTAGGAGTAAGTCTCTTTGTTTCTCTCTCTATCCCGTGTGTGTGTGTTTTTAATTTTTATTTTCTAATTGATATTTTGTGAAATTTTAAAATTGATAATAATAATCTTAATAACATCAAAATTAACTTTATGATGTTTATGTAGCTTTAGAGAAAATTAAGAAATAGCGCCTTTGAAAAAAAAAAAAAAAAAAAAAAAAGCGCACATAATATCCATTGACTAAGAATCATTATTCACCCTCACACGTTGAAATTAAGGAAATGGTGGCAGTGAATTGATCCTTGAATATTTTTTTCTATGGTATTGCTACGTTGTCGAATTAACCCTAACAGTAGCTGTTCGTTTTCTGCAGTCATCTCAAGAGGACTGGTCTGGCTTAGTAGTAAGGATTCTGCTTTTCTCTCGTGTGAATAATGATAATCCATGATATGTTATGATAATTATTCGACTATCAAACAATTTCTTAATTTTAAAAAGTAAATTGTATTTAGGTATGTCTCTGCTCCTCTTTGTTATGGATAATAATGATTATAATTATTATTAAAATTTAGGGTCTAAAAATAATATTAATTTTAAATTCAATAATTTTCTTTTAGACGATGATGCACTTTTGACCGAATTAAAAAAATGCTAACATTGAAATTGGCATAACATGATGTTGACGTTTTGTATGCTATTGCTACACAGACGAATTATTCTACGCGGCCGCCTTCACCAGTAAGAATTCGACTCTCTTTTCTTTTTATTTTATAAATAATGATAAATATAAAAAATTTCATAATATGTTTGCATCAAATATATCTTACTTTCAAAAAGTTAGACCGTATGTCATTCGGGTGCTAAATATTATTTTTCTTGAGCCCTTTCAACATCAACGATAATTTTTTTAAAAATTAAAATAAATGAGCAAATATCAGCATCAACATTTGTATTTATTGAATAATTTATAATATATAAAATTGAAATCAAAACAATTTAGGTGCTTTTTAACTATAAAAAAATTTCTTTATTACTTTTTTTTTTGAAAAAAAATGTGTCATAAAGAAAACCCAAATGCATGCAACTCTGTAAAAATAAATATAAAACTTGTGATAAAATAGAAGATAAAATTTTAAATACATTAACTAAATTGTTTTTTAAAAAATAAATATTTAATATTATATTATAAGTCTTATATGTAATAATATAATTATTTTATTATAATTAAAATAATTAAATAACACAAATTCAACTTAGAACAATTTTTTTGTCGAAACTAAAGATAAAATTATATAGAACGGATTACTTTTTAATAAAAAATAAAGTGAAAGTTTTACATACTAAGGTAACTTTTTTTATTTTGTAAGTTTTCTAAAAACTCCATAATTCTTGCAAGTTTATTTGTCAGAAATGAAAAATTAATCCAACTAAATTATATTCCTCATTAATTATAATACCTACAAATTTAAAGGTTGATTTGTTAAAAATTAGATATTATTAACTCATTTTACTATTAAACTTTTAATTTAAAAATTCAAACTTCTAATAAATTGTTTTTATCTAATTAATGTGATTCATTTTTTTTAATAATTTTAATATTTTCTTTTCTTAAAGGGTACGGTCGTCGCATGGGCAATGTTAAGCGCCATGTATTCTTAGGTAAGTCTCTCTGTCTCTTCCCCTCTAATATGTTTTTTTATATATTAAAATCAGAAAATTGGAGTTTGAAAATAATAATAAATTTATATTCAATAATTTTTTTAGGATGATGCACTTTAGAGAAAATTAGATAAATGGTAACATTGAAATTTACAAAATAGTGATATGGAAATGATTTCAAACATTGAAGTTAGATAATTAACCTATAGTTTATATATATATGTTATTTATACATGGTCAAATTAATGCTAATAATTGTCACTTGTTTTCTTCAGGAATATTAACCAATATGACATTGCTTTTTGGTAAGAATTATGTTCTCTCTTTATTTTTTTTTAAATAAATACTGATAAATATAGGAAATTTCATTATAAGTTAGAAATCTTTATATTCAAATATCAAATATATCTTAATTTCAAACAATTGACTGCATTTTATTTGTGTGCTAAATATTATTTTGTTGGGATCATTCAATCTTTTGAATGTTAACAAGAATATACAATAATTTTAAAAAATAAAATTAAATAAGTAATATACAAATTCATTGAATAATTTATATTACATAAAATTAAAATTATTTTTTATTTTTTATTCATCTTTTTTTGGTATTTTAAATAAAAATAAAATAATTTAGATACTTTTTAGTCGATAACTAATTTTTTTAAAAAAAAAAAAGAAAAAAGAAAAAAAAGGTAAGAAACAAAAAACAAATTGTGATAAAATTGAAGATAAAAATTTAGATATATTAATTAAAATTATCATTCAAGAAATTAATATTTAATATTATATTAATAATCATACAAAATTATACTATTATTTTATTATAATTAAAAATAATTAAAACACCTATTTATTTTAAAATAATTATTTTTGTAAAATTAAAATTAAAATTAAGTTAATAAATATTTTCCAAATAATATAATATAAATTTTATACATGAAAATGAATTTTTACTTTGTAATTTGGGTAAGTTATCTTTTAAGGACGAAAAGTTTTATAAAATTGATTTATAAAAAATTAAAAATTAATTCAACTAAATTCATCGTTAACTATAGTACAATACAATCGTACATAATGCAGTCCTACTTCAAGCAACAAAAGCCGTGTGTGGGTCTCCATGGGTGATTCTGTTTTTGGTCTACAAGTGGCGTAGGAGACATCTATCAGCAGACGATGCTATAGAAGAGTTTCTGCAGAGTCAGAATAACTTTATGCCAGTCAGGTATTCTTACTCAGATATCAAGAAGATGACAGGAAATTTCAAGGACAAGTTGGGGCAAGGAGGCTTCGGCTCAGTGTTCAAAGGAAAGCTCCGTAGTGGGAGCCTTGCCGCCATAAAATTGTTGGGTCAGTCTCAGAGTAACGGACAAGATTTCATAAATGAAGTTGCCACAATTGGAAGGATTCATCACACTAACGTGGTTCAACTGATTGGTTTCTGTGTCGAGGGATCCAAGCGCGCTCTTGTGTACGAGTTTATGCCGAATGGATCCCTCAACAGCTACATATTTCCTCGAAAGGACACCGTCAATTTAAGCTGGGAAATGTTATATAAGATTTCCCTGGGCGTGGCTCGCGGCATTGAATATCTGCATCGTGGCTGCGATATGCAAATCCTGCATTTTGATATCAAGCCTCATAACATACTGCTTGATGAGAATTTCCTGCCCAAGGTTTCTGATTTCGGTCTTGCTAAATCGTATCCAAGAAATGATAGCATTGTGTCGCTAACTGTCGCCAGAGGGACCATCGGATACATAGCACCTGAACTCTTCTACAAAAACATTGGGAGGGTCTCCCATAAAGCTGACGTCTATAGCTTTGGAATGCTACTACTGGAGATGGGAGGTAATGTTAGCTAATAATTTGCTTCGATACTATTGTTGCCTACCAAGTAGCAATAACTCTCGTATTATTATTATTATTACTTAGAACAATTTTAATTTTAATATTATTAATTAAAATAACTCACACAATTAATTAATACAAATAATCTTATATACTAATTAGACTTAATTAATTTAACCTTTTTTAGACTGCTACAAACTAAGCATCTATATTAACTTTAACAGGGAAGAGGAAAAATTTGAACGCAGGAGCTAACAACTCCAGCCAAATCTACTTTCCCTTCTGGGCTTACGACCAGCTACTTAATGGAAAGACTATAGGAAACGAAGATGCCACCGAGGAGGAAAGCAAGATTGCTGAGAAGATGATAGTAGTGGGGTTATGGTGTATACAAATGAAGCCTCATGATCGTCCTCCTATGAATAAAGTTGTAGAAATGCTTGAAGGAGACTTGGAAAGCCTGGAATTGCCACGAAAGCCAGTTTTGTATCCAGAGGAAACGCCCGTTATGGATGGAGAAGGAGGAAATCATGATCAGTCAACTATTGATCCTACTGAATCAATCAGCTTAACATCTTAAAATCATTAAAGAATGTCTTCAAAGAAAAAAAGAGGCTTGCTAGTGCACGTTGCAGGGTCTGAGGATCATAGACATCTCTTCTGAATTAAAGGATGGACCTCAAGAGCTTGCTAGCATTATACATAGAACGTAATGACAGCAACCAATTAGCTATATTTTGTGATTCATTTTTCGATGACTCCAAACCAATGTTGCATTTGATACTAAATTTTATCCATTTTTTCGCAGAATTCCTCGTTAATTTTGGATGTCACTTTCCACCGCTGCCCAAAGGCGAAGCCACTTTCTTTCTATGTCATCTAAAATAAGGCAAAAAGAAAACACAGAGAAAAGCCAACCTCAACCTGTGTTTCCAGTTATGCTCCTCTCTCTCTCTAGCCATGATAGCGGCCGCCATTAACCACCAGCAGCTGTCGTCGTCAAAGGCGCCCCCAAGAACCCATCCACCACCCTAAAATCCAACCACCACGAAAACCCACCTCCGCCATGCCACCGTTCACCGACGAGGCTCTCCCACTTGCTACCCAAATGACCCGCAAAGACGTCTTCGAGCGCCGGTCTCGCAAGCTAAAGCAGCCGTCCAAATGTTACAGAGACCACTACTGGGCGTTAATGGAGGAGCTTAAGTTGCAGTACAGAGAGTACTACTGGAGGTACGGTGTCAGCGCTATTAAAGAAGACCGGCCGCAAACCCATAAACAAGATCAAGGTCGTGACTCTGGTATTGAAGTTATTGGGGAAAATAACAACGGCAATGGCAGTAATTTGAATCGGAATTTGGAATTGAAGAACAATCGCCGGAGTTTGTTTGTCGCGTGTAAGTTAAAGGCCATGACTTTGACGAGCTTTCGTTATTTGCATGTACTCTCTGACGCCAAGCAGAAGCTTTACAAGCCCTGTGGTTATATCATCAAAAGATTCATTCTTTTTCCCTTTCTCCTTCTCCTTTGATAGTTTGGTTTGCTTTTAATTTTAAGTAAAATTGATCGTTAGCTTGAACCGACATTTGAGTGCATTGAAACTATGAGACTGTTGGGATCGTGGCTGAACCTAAGCTGGATTTCATTCTAAGCAAGATTAGCCAACAACGTTTGAACATATAATCATGCCTAGGTTTTGAACCTTTTCTCCTCAAGCTGTAAGACTGGTAATTAGTTAGTTATTCGTTCACCAAATCAAAGGCAAGGAAACCAACATCGCAGAAGATGCTTAGCTATCCAAACTACTCAATTGTTTGCAGCATGGTTTAGGGGAAGTTAGATCGGCCTTGTTTCATACTTTTTGCACAGGCACCAATGGGATGTGGCATGATGTCCAAGTAGTAGGAGAAACGAAAGAAGGAAGAGGGCCTGAAAAACGGTGCGGTATGGATCCCCGAGGAGCTTGGGGTCGCCGGAGGGGTCATCTGCCGAAAATCGGAAATTGTGAAGTTGAAATAGATATTATTATAAAATGAAATAAAAAGGAATAAAAAAGGAAGAAGAAGAAAAAGATAGAGAAAGGATGCGGGGGAAGAACGAACAGAAGCGAACGGCACGAAAGACAGCGTTGTCGTGGTGGAGAATATCGGTGCCGTCGATGCTGCCGGCTTGTATCGGATGGTACGCCGCCGCGTAGAACACCGAGTTTATGTTGCTCCCTCTCCCATTCATCTCTCTCTCTATCCCTCTCTCTGCGCTCTTGCCTCTGTGTAAAGCGCGGTTCGGAGTCTGGGAAACCGACTAGTCGGTAGTCGGAAAAATCTCGTCCACTCACCCGACATGGCGGTCATCCGCTCCATTCCGTCACTTCCTTAGAGGACTTGTCGTTTGACAAAGAGAACACAAGGCATGAGCAGTTGAGTGACGACGCTGTGGCTCACATCCTCTTCTGCTTATTCTTTCCTGTATTCTCTTGGATGTCTTCTCGCCTGGTTTTTAACGAAGAAAAAGAAAAAAAGGGAAACCCAATTTGATTTCAGGAAGAAAAGTGTGGCAATGATTTGGATTAGATCAATCTTTAAGCGCAATGCTCAACGATTGGGACCCAGCATTTCATTGCTTTATTCATGCCAATATTCATTGCTTTTTTCTTGTTAATTCGGTTGTGGGGTTAATTGGGTTTCATTTTTTGGTTGCTTTATTTTTTTAAGAACGTTTTCATTTTGTGAAATAGGCTCAAGTGCACAGACATGCGCATAACGTCAGAGAAGTGCAGCAATGTACTCTTCTATCTATCAAGACTGGTGGGTGTAGTGAGTATTGTTCGTATTGTCATCAATCTTCCCGATACAACACCGGACTCAAGTCCCAAAGGCTTATGACGAAAGAGGCTGTCACGCAGGCTGCAAGAAAGGTCTGTCCTTTTGCGTGAATGTCTGGGATTTAGAGTTATGTTTTGTATTGAACGATGATATGTTGTCTGAATTTGACGGCGAATTCTTCTCCTAATTGCAGTCACTGAGAGAATGTACCTAACCTAATGGCATTTGCGCTAGATTTTTTGTGCTTTAGCAGCAAATTTGATTTTTTTTTTTTTTGGTCTGGCAAAAACTCTTACGTCTTGCATTTGTAATTCTGTCGTCTAGAAATTCCAGTTATTTCTGTTTTGTGGCTCAGTAGTGAGCAATACTTCCTTATTCTATCATTTTTTTCCCCATCAAGTTTTCAGCCTAATATCATTGTGGTGAGACTCTTGAGTTTTCCACCCAGGATAAATGTATGATTGTGACCACTTGTGAAAATATACCCTGCCAATTTTTTCTTTCTATTATTTTTTGTGTGTTCTCAAGCAAGCCTCTCATATAAATGTCTGCTGCATTGCAGGGACATGGGGATGGAGGTTTGCTACACCTTGGGCATGCTTGAGAACCATGAGGCCTTAAAACTCAAAAGAAGGCTGGACTTACAGCTTATAACCATAATCTTGACACCTTTCTTTCTCCTTTATGTGAAACCATACCTGTTCTGATGTTGAAACTATGACACTGTTGGATCATATTGGTTTGCAAGATCAAAGTGTGGAAACACATTTAGTTCTAATCAATATTTGAGATATATTAAATAAAATTTAACTAGTTTAATTTCTACTTAACTACTAACTAATTCAGAATTTGGATTAGCTTTAACAGTTAAGAGGAAGAATTTGGATGCAACAGCCAAAAACTCCAGCCAAACCTACTTTCCCTTTTGGGTTTACGACCAGCTACTTAATGGAAAGGCTATGTGAAATGAAGATGCCACCGAGGAGGAATGCAAGATTGCCAAGAAGATGAAAGTGGTGGGGTTGTGGTGTATGCAAATGAAGCCTAATGATGGTCCTTTCATGAATAAAGTTGTAGAAATGCTTGAAGGAGAATTGGAAAGCGTGGAATTGCCACTAAAGCGAGTTCTGTACCCAGAGGAAACTCCCATAATGGATGGAGGAGGAGGAAATCATGGTCAGTCATCCATCTCATGGTCTGTGGTTGATGCTACCGAGTCAATCAGTTCCATTGTAACATCTTAAAGTAATTAAACAATGTCTTCAAAGAAAAAAGGAGGCTTGCTAGTTGCAGGGTCTGAGGATCATTGACATCTCTTCTGAATTAAAGGAGTGACCGATCTTCACTTGTAGAAGAGACCAGGGAAAGTATGATTTCTATTAGAATTCAAGAGCTTGCTAGCATTATACACAGAGAGTAATGACAGTAACAAATTAGCTATACTTGTGATTAATTTTAGAAATGAAGATGACTCTTTTCATTTTTCAATTTTTTGGTTGAGAGGGGGGTTTACATAGCTACTATACGACGCCACTGAACCCCAAAAATGTATTGGTTCAATACCTGCACCACACCATCACCATCCGGTGACCTCTGGAGGTTGTGGAGCTCCCCTGTCAAAGAGAAGGCATAATTGTCAAGCCAGTCGGGGGACACGGTTTCTCGCATGGCAGGCAGGAGAAACTTTAATGCACCAATGCTTATGAGCCCAGTCCCTGCATAGCTGAATAATATTATCTTGGATGTGCAAAATTACATTGCTCGAGAAATGCTTTAACAATAAATATTTTTCATTGCTTCAGAAATTCATGCTGTCCCGAAATTTAAACTAAATGAGATTGAAAAAAGAAAAAAAAATTTCAATGTTTTAACAATAATCAATTTTATGTACAACCTGTGAACTTTCCCAATACAAAGCGTTGATGGACTCCAAACCATTCATTGATTTGGATTCAAGTAGTCATTGCTAGGGACATTTAATTAATAGTATATGCTAGTTTTTTCAAGAACAATGAAACTTCATAAAAAAAATGCTCTTTTTCATCGGTGGCCAAACCCACTTTCTATGACGTCTAAAATAAGAAGAAGAACATGCACCTTTGATTCCAGTTCCACTGCTTTCTCTTCCTCTCTTTAGCCATGACAGCGGCCGCGAAGCATCACCAGCGGCTGTCGTCGTCAAAGCCGACCAAGAACCTAACCGCCATCAAGCCCGTTACCCTACAAACGAACCAACACCAAAACCCCTTTAGTAGCCGCCCAAGAGCACTGCGGATAGCAGTGCTCTTAATTGTTCAATTCCATCAGAAGCTTTCTCAGTCTTTAGTTTTCATAGCAAAATAGGCGCGGTGGTGAACACGTACAATCTGGCATACAACGACATTTGCAACCCAGGCAACGGTGCCATTTCGACCATCCGGGGCACCGTCGCGCCCACCGTTTTCAACTCGTTGGAATCGACTTTCTGCTGCCACATCGCCAGGGGCCTCATCCAGATTAGCGTGATCGATGTTTTCTCAGTCCCAAGTGACTTTAACCGCACTCTCCTAGACCACTTGATCGCGGAACCAGGGCTCACTCATGTTGGGTGCTCTAACAAGCTCCACACCGGTGCTTCTGCAGGTTTGGTGTCTGCGTTGTAGTCTTCACACGAACTGTGGGCTCCGCTTCCTTGATGCCATTTCCGGCACTTACAGTCAAAGTCTGCCCATTGTATGTACTGTCCACAGAACCAATGCTAATGATTATGGAACCAACGAGATTCTCCATCAGACGGATCGGCTGCCTAATTATAACCACGTGCTTCCTCTTTTTCTTATTACTGGAGCATCTTGGATTTTGCAGAAATTGGTTATTTCTGGTGCTAAGGACACTGTTACTGCTAGTGGAAAGATTCTGCTCTCCTTGTTCTGCCTTGTTGTCGACATAATTCAGATTACTACTAGTCATAGTGGGAAGTTGTTTGTTCAAGTTTCGAAGGATCAGTCCATGCTTACAAGGTTATTTTGGGCTTCTCTCTTACCCCTGAATTGTTTGATGGAAATTCCAATTCAGAAGAGAAAGTCAGATTGTGGAAATTGTTTAGGGAATGTCTTGAATCTTGTTTGGGTGTGAACTCAGACGCGGGCTTGTTTATTATAAAAGGGAATCATGATATGGTTGAAGAATGCATGGTGCATATTGAAATAGTTGTGGACCTTAACAATGAATTTTGTTGTTGACTGCATGAGCAATTTGACTATAATACCTCGAATAGTTCTTCCTCTATTGGATGAACAATCCGATGCCTGGATTTATTGGGAATCTTTTGGTGTGAACAATTACAGATGGTTTGGTGTCATCGATTTTGTTGATGATTCTAAACCTTGGGTCAAGATGAAGAGAAATTCTTCCTTTCCAGAAGTGGCAAGTACTGAATAACTCTCTGGTGATTTTTATCTTGCCAAATGAGCTGACTACAGAACAGCTCTTTGATTCTTTGTTTATTCACATTTTGTTGGAGGAAGTAATTGAATTTGATGTCTATTGTTGCCATGGTCATCAGTATCAGGCTGTTGTTACCACATCTGAAGTACAGTATGTTTTAGGCTATGCAATTAGTGATTTTGGTCCTAAATTTTTTTGGACACTGGATTTTTAGGAGAAAATCCTCATGCATAATTATGCCTATTAGTAATGATGACCCTGCACTTGTGGCGTATGTTGATATGGAGAGGCTTAAGTTTCATGAGGGAGACTTACTTGTGTTATCCCAAGTCGAAGAAGTGACAGAACTAAATAATGGGAATCCAAGAATGGTTGAGAATGTTATACCTTACTCAATAAGCATTGAAGAGGATATACACTCTCTAGTTGTACCTCACCTTATCAATAGGCTCTTGAAGATTAAGATGGAGAAAGAAATTCTGAATTGGAGTATGTCAGATGATCATGATGATTCCTTACAGCTAGCAGGCATATTTTCGAATATTTCCTTGCTGCTACCATCACATGGCTTCAATACTGGCAACTACTGGTCAGATATGGCAATGAGGGGGGCCTCAAGAGGTTGGCAATTTGTTGAGCTGCACAGTCACATGAAGTTTGACGCAGTTCATCTATGCTACCAGATATGCTTGTCAATGTGCTTGGACATGAGTGAGGAGACCTTGCATCTAGGAGAAAGTAACAAATGTTCAGATGACATGCTGGCTGGTGTAATGACCATTTCACAGAATCATGTTACACATGCTCAAAAGTTTCATGTTCTTATTTTGGAAATTATGGGGTATAGACCAAAAGAGGGGTCAGTCAATGTTAACAAATTGGCATGACTCAATAGGCACTTGTTGCTTGTATTAGTGTATTTTGTGGGGTCACATGCTTTTCCAAGATTTATGCTCAAGGATATGGCTGGGCCTGATGGAGATCCATCACTAATAAGCTTGAACTTTTCTGTGAACTCTGACATTGACATTTTGCTCCAATTGTACTGGTTAAGCAATGATCATTTTAAGAAGGAAGCTTATAACGGTTTGGATCTTTAAGAGTGTTGGGACCCAGTTGGAAGTATTGGCCCAATCCAGTTGTATGAAGGCCACATGTATGGCCCTGGTAATAAAGTTTCGGTTGCAGGTGAGGGAGACCATTGCACCATGCATATGATTCCGAATTCTATTTCTCATTTTGTTGTATTCCTGAACCGTCCGGATAGGATTAGCTACTAAATTCTTCTACAACTTAGTATATATTAGAGACAAGGGTGTCTAGTAGTGTCATGTCAGGAGAATTGTAGCTCAATGCTAACCTGTATCACTTCTCTCTCAATAAAATTTCTACTTCATTCCACTCTCCTTCTCTCTCTCCTTAAATCCCTCTGATTCTCTTTGGATCCTGACAGCTTCTCAACTGCTGGGCAATGGAGGAGCTCAAGTTCCCTTGCAGTGAGTACTACTGGAGTTACAGTGTCGGCCCCTTTAAAGAAGACCAGCCCCAACCCCATAAATAAGATCAAGGTCACGACTTTTGTATTGAAGTTACGGGTGAAAATTACAATGGCACTGGCAATAATCTGAATTGGAATTTGGAACTGAAGAACAATTGCTGGTGTTTGTTTGTGGTGTGTAAATTAAAGACCGTGGCTTCGAGGAGCTTTTGACATTTGCATATACTCTATGATGCCAAGCAGAAGCTTTACAAACCCTGTGGTAATGTCTTCAAAAAATTCATTCTCTTTTCTTTTCTCCTTCTCTTTAGATATTTTGGTTCATGTATTTTCGCTTTAGTGTGTATGGTTTCTTTCTCTTTTTATTTTTATTTTATATTTTAAGTGAAATTGATTGTTTGCTTGAACCGTCATTTGAGTGAATTTTGCTAGCTTGAATATTTTGCTAGGCGCATATCAGAGTTTGCTATTATTGTGTGTTGCCAGGATTGAGTTGCAAAGTCAATTGCTGTTTGTGGTGACCATTGGGAACAGAGTCATGGACTATTGATTCAGTATTCAGGGTGGAAGTAAGAAGAGATTTTGACGAATCCACGTATTTTCCTTTTGGCCACAATGGGGTTCATTCAATTGTATTGTCAACCAGCTGGGTTCTAATGTATCTCTCCAACTGAACTTGGATTAGTTTCATTAAAGATTGATCTCTACTTAAGAGGAGAAGTTGGTCGGATGTGTTTGCCAAAGCATAGGAATTCTGATATTGTTGCACGTGTTCTACATGATAATATTAATATTGTGTTTAGCTCACATGCCAAGTTTCCATTCACAGACATTCCTTTCAATCTTTCTAAGGATTTATCATTTGCAATTCCATGCTTCGAATAAAAGTGTCCGTCTATATCTTGCCTATTTTTGTCTGACCTTTTTCTTTTTTTTTTTTTTCATTCATGATGCCTCTAGATGCTAGTGTCTTAGCAGGTCTCGGGAAAGATTGGAATACCCCTGTGCCTCTGGGGGGTCAAGGATTTGGCTGCGCAGATTGTGGTGAACTGTGAAAGTGATGGACAAAGTTTCACACAGCTCAGGCAAAAATTGGTTATTTTCCAATAAACCTATGGTGGCGCCGTGTGCTGGGGCAACAGCAGTTGTAGGAGCTTCTGTCTTTTTGTAAAGTGGTTCCAGTGTCAACCTTGATGAAGGGTCTGACACTCAAGCCGCATGATTCTGTTAAGCTTATGCTTTTGCAAAGCCAGAGGACTATGGGAATAACTCTAAGCAAGACTCTTTTGCCATCAAAATTGGTGGTAGTCCCGTGAATGATCAATTCTGGAGCTGTCGCTGCATCTGTCCTGAAAGCGGCTGCTTCTGCCGAGAAAATCCGGACAGTGGTTCATAGTATCATGGCGTCTGTCAAGAAGGCCACTTTTTTAGCCGTGCGAACTGCATTTTATGAAATAATGAGTGCGACAAGCACAACATGTAGGTGTCCTTCCATGACTAACATTTGGTTGCAATATTGGGACTTGCTCAGGATTGTATGTATATGGAGACGGTATTGAATGTGGTGCCGAATCTTTTCCTGTATCACCTTCAATTGCCAGTTTGAGTCGCAGGATTCAAAGTTTACATGAGGCATCTCAAGCAGTGAAACAGACAGATGCCAACAGAATTACAAAAATCTATAGAGTGGCTGATGCATAGATTGAGGAAAATAAAGGTTCGATAAAATATTACTATGATTTCTCTGTTCTCCGTATATAAGTTTATAATCTTTGGCAACGATGGGTATTCTAATTTAGAGGATCCTTCTGTTTATTTTATAGAGTCCATAAAAGAGGGGTGATTTGTATCATGAAAGGATGCTTGTGCAGAGTAAATTGGCCAATCTGATATACCCGTGCCGTTGCACAATCAAGAAATCCATCTCTGTTAGTTTCAGATTGCCATTCAAACAAAGCCATCTCTGTTAGGTTTGTGGGTTTCTGACCAAGGATGGAAACATTGCAAATCACCTGTACATTTGTGCTCTTCAATGGTGACAGAATGTTTTCTGAATCTCTTGCACCTTTGATTTCATTAGGCCTGGATATTTTTTATGATTAATCTAAAATGGGCTCTATGTGATTGTTTTTCGGCGTTTAATTTTCAGCCTAGAAATTATATTCAATTTTTCCCAATATTCAGTTTTTACTCCTGGATGTTTGATAGCTTTCAGCACTTCAGCTTCAATTTTTGTTTCAAGTCAAGAACATAAAAACTGCCATGCCTGGAGCCTATACATGCCATTAGCAGCACCTTACTTTTCCAGGACCTTGTTTTTATTTTGTGGTACCACTCACTGCTCCATTTCTGCCCAGGGAAAAGGTCTCTTGAGTTTAGCTTGCTGCATGAATTGGAAGGTCCTTGTGCAGCATAGAAGATAAGCATTGTCAAATGAATCCGTCAAACTACGCGTTTTGCAAGTCATAACAATTGTTTGATTTGGCTTATCTGTGTTTCACCGCGCGAATTGGGGACAGTTGCGTGCCAGTGTTTCTTTCTATGTAAATGAAGAGTCAATGCTGATGGGGCCCGCCTTGCGCTATTTGTTTTTGTAATGGTTTATTTGCTTCCATTCTTGGGAAACTTGGGCAAGATTTCATGGAATTTGCCTGCTATGACTCCATTAAAATTTTCTGGTAAGATCATGAGCCTTGGAAATTGTGATTGACGTTGCAGAGCAGGGACCACCACACGTAGTACTACACCCTTGTTCGCGGAATGTCATCTGCTTGCTGAACATTTCAATGATCCACTAGTATCAGTGACCCCCATAATCTGATGTGATGTCATTCTTGCTTTCTTTTGGTAATCCAAGCAAGCCAAGACTTGGAACGGGACATATGCAATCAATCTCAATCCTTTTGGAAAATTGACTTGGTGTGTAAGGTTTGAACATTTCAGTCTTTGAAATTTCCATCTACTTTTCAATCAAATTGGCGTACAAAGCCGTGGCCTATTGGCTTCAGATTCTTGCTCGGACTGGGCCTATTCTTTGCTGGTAGTAATATTAAGTTTTCAACACTTTCATCAAATTTTCTTTACTTACATGCAATATGATGTCTTGTACGCGGACTTACAGTCACCAATTCGTGAAAAAATGTTTGTAATTTAGTTAAAAAAATTAGCAAAACGGCTAAGACTCAGATCTTATTGTTCTGATTTCAAAAATCAAAACTTTTAACTAGATGTTCAAAGTTTTATTCATTTCACTTTTCAGGACAGCAATTTCATTTTCCCTATTAGTGATCGTGCACTGGGGGTTGAACTCTTTGGACACGCTTTTGAAAATGCATGTCGCGGGGAAAAGTCCAAGTGATTGTGAAAGACGTTGCTTGTGAAAATCTCGTTGGAGAAAGAAAGATAGGTCATGTTGTTGCTTTCGTCTCCACTGATCTTTGTTGAAAATTAGACATTACTGTGGTCCAACTTTCATTATCATCTCAACCGATACTCTCCAATTAAATTAAAGCCTAGGGACCATTTTATGGTTTAACCCCTCGAATGGGAAAGAAAAAACAAAAATGTAATATTTAAGATGCATGCATATACAGGAGTTTTATCGTCCTGCCCCCAGTGTCTTGCCCATCCCGGGAGATAAAAAAAAAGTCCAAAGATAATGTTCAAAGAAAAAAGGCTCCCGTTTGCCAGTTACACAGCGTTGCTTTTCCTACTGCTAGTGTTCCAAAGCTCCAGTGCTAGGAAGATTAACAATAACACTAATTGCCCCAATTCTTCATGCGGTACTATTAACATCCGTCCCCCCTTTCGTCTGAATACCGTTCCAAAATCTTGTGGAGACGAAAGATACAACCTTTATTGTGAGAACAACTCCACGGTAGCTTTGTACTTGAGAAACTCAACAACAAATCAGAAGTACTACGTGCAAGAAATTGACTACAACAGCAACACAATCCGAGCGGTGGACGCTGGTTTTGACGAACATGATTGTTCCTCTGTTCCTCGTGTTCCTCTTGATATTCGTGTAGCCGAATATAACCATAGCTACTTCTTTGGAGATGATCAAAATCCTTATTTGCTGCTTTGGGGGAGTCTTTCCAAGGTGGTTTTCGTCAAATGTGCAAATCCAGTGAATCATACTCGTTACGTAGACAGAAGTGCTTCTTGCCCAAACGGGTCGTCCGCCGCGGCGGCTTACCTTTATGCAATCGTCAGTGAGAACTTCACTGTGGGGGAATTGAACGACCAGTGCGCCGTAGAGACGGTGTTCCCCTTGTCGCTGCCCTTCAAAAATTCTATTAACACATCTTTTCTGGAAATCCACAGGCAACCGGCATACGGGTTTGAGCTTAAATGGTGTGACGTCCATTGCAAAGATGGTTGCTTCTTCTACAATTCATCAGACAACGTTAGCTGCTATGAACGTGGTACGTTGCTAAAGGTTGATACGTGAGAAATCAGAAATTAATATGATTGACTTTGCTGGGTGAACTTTTCGATTCAGAGAGTTAAAAAGCTATCAATCAATCGATTGTTTTTGCCTAATTAACAAGATTGACTTTTTATACTAATATTGGTATTTTCTTCTTTTAAAGGACACTTCTATGCGTGTGTTTTGCGTTAAAATTTATCTTTTTGTGAAAATCTCAAATTGGATATAATAATAATAATATTAATAACATTAAAATTATTGATGAAAGTAAAAAAATAATAATTAAAAAAATACGCACAGAATATAGATATTTAATGTTATATCATAAGTCTTACGTGTAATAATATAATTACTCTATTATAAATAATTTGATGACATAAGTTTATAATAGAATTAATTTTTATTGAAACTTATGATAAAAGTTATATATTTATGATCATTTTCTAAATATAATAATGTGAAAGTTTTATATACGGAGATAACTTTTTTCATTTCTTACTTTTTTTTAAGGTTGATTTGTTAGAAATAAAAAATTAATTTAACTAAATTATATTTTTTATTAATTATAATAAATATAAAATGTAAGATTGATTTGTTACAAATAAGATATTATTATAACACATTTTATTAATAAATTTTTAATTTTAAAAGGTCAAACTTTTAACTAATAATTTTTACCTAATTAGAATGATTTATTTCTTTTACTAATCTTAATAATTTTTTTTTCTTAAAGGGTACTATGACTATGCACTCATTTTATTTTTAGGTAAGTTTCTCTGTCTCTTACTCCCCCAATTATGACTAATGTAATAATAATATGTTTTTTGTGTATTAAAATTTAAGAACTTGAGTCTGAAAATAACAATAACTTCATATTCAATAATTTGTTTTTGAGTATAATGCACTTTGGAGCAAATTAAGAAGATGGAAACATTGAACTTGATAGTATGGTGAGGTGGAAATGATTTCAAAACTTGTAGTTGAATAATTAACTCATCATTTATATGTTATTTATATATAGTCAAATTAATGCTAATAATTATCAATTATTTTCTTCAGGGATATTAATCAATGCAGTACCATCGCTTTTTGGTAAGAATTAAGCCTTTATTTTTAAATAATGATAACTATAGGAAGTTCCATTATAATTTGATAATTGTTATATTCGAACATCAAATATATCTTAATTTCAACAATTAACTACATTTAATTTATGTGCTAACTATTATTTTCTAGACAGTCATTTAATTCTTTAAAATTGAAATATATAAAACAAAAGTAAATAAGTAATATACAACCATTTACCATTGTATCTATTTGATAATATCTAATTAAGTAAAATTAAAATTATTTTTTTTATCAACCCATTTTTTGTTAGATTTTAAATAAAAATAAAACATTCTAGATGCTTTTTTGGTTGATAACAAATTTTTTTATAATTTTTATTTTTTAAAAATGATTAAAAGTAAAAAAAAAAAAAAGCTCATAATAAAACAGAAGATGAAAATTTAGTAATATTAATCTAATTATTATTTAAAAAATTATTATTTAATATTATATTATTAATATTACAAACAGATATTTTATTATAAATAAAAATAATTAGAGAACACATATTTGTCTTAAAGTTTTTTTTTTTAAATTAAAAATAAAGTTAGGTTAATAATTATTTTTTAAATCATATAATATGAATTTTATACATTAAGGGGGTCTTTCTTCTATAAAATTTTTAAAACGATGAAAATTTTTGTAAGGAATTAGAAATTCATCCAACTAAATCGTATTCATCCTTACTTACAGTGCATCTTGCAGTCAACTGACTCTATCTCTATATGATGTTTCAATACAATCGTGTATGATGCAGTACTACTTCAAGCAACCAAAGCTGTCTGTGGTACTCCCTTTGTGATTGCGTTTTTGGTCTACAAGTGGCGTAGGAGACATTTATCAGCAGATGATTCTATAGAAGAGTTTTTGCAGAGTCAGAATAACTTCATGCCAGTCAGGTACTCTTACTCAGATATCAAGAAGATGACAGGAAATTTCAAGGACAAGTTGGGGCAAGGAGGCTTCGGCTCAGTGTTCAAAGGAAAGCTACGTAGTGGGAGCCTTGCCGCCATAAAGTTGTTGGGTCAGTCTCAGAGTAACGGACAAGATTTCATAAATGAAGTTGCCACAATTGGAAGGATTCATCACACTAACGTGGTTCAACTGATTGGTTTCTGTGTCGAGGGATCCAAGCGCGCTCTTGTGTACGAGTTTATGACGAATGGATCCCTCAACAGCTACATATTTCCTCGAAAGGAAACCGTCAGTTTAAGCTGGGAAATGTTGCATAAGATTTCCCTGGGCGTGGCTCGAGGCATTGAATATCTGCATCGTGGCTGCGATATGCAAATCCTGCATTTTGATATCAAGCCTCATAACATACTGCTCGATGAGAATTTCCTACCTAAGGTTTCTGATTTCGGGCTTGCTAAATTGTATCCAAGAAATGATAGCATTGCTTCGCTCACTGCGGCCAGAGGGACCATAGGGTACATGGCACCTGAACTCTTCTACAAAAACATTGGGAGGGTCTCCCATAAAGCTGATGTCTACAGCTTTGGAATGCTGTTACTGGAGATGGCAGGTAATGTTAACGACTAATTTGTTTGGATATTATTCTTATCAAATGAGTAGCAAATAACTTTGAAATTATTATTAGTAAAGTTTAAATACTAAAAATAAATTTTATTTTAATATTATTAATTAAAATATCACATACAATTAATTAATACAAATAATATTATATATTAAAAAATATTAAATAAGATTTAGTTGACTTAATTTTTAGTTAATTACTAACCAACTAAGCATCTATGTTAACTTTAACAGGAAGGAGGAAGAATTTGGATACAACAGCCAAAAACTCCAGCCAAATCTACTTTCCCTTTTGGGTCTACGACCAGCTACTTGATGGAAAGACTATAGGAGATGAAGATGCCACCGAGGAAGAAAGCAAGATTGCGGAGAAGATGGTGGTAGTGGGGCTATGGTGTATACAAATGAGGCCTGATGATCGTCCTCCCATGAATAAAGTTGTAGAAATGCTTGAAGGAGACTTGGAAAGCCTGGAATTGCCACGAAAGCCAGTTCTGTACCCCCAGGAAACGCACATAATGGATGGAGGAGGAGGAAATCGTGATCAGTCATCTATCTCGTCATCAGTGTTTGATCCTACTGAATCAAGCAGTTCCATTGTAACATCTTAAAGTAATTAAGCAATGTCTCCAAAGAAAAAAAGGAGGCTTGCTAGTGCATATTGCAGGGCCCGAAGATAATTGACATCTCTCTTGAATTCAAGGATTGGCCGATCTTCACTAGTAAAAGAGACCACATAAAGTAAAATTTCTATTAGACTTCAAGAGATTGCTAGCGTTATACATAGAAAGTTATACATAGAAAGTAATGACAGCAAGGAATTAGATATATTTTGTGATTAATTTTAGAATTGAAGGTTATTGTCTTTGGATATACAAAATTACAATACTCGAACAATGCTTCTATAGTAATTATGTTGCATTACGTCAGAAATCCATTCAGCTGGAATGAATTTAATATATATATATATATATATATATATATATTAAATTCTAATAGGTAGAAAAATTGAGAATCAGATGGAAGTTCGGTCCAATTATGACTAAAAGGCAGAGATTTTTCCACAGAATTCCTCGTTTTAACTTTCCACCGCTGGCCGAAGAGAGAGCCACTTTGTTCCTATGTCATCTAAAATAAGGAGAAAAAACAAAGAAAAGCTAACCTCAACCTGTGTTTCCAGGTAGACTCCTCTCTCTCTCTAGTCATGATAGCGGCCGCCAAGCACCACCTGCAGCCGTCTTCGTCAAAGGCGCCCAAGAACCCAACCGCCATCAACCCCGCCAGCCCACAATCCAACCACCGCGAAAACCGGAAATCCCCTCCTGCGCCGCTCCACCTGTCGCCGACGAGGCTCTCTCACGCGCCACCCACATCACCCGCAAAGAGCTCCTCAAGCGCCGGTCTCACAGGCAAAAGAAGCTGTCCAAATTTTACGGGGACCACTACTGGGCGTTAACGGAGGAGTATAAGTCGGAATACAGAGAGTACTACTGGAGGTACGTTGTCGGCCCTCTTAAAGAAGACCAGCCACAAACCATAAATGAGATCAAGGTCGTGACTTTGGTATTGAAGTTATTGGGCAAAATAACAACGGCAATGACAGTAATTTGAATCGGCTACATCTAGACATTCTTTTGCATCTGTCTTACGATTTATCATTTCCAATTCCATGCTTGGCCTCTAGTGATCAGGCAGGGTCTGTAACTTGTGGAAAGCCAATACTCGGGTTGACCACTCCTTCAATCTGTACAATCCACTTCCAAAAGGCTCAAATCCATGATAAGAAAGCGGGTCTTAATGTTTCGTCCTCGAGCAAGCTTGCTTCTAAGTCCCATGTCATAGTGGCAGAATATGTGCACCAAATCCATGACAAAAGAAGAGCTGCAAAAAGAGAAAATACAACTAGCGCCGTGAAACAAGAAGACAAAACTAGCTGAGCCGGGGTTTTCACTTTGGACACTGCTTTAGGAGAATGAGCAACTGTTTATACCAGCCCAAAAGGTAAAGTTCCAATGAGTTAATGGCTAAGCGTTGGGTAAATGAGTTTTAATGTAAATACAGATTTTGCAGTTTAAGTGATTTTTTAAGTTGAACTTGAAGTCTCTCTTTTGCAGTTCCAATCCACTTTTTCGTATGCTTTTAAGAATGGGCTAATATTTATTCTTTCTTTTTTTTTTTTTTTATTTTCTGATGCAGTCACTGGGAAATTTTTTAAAATTTAAATGGTAGCATTATACACGAAATTGTACTCGTTTTCAAGCTTGGAAAAAGACCAACTTTTAGGTTCGAGATTTTGTCTGTTGGGATAAGGTCTAAATCTAACTGCAGATATTAAGTCTCATTGGATTACCATCATCATCTTCATGCTTCCTATTTCTACAAGAAAATATACCATTTTATCTTGATGGCCTTTATTTTTTTTTCTTCTTTCCTCTTTGCACTGTATTTTCGAGTGTGCAATTCACAAAATGTATTTATTTAGCAGCCTACCAGCTGTTGATCTCCTTGTAGCCTGGTGACTTGATGTACAAAAGTCACTGCAGGGCTAGCCGTACGAATTTTCATATGCTTGTGAATGAAAGAATTCCTCAATTTTATACTGTACTTGTTGGCTGTATTTGATAACTAGATGTTCTGCCTTAAACCCGGTCTCTTTATCTTCAAAGAAAGAGCTGTCGGTGTTGAAACTCGGTAATGCTGAACGTGACTGTTTTCAGAATGTTATATATCCAGGAACGGCAAAATCGGAGTTCCACCAGTATGTAGGGGTTTTTCCTTAATTATTGTCATCAGGTACAGTTTTAGATAATATACTGCACTTGTGCCGAGATATGACTATAACATAAGATAAACCTGTCAAAACTCCCATGGACATTGATTTTTATTAGATTGCCAACAATATGAAATTGGAGTCAATAGCAATTTGCTCTTGCCCCTCGTAGAAACCGATCAAGCATTCCCTCGGAAATTTTTACATCCGTATGCGTAATTTAAAAGTTGTGTAAATTTCTCTTTCTATCAGTTAAAAATGAAAAAAAAAAACCCTTAGTGGGAAATAGTGTTTTTGAATCCTAAAATGCTACACAATTTATTTTTCAATGATCGGGCAGTTTAAATTCAGCCACACGCGCTTCATTCCAATGTATCATGTAGGTCTTCTCTCGGAGATGATAAGCTGAATTATCAGCAAGTGCAGTGTTAGTGCCCACGTTCCTCAAACACGGGTGTTCAGCTTTTATAGGGTTAAAGCAACTGCTTAAGCAGCTTTAAAACACACTTAATTTCCATCTATATTTAACTGCAAACTTGACGAAACCTCCCGCAAAACGGAAAATATGTGCAGTTCTACAGTAAAAAATTTTCGTACATCGGGAAATAGTCTACAGTAATATTTAACATGCAACAGTCAATAAGTCAATTCCTAGGCATATGAAAGTCTAGCAGCATATGTTCGGTAGTTGGAGAGCAATCCTTCCTGCCTAGACGACAATCAATATTTATCAGACCTGCTACCGTGTCTATGGCGCTTGCTCGAGCCTTCATCATCCCTGGAACTCCTTTTGTGAGAGGACTCGTCAATCTCTGTGGAATGCCTCTTAATTGATTCCATAGGACTACTTTTGTCACGGTGCTTGTCCCTGTCGGAAGAGCCCCTTTTATGATGCCACACCTCCCCGTCCAGTGAGATCCTTCTGTGGGAGTGCTCTGACCTATCCCTAGAATCCCCTTTGCCTTGCCGTTCTTCCCTTCCCATACGGAGAATTTTTCCAGAGAGCTCTTCCCTGTCCATAGAGCTCCTGTTACAGCGATCTTCAATATCCAAAGAGCTATTTTCCGTGCTCCATTCCTCCTTGTCAACAGACCTTCCCCTATGATGCCTTTCTCCCTTTTTCATATAGCTCCGTTTTCTTCTTGGCGGGGATGGAACCTAAAACAATAACCAAAAATAAGTTGTTCAAAGACAGCCCATTTCTGTAATTAAATTCACAAAAATGAAGTTTAATTTCTCTTCCAATGGAGAAAAGAGCCTTTTGCATATAAGGGCACGAATTTGTTTCAAACCACATTGTCAAACTGAACTCATGCATTTCTTTTATCAAGTCAAGTTATTTTGAAAATTCAGCTGATACTCTAGTATTCTTTCTAAGGTCAGAAGTCTATTAGGTTCGGTGCTAAAAATGCAGAGCTAAATAGCCAGATTACAACTATTGCCAATCATTTATTACTACTTTCTATGATAATTTTTTTTCCCCCTTTGAACACCAGCTCATATACTCCACTTACATTCTTTCATTTCTTTTGTCCCTAACCACATCCTGGAATGCCCATCTTTGAGCTGTTTCATTGCTTTCCATTATTCCTCTAAATAAGTCATCACTCTTCTTAGGAATTTTCACTTTCACTTGCATGCCTTTGAAGCTTTAATTACAATGTAACATACCTGAAAACGTGACATGTATCTTCCTTCTGGTGGAGGAGCAATGCCAAGCCTCTTCAGGCCATCGTATGGAATTGGCTTTCTGAGAGGGAGCACAATCAAGATATATCATTTAATCAGTTTTAATAATTTCAAAAGGTTGTTATTTGTAATGAGTCAACCAAGGAAGTTTTCGGTTATGCTTAATCATTTTTCCAGGTTTCTAAAGTATGTTAGCTTCCAATTATTTAAGGAATTTGTTAGTGTTTTAGTTTTACTAGTAATTTGTATTCAAGGATATTATTGGTGGTCTTGTTTTACTATTAGTCTTTTCCAATTTTATTGTGATTGGGAATTTTATGTTCCATTTCTTTTAAGTGCTGATAAGCAGAACTTTTGCAAATGGGCAGACTAGTGTTTCTTTCGGCATCTCTTTCCCCTGCTTTCTACTATCCTTTTGTGCAACCCTGGTCAAAATAAAAAATCTGCTATTTCTCTGTTTCTCTTGTGCATCAATGATGCATATTCATGTCATTAGTGCTGTAGGGCCTGCCTACCAAATCACATCCTAAGCCAAAATGACTATGCCTAAGTCATTGAACTAAGTGCCCTAATGGCAAATATTGGATCAGAGAAAGTGAGTTCACTGGAAGAAAAAGTGAGTAGGGCATGTCTTTGGAACCAAACTACAGTCCTAGGAAGTAACTTGGTGTTTTCTCAAATAAACAGATAAGTAGAGCGGATGGTACATACAGAGGAGCTCGAAATGGTCTTTCCCGTCCACCAAACCGAAGCTGACCGGACTCCTTCTTGCCACCAAGGCCTCCACCTGTTAGCAAATGAAATACTTTATCCTGATCTTGATTGGGAACAAATTTTTAATAGAGGGAGCGAGAGGTCTAACCTAACCTTCTTGGAATCCATCCTGGCATCAACTGCTGGCGGCTATAATCAACTACGATTTCAGAGTCATCAATATACGAATGATGAGCATCCTATAGAATCACACAAATGCCGCAGATATCAGCATCAAGAGTTTCTTTTGCCGCAGACCACATCAAGATAGGGCACTCAGAACGAACTCCTCGTATGATGCATGTTCACACTTATGGAACGAATGGAATACTCAACATCCATGTGTTTATTCTGCTAAATTCTTTAAAGAAATTTCAAATGTCTAAGATGTGTCAATTGCCTTTATCTGAATATTTGTGATTCTCCCAGCATGGTGGGTGTTGTCAATACATTTGTGTGTAACAACAAAAGGAAACCTGCCAATGGACAAGTCTTCTAATTTATTGAAGGTTCCCACCAACAGTCAATTGATTAAATTGTTCTGAACTTTTGATTGCCTTTCTAGTTCTGCACATGCAAAAGTTCTTATAGAAAGCTAGCTTCAAGCAATTACTTGATTGATATAATCTGCACTGGGGAAACAAATAAAAGGCTGAAAACTGTCCTCATCCGCTTCACAAAATCAGCTAATATTAAAATTAATATCGAGGTTACGAATAATCTTTCTCTTTTTTTGGACTCATTAAATCATAAATATACAAAATCAAAATTTTAGCAGACAACAGATTATCCAAACCTTGTATGCACGGCGCATCTCTCTTTCTGTTTCATATTCGACAAAAGCATAGCCGCGTGATGCACCAGTTACTGCCAGTACAAGTTCCCAAGAAGACACTTATTTAGACAGAGGTCGCATATAACAGCAGCATAATATAACAAAAATAACATCCAGAGGGAAGGAGTGTAGTTGGAAAATTTAAAAGAGAAAAATAAAAAGCCCTAAAAAGAGCAAAGTGCTTATATAATTTATTTAAACCACAAGCATCATTTTCAAGAATAAGAACAAATATCAAAAGATAGCGACCAAAACATGGAGTCTCAAAGCTAACAAGAAGCATCAATGCATCAAGTCCACTCCCTCCCTTCATCTGCTTATCTTTTTTTTTCTTTTCTTTTCTTTTCTTTAATTGGTTCAAGACTTTTGAGTTAATAATAGCTCATTGGTTCTGCTGATCTCTCTACTGGACATGCATCGAGTGAACTCAAAGCATTGAAAGGTAAATGGAGAAAAGAGAAATACCAACGTCCCTGACCAAACGCAAGTTCTTCACATGACCATACTTGCTCATAGCCTAAGAATAATATCAACAGTGACACATCATTAAGTATACGAGCCAACCAATCACTGGCAATAAACAAACATGTAATTCTGAAGATATTACCTTGCGAAGCGTTTCGTCGGTGGTGAGATGAGAGAGGCGGGAGACAAAAACGGTGCAGTATGGATCCCCGAGGAGCTTGGGGTCGCCGGAGGGGTCATCTGCCGAAAATCGGAAATTGTGAAGTTGAAATATATATTTTTATAAAATGAAATAAAAAGGAAAAAAATGAAGAAGAAGAAGAAAATAGAGAAAGGAAGCGGGGGGGGGGAGAACGGACAGAGAGAAGAACAGCGAACGGCACGGTAGACGGCGTTGTCGTGAGGGAGAATATCGGTGCCGTCGATGCTCCCGGCTTGTATCGGATGGTACGCCGTCGCGTAGAACACCGAGTTTATGTTGCTCCCTCTCCCACTCATCTCTCTCTATCCCTCTCTCTGCGCTCTTGCCTCTGTGTAAAGCGCCGTTTGGAGTCTGAGAAGCCGACTAGTCGGTAGTCCGTGAAATCTCGTCCACTCATCCGTTATGTCGGTCACCCGCTCCATTCCTTTACTTCATTAGACGACTTGTCGTTTGACAAAGAGAGCACAAGGCACGAGTGGTCACGAGCGGTTAGGTGACGACGGTATTGCTCACATCCTCTTCTGCTTCTTCTTTCTTGTAAAGACCGAAGCGCCTGTGTTTGGTTGTCTTCTCGCCTAAGTTTTAACGAAGAAAAAGAAAAAGGGAAACCTAATTTGATTTCAGGAAGAAAAGTGTGGCAATGATTTGGATTAGATCAATCTTTAAGCACAATGCTCCACGATTGGGACCCAGCATTTCATTGCTTTATTCATGCCAATATTCATCTTCGGCCGCCGCAATTCAAGCAGAGAGATCAATCAGAGAAGGCCCACGAAACAACTGGACCCGTCAAGAGATCAAGGACGTCTATGATTCCCCTCTCCTTGATCTCCTCTTCCACGGAGTCTGTTTCTTTCTCTTTCTGTTTGTGTTTCATCGTTTTTCATGTTAATTTGGTTGTGGGGGTTAATTGGGTTTCATTTTTTGGTTTTTTTTTTTTTTATCGTTTTCATTTTGTGAAATAGGCTCAAGTGCACAGACATGCACATAACTTCAGAGAAGTGCAGCAATGTACTCTTCTATCTATCAAGACTGGTGGGTGTAGTGAGGATTGTTCGTATTGTCCTCAATCTTCCCGATACAACACCGGACTAAAGTCCCAGAGGCTTATGACCAAAGAGGCTGTCACGCAGGCTGCAAGAAAGGTCTGTCCTTTTGCCTGAATGTCTGGGATTTAGAGTTATGTTTTGTTTTGAACGATGATATGTTGTCTGAATTTGATGTCGAATTCTTATCCTAATTGCAGTCACTGAGAGAATGTACCTAATTTAATGGCGTTTGCACTAGATTTTTTGTGCCTTACCAGCAAATTTGATTTTTTTGGTCTAGTAAAAACTATTACGTCTTGCATTTATAATTCTGTCCTCTCATGGTGAAACAAAAGATCTTTTGAATTATAAAGAGCTATCTCGCATTCTCTCTGAATAACTTCACATGCAATAAACGGTTCTTGTGAGGAAAAAATTTGTATATTATGCTTGAAATTTTCTCAGGGCAGCACTTCACAAGTTTGTCTTGAACCTATTTGCTTGAAAGAAATTTTTTCATAATGAATCTTTTTTGATACATTTGTTCTAAACATTTACCAAGACCATGTGAGTTTTATTTATCTGCTGTTTCTGAATGGGTTGAATTTTCCTGCTGGATGATCAGCTTACATGGGAATCTAATATACTCTCATGTTATATTGGATAGGAATTGTTTGAAATTGTGGTGGGCTTTTTCAACATGTGTACACTCTGCTTGTCATACAATTTGAAAATATGTACATTCTTTGGCAGGCAAAGGAGGCTGGTAGCACACGATTTTGCATGGGTGCCGCATGGAGAGACACAATAGGAAGGAAGACCAACTTTAACCAGATCCTTGATTATGTAAAAGAAATAAGGTAACTTAATTAATTGTTTAGGGAATATATTTTGGACAAAAGGCATTGTTTCAAGTAAATGAAATTAATTTTTCCTGTTATGTTTCAGATTATCCTCTAGAAATTTGAGTAATTTCTGTTTTGTGACTCAATAGTGAGCAATACTTCTTTATTCTGTGAATTTTCTTTCCCATCAATTTGTCAGCCTGAGACTCTTGAGTTTGCAACCTAGGATTAATGTATGATAGTGACCACTTGTGAAAATATGCCCTGCCAATTTTTTCTTTCTATTATTTTTGGTGTGTTTTTGTGTGTTCTCATGTGAGCCTCTTATGCAAATGTCTACTGCATTGCAGGGATATGGGGATGGAGGTTTGCTGCACCTTGGGCATGCTAGAGAAGCAGCAGGCCTTAGAACTCAAGAAGGCTGGCCTTACAGCTTATAACCATAACCTTGACACCTCAAGAGAATATTACCCGAGTGTAATCACTACAAGAACATATGATGAACGTCTGGAAACCCTTGAATATGTACGTGAAGCAGGGATCAGTGTCTGCTCAGGTGATTTGATAAATGTCGGGATAAATATTATTTGCATGTAGTTTGTTGACCATAGAGCCATGGCTAAGAATCTCAGTCAAAATGAGAATTTTAGATTGTGTAGGAGGCTTGAGTACAATTTAAGTTGGTTATCAGTGGAAAAAGTTGCAATTTATTTATAACTTCAGGCAGAGTGCTTCTATTTAGGAGTATGCATTATCCTTCTAAATTGGCGAGGGAACTTTTTCAGCAAGGAAGGTAAATAATTGTGGGCTTAACCATCCATTTTTCTCTTCGTAGGAGGCATAATAGGGCTTGGAGAAGCAGAGGAAGACAGGGTTGGTCTGCTACATACTTTGGCAACACTTCCGACCCACCCAGAGAGTGTTCCGATAAATGCACTTGTTGCAGTGAAAGGCACACCACTAGAAGAGCAGAAGGTATGTGAACTATATGTAACAGAGGAGTGCTAGTACACTCTTGGCTCTTATTATAATTGCTCTTCAATCTAGATTTCTGCATATTTGTTATCTGCTATTGGATTTCGTAACTATTGATAATTGTTTAATAAATAGTACTTATTGCTGTCATTCGTCCATTATTGATAACTGTATTGGGGGGAATGAGAATGGTCGACTTTGCATCGATTGTTATTTCCTCTGCAACTGCACCTACCACAAATTTTTGGCATGAGATTTCTGCCCTAATATTATATATACACAGAGATTGCTTTTTTGAGTAGTACAACTATAAAAATTAGACATGTCATATCTCTTCCTCATTGCTCAGCCTGTCGAAATATGGGAAATGGTTCGAATGATTGGCACTGCCCGTATAGTCATGCCCAAAGCAATGGTGAGATTGTCAGCTGGCAGAGTTTTTTTCTCAATGGCTGAGCAGGCTTTGTGCTTTCTTGCTGGTGCAAACTCCATCTTCACTGGTGAGAAGCTGTTGACGACTCCTAACAATGATTCTGACGTCGACCAACTCATGTTCAAGGTCCTTGGACTGATCCCAAAAGCTCCTAGCTTTCCTGAAGATGAAGAGAGAGCTTTTGAATCAGAAAATTGTAAGGAAGCTGTTTCCGGTTCAATTTAAATTACTAGTCCAATGGGCAACTGCTCCCTTAGTTCCAATTTGTATGACTAAAATCTCTAATTTTTCCTGGGGAACCATTTTCATCCATGGCATCTTGCCATTGATTCCAACTGCACATGTTGGGTACAGATCCACGAGTACATGGAAGTGGAGCCAGCCTATGAATTGGTTGCATTAGCATTCAAAGTGGCAAGAATTATCCGACTCAGTGACTAGTGTTTTCTATACCCAAAAACTCTCTCCTGCAATAATTATCAAACTAAAAGAAATGCAAAATGAAGTTGAAGACCTTTAGTTCAACGATTATATTGGACCCTAAAACTGTAGGAGTGACTTTCTTCTATGTAATTGATAAACCAAAAGACACTAAGGACCAAACTGCCTTAAAAAAAGAACTCAGAAACTGCCTTGGAGGCTTTTGTATTTACTTCCAAGATTCTAGGACACGGATCTCCCCAAGAACTAAAGATTAATATGTAGAAAGTGTCTTAAGCACATCCGATGAATTAGACAGTACTTATATCAATTTAATAATATGTGTGTAGAATTAAATTTTAGACTTATTAAAATTTATGTGAAATACAGAAAAAATTACTTAAATTCAATAATACTCATAAAAAAAATAATTTTATCCAAAAAAAAAAAAAAACCTGCCAATGCGTACCTACTAAATGCAAAACTAAAAAATGTAAAACATTTCACATTATTCTTGGATAGTCCTGGAAGGACAGACAGTTATGTTTGGAATTAATGATATTATGCCTTGGCAGTGAGGATCATGGATTTGACCAACTGGGTTTATCTTTTCTTTCATGGTGTTGCATTCTTTATTTTTTAAAGCTATCCTTCTCCTTTCTTTTCAAGAAATATGGCTGAAGAAACACCCCAAGTCCATCTATGAATTCACTGTTAAGGTACTAATAAAAACCCTGCATGCTGGTCTTGTCTCTTGATTCAATTTTCAGTATTAATTCTGTCGTGGCTGCTGGGAAACATTAAGGGTAGAAAACAAAGGTTTTAACTTGCATGCTTTTTTTTTTTTTTTTCTTTCCCTTGTTCTGGTCTTTGGTTAGTACGAGCAATCTACATGATTTCAGTGAATTTGGTTTTCTATGAAAAGGCTCAAGATTTCTTGCTATCCATTAATAAGCAATTGTTGTCCATGATTTCTTTTTCTGGCCTTTTCTAAATGGGCCTTTTTCTTCCTTCAGTCAGATGTTTCTTGTCATTCAATTTGAAACACAATTGCTTATTTTCAATGCGAGCTACTGCAGATTTTAAGTTTTAATTTGAAGTGTAGATTTGACGCTTCTTTTGGCTTTCTAGCAACCCTTCATCCCAAAAAATAGCCAATATTACCTTTCCCCAAACCCCACGGTGTAGGAATCTCGACCACTGAGACCCTTTTGTCAGTTTCATTGAATATGACCGGATCATTGCCAAAACACTCGAGGGTTTGTTGTTTTTGGACTAGGGGATGCCAATGCAGTCACGTTGACCCTATTCGTTGAGGGACAAGAAGCTTTATGTTCGCAGAGTTATTAATGGATTTGGCTTGCAGGATATCCGCGGATATGATGTCAGTCTGAGAGACTACAATGGGAAGGCTTTTTTGATTGGGAATGTTGCTTCCAAATGGTAATTTATTATAATTGGATTTATGTTTGTCCTTCTCAAGTTATCAATTTCTGTTTACTGTTGTTCTTGAGAAACTGATGTGATTCTTGGTATAATCATTCATGCCAAAATGTAGTTCCTGACACCCAACTTCCTCCTTCCTTCACTAGGGTGGGTGCTAAAGCATCTGCTTCACAGAGACATCTGGAGTTCTAAGCATTATAATTTTGTTTATGTTAGCTACTGATAAAAAGTTTCTGTTTCTGTTTCTGTTCTGGTGGGAATCTCACAGAATCTAATAGTAAGAGATTTGGGAAATTACCAATTAGAATTAGGTGGAGTGAGTTCATTGCAGGAGATGATGGGTACATAGCACCATTCCTCTCAAAACATTAAGGAGTTGATAAAAATTTGAAAGACTCTCTGTAAATATTGCTAAGGTACTCCAAGGCAGTTTATAACTTGACCTGGAGGAAAAGCAGAAACTGAAATTCCCCTTTTAATACTATAAGCACGAGCCCACACACAAGAAATGCGGGCCAGATTTTGTTCAGTGAATTGATTTCTCCCAGCCATGTTAAATGTTTGTTAGATCGATGAGTCCTGTTTGACCTAATACATTTATGTTATGCATATCTTATATAGAAATTATATTTAGTCCAACAATATGCAATATTCTAACTTTCTGCACCACTATTTGAATTCTGTTTTTAACCCAAGCAAACTGCAAGGAATTGAACGAATTGTATGAAAAGTACAAAAAACAAGGTTGTTCACTATTGAAAAGTTGTAAAATATTGAATCCACACGTTTTGTTCCATCCCCAGTTCAACAAGAAACAGTTTGAAGTTTTTAACTCCTGGACTTTGTTGTTGTGGCAGGGTTTGAGATCCTGGCATTTCCTTGCAACCAGTTTGCTGGGCAAGAACCAGGAAGCAATGAGGAGATACAGGAAGTTGCATGCACAATATTCAAATCTGAGTTCCCAAATTTTGTCAAGGTAAGTTGTGTTATATGAAAGTTGAAAATCTATCATAAACACGCAAGATTCATCAGCTATCCAGGAGCGCTGTTCAAAAAGAAATTGTTTATCTGCTAGATTGCATACATGGAATTCCTATATGGAACAATTCAAACCACTCTTTTTTTCCTTTTTTACTTGTCCCTTATTCTATATTTTGGTTTAGAAACTTAATTTGGTCAATTTAATGGTCACTGAGAATGATTATGGATTAGTGATTGATAAAAAGGAAACCTGGAAGGAAAAAAGAAACTTGAAAATTTAAACCTTAATTTGAGTTATATTTAGCTGGGATGTTAATTTTACACCTTGGTCTAATTATTTGTACAAAGGGGAATCTCTCCTAGTCCATTAAACTGTGAGTATGTGTAGATGTCTTTTAAAGATGCCCCTTTATAGTTTTTGTAGATTGAGGTGAATGGGAAGAATGCAGCCCCTCTGTATCAGTTCCTGAAGTCACATTAAGGGGATATCTTGGGGATGCCATCAAATGGAATTTCTCAAAATTTTTAGTGAACAAAGAAGGGAAGGTTGTACAGAGATATGCTCCTACTAAATCCCCTCTCAAAATTGAGGTTTGAGCCATTTCTTTCCTTTTGGCAGTGTTTAGCTCCACAAATTTGCAGAACATTTCACCTGATGCTCATTTTTCCATTTTCTTTTGGCAGAAAGACGAGATCTGTTAGAATCTTCTTTTAGGGCCAAGATTTGAAATTCTACTATGGAGGAGAATCAACTTATAGCCTGGTTGTCATAAACACTTGTTATTTCATATGAATGCTTAGACCAAACATCCAAGGGTTTGTGGCTTGGAATTATTGTTTATATTGCTCTCCCCCCTCCCCAATAGCATGAAAGTTTTATTTTGAAATAATGATAATAATATAATTATAATGACTACTAGAACAAAAGACTACCATAAAGGTTCGTGTTGATCTTACCTTTGTGTGTATAATGAGCGATACATATTCATAAGAAAAATTGGTAAACTTATCAAAATATAAAAAGGGCATCTTAGTCAAATAATTTGATTTAACTCATTTGAAATCTAATTTGAGTGAAATATTAATTGAAAAGGTCACCCTAAATCTAAAACTCAAAATATAATATTTAAGTCATGAATTAAAGATGCAATGTAGTTATAACCTGTTTTAAATATACTCAGAATCCTCAGAAAGGTCAAATAATGACATTACTCGCATTGCTTTTCTTATAATATAAGAAGAAAATAAAGTATACACATTATTTGGCATACTTGTGGTGTAAGGAGTTTATCATAGCAGCACTACGCAGGCCAAAGATATCTGTGGGCACGGTATGCAAAGGTATTATGTGTTCATTATATTTAGTTGAAAAACTTTAAATTATTTGTTTTGTTTAAACTATTAAAAAAAAATTCACTATATTTAGCTAAAACTCCAGAAAAAAAAAAACTTACTTTACTGCCTACACGTCTGCCAATCTGTTGCCAATTTGCTTAGTCTATCCAACAAATTCAATCCTAATCTGTTTACTGTCAAAATGAAAGAACCGTGCAGCAAGTAGACAGCAGAATTGAATTCCAAAATGACTTGAAATCTTTTGAAACCAACGCTTAATGGCTTTCAAAGGTTGAATGAATTTCAAGGTTTGAATTTTGTTTTCTATCCAAATTAGCAACCTGTCTAAGCCTTCAGATGTGTTCAGGGTAAGGCAGTAGTACATTTTGGCCATAATTCTAGGATACCAACTTATCAAGGAAAGCCTAAAAGAAAACCAGAAGGATACCAACCAACTAAAATTGTATGAACGACCAATCTGCAAAGACATTTGGCCACGGTCATCTTATCAATAGTTGCTGATAAGTGCTGGATTGAACCGGATTGAGACTGAGCAAATGCAAAACACAAAAAAATGTCAGGCACTCAAGGGCTAACGAGCTGAGAGGCCTGTTGAGCTTAATCCTTATCAGTTACTATAAATTTCAAAACTTGAATTTGTTAGTCAATAGACCACATCCACGTATGCCTCTCATGCTCTCAGCATTGCATGAAGGGCTCTCATGAATAATGAACTGAGCCTTCCATGAGCCCATGCTCCCATAACTAGAGATGACAGGAACAACCCAATTCACTTGGCCACAGACACAGGCACATATGTGCAGTTGCTCAGCTTCACAGCTTTTCAACCCTTTTCTCCCCCAGCTCCTCTGCCATACCAGCAAATTGCATGGTTCATCTATCCATAGGATGGATAAACACCAGTCAGTTATTAGCAAGTGAACATTGTTAGAATAAGTGCACTGCAACTTTCATTCATGGATCAATGACAGCAGAAACTGATAGTAATTCACTCGGCCAGTTAGATTAGTTACCTCAGAAAATGCAGAGGTCTCAAAGTAGCTGGTGAATCACTCTAATGAACGCTCTAACCACTGCATAAAAATCCACAGCTAAGTCTACTCATGAGCATGTCAGACATGAATTAGCAATACTTGGAATTACTTTATTCCAGAGAAAAATTTACTTTCAAGCTTTTAAATACACATAATTAGAGCAGTGTGCATGTATATAGCATTATATAATTATAGGCTCTCCACAATGAAGTCAAGCTAATATTGGTATCTGGTTATTCTCAAACCTGATACATTTATCTTTTTTCAACCCATCATCCAATAGGCTCTGGCAGGTTCATTCCCATTTGAAAGATGGTAGGATTTTGAAATCCTACACATAAAATGTAAATGAAAGGATTGGTGGACATAAGCATGACATGAAGTCCAGATTCTTGGCTTGCCATCAACAAGAAAACCTGCACCAATTTTCCTCATTGGTGAGTGCTTTGAATACCAAGTTTCATTCAGCTGCATAATCTAACAGTGCATGCCACAGCCTGTGCCCAAAATTTGAGCCTTGCCTTAACATCTTCTGGATGGTCACCTGGATACAACACAAAGGAACCAACAAGTTACAGTCAAGTGTAGACATATCTTTCATCAAAGTAGACAAAAAAATGACCGCAATGATCACACAAATATCAACACCAATGATTGTGTGCCAATTTTCTTTACCCAAAAAAGATATCACTGAAGATAATTCTTAGTATTGACAAAATGCAAGTGTTCTGCATGTGTTTAAAGAATGCAAATTCAGAAAATCAATCTTGAAATGGTCCCTACAAAATATGCAAACAAGTTGACTTTGCAGAATCATCCTCGATCAAAAATCAATCCATTGCTTCACCCACGAAATATCCCGAGAATCCCAACTGGTTCAAGAACAAAAATTCCCAGGATACAAAGACGGCAGACACAAAAGCAGAAAAATTCACCCTTTCCTTTAAACTTCCCACTTCTCTTGTAAACTTTCCCGTCTAAATTGTAATCTATTGTCCTACGGGCTACGAATGGATCAGGTGATCCCAGGTAAAAGCAGTCTGTGGATCTAATTTTGGATGGTTTTTCTACTACATGGATAATTCGGTTAATTTGCAGGGGATCCAATCAAACTTAGAGTGATAAATCTACAAACTTACATAGAAATATAAACCATGAACCAGTTTTGAAAACAAAAGCCAAAATTAACCAACTCAACACCGGATGGCATCTCACCAGGACTAGCGATTTTCCAATTAGCAACAGGACCGGAAGAAGCCTCAGGCAGAGCAGCAGGAGAGGTCCTCTCGGGAGACTTATGGGGGTGCTCGTCAAGAAACTTCTGGCTCATGGAGTAACACAACTCAAGTGCTGGCAATGTGTTGCACAGCTCAGGAATCTCATCATAGCTGAATCCAAACCCAAGATCCACGCACCCTTTTAGCTCGTCAAGATCCTCATCAGTCAAGCTCTTTGTTCTCATCAAATAATCCTCACCGTTACTTTCACTTGTGGCTCCTACATATCCTTCTAGCAGCACCTGGCTCTTCTTTTTCTTGCTTCTTGCAATACTACTAATCCTGTTGTTCTGACTGCTGTCTTTTAATGCACTGTTGGATGTAGCATTGGTGTTGGTTTGGCTCACTTTTTGCCAGATATGCTCAGTTTCTGAACAAAAAACCTCGTCCATGTCTGTTTGATAATGGGTTTGATCTTGGATTTCATTTCTAGAAGAAACCCAAGATTCCCGTTCACAAGAATCGCCTCCCATCTCTCTCTCTCTCTCTAGATTTTTCTCTCTCTCAAACGTGCTTGGCAGCCATGAAAGAGCGGTCCATATATAGCCGCATCCAATGAAGAAAGTCGACCCTTTTCTAGTTCGTTCCTCCTCCATTATTGCTTCATTAAATTAATTTTTTTTTTAGTATTTCATTAAGAAACGTGTAAAAGACATACTTGAAAAAATATTAATTTTAATCCATATATATATTAATAATTAATAACTTATAATGAATGGGTGTTTTTTTTTTTTTTGGACAAAGGATATATACTACGTACGCTATGGATGTATGTATGATGCATGCATGGTATGTATTTTTATATGTATGAAGGTATTATGTGCATCAAAGAGTGAGAATGATGATGATGGACAATAGTAGCAGGTGGGAAGCACCCCCCATGTTTTGCTTGTGATCTGGTGCCCTCTGTTTGTACGTAAATAAAATGTAAAGACGAATGAATGAATGAATGAATGAGGCGGCATGTAGGAGACTGGCGTGTAAAAGGCAAAGCAAAGACTCAAAACAAAAAAACGCAAAGTGCTCTAACCAAAGGATACACGAACGTGCCCTTTTATCCCATGATGTCTACCAACACAACTTAAATATATGTCCGACATTATAAAAATGTGTTCATGCAAAATTAAATAGCGTATTGTAAACATAATTAAAAAAATGCTGCAAAAATATTTACGGTATCTTTTTTTTAAAAAAATTTACAATTAAAAATTAAACTTAAATATAATTCTTTATTATATTATATGACTCTGTGTGTTTATATTTATTAGTAATACAATAACTCTCTAACGTTAATCGATAAGAAAATAGTCAGTATTTGTATAAACATTTTATTTTTCCGTATTTAAAAATATTTTATGTATATTAAAATATCCTTAAAAGAAAATATTTATATTATTTTATCATTCCTTATTTGCTCGTCTCCATATTTATTTTACAAATATTTATATAGACACAACTTCTTCTTCTTTTTTTTTTAATACTAAAATAATTTTTTTTACTTCCATTTTATTAATAATCTTTTGTGGGGTTTTTTATTTTAATCTTTTTCACTTAATTGTATTTTTTAAATTTTTTTAATTTAAGTCAAATGGCATGTATTATACAAGGTGATAATTATTTTTTTTTTTTTTTAACATATACGTGTGTCATATATGTAAGCCAACAGAACAAATTAATATTAATATTAATTAATAATATACTAAATTTGTGATAAAATTATTATAAAATACATTCTTTTATTTTTTTTTAAAAAAAAAAGTCTTATTAAACAAGATTATGACCCTAGAATTTGTCAGCATTGAGGGATGGTTGAATGATCTCTCACGTCCCACAATCCTCAATTATTATTATTTATTTATTTATATTTTTATTTTTGGGTAGGCAACTAATACAAGCAAACGTTTGATCCGGTATCTTTGAGAATAATACCTCTAGGCAGGCACACTCATCTTGTCATATCTTTACAGTAACCTCCCATCTATATTTGCATTATACTATTTGTTAATTATTAATAATTTTTGCCAAGAAAGTCAATTGTTATTATTATTATTTTATTTTTATTTCACTTGCCATGGAAGCTTTGGAAAAGTCAAAGCCACCAATCAAGCAAGGGTTGGTTGTTTTTAAGTTAGCAAGCCAGCCAAACATTGCATGAATAAGTGATATTTTATTCACATCCTCCTCCTCCTCCTCCTCCTCCTCCTCATCATCATCATCATCATCATCATCATCATCATCATCATCATCTTCTTCATTTTAATTTCACACCTTGGGAAACTAGGCTAAGTCCCAATTCTTCAGTAAACTTGTTCAGCAAAGCGGTTCAGGTTAGGTCCCCATAAATTTCATCACCTTTTGTTAAAGAATTTAAGAATTCTTTCTATATTTTACTAAATTTATATATGAAAATTGAGAGACAAAAATTAAAATTTTTAATTAAAATATATATATATATATTTCGCACATAATAGATATAAAATAATAACTAAATATTTGTACAATTGAAAATTGCAATAATGAATTACAAGAGAAATTATCTATTCTGTTTTAGTTGCTCACTTACACTCTGTAATCTTTTGCACTTTGTTAAATTATAATTCCCATTTCCTAATATTGAGTGTTTCTTTTGTTTTTTTTTTTTTTCTCGATGGCTGTATCTCAGAGCAAGCGGCTTAGCTGCGCCAGCCAGCCAACCAGCTAGGTTTGGACATAAACTTCTCTCTCTTGCTACGTGGTCTTCGTAGTATTGTTGTCGTGATGTCGAGAGTAAATGACATGTGGACATCCATACACATGCATACAAAAATTCACGATGTGCCACGTGGGATGCTTCCGTCGGACACATCCTAACCGGCCAACAACCCACGTGGCTTGTCTTAATCGTTCAATAATTTTCCGGGGGGGGGGGGACACGAGTGGGCACTTTTGGTGAGCCACGTTTAATTAGACGGGGCCCAATGGAAATTAATTAATCTTATCTAAAACATAATTACACCACATAAAAATATATTTGAGGAGAAAGAATGTTATTCTTGATATTATAAATTGTAAAAGAATAATTCATGTTATATTCAGTGTATTTATTAAACTCACCACCCACATCACATAATTTTTTTATATATAAAAAAATAATTTTCATGTGTATAATTTATTGATCTATGTAAAATTATCTAATCAGATTCCTGTACTTTTAATTTATTTATATAGAATTATTGTATTTGCAATATAATGCAATCATTTTAATTAAGTATAATTTATTCAGAATGAGATGCACCCCTTGTTGAATAATAATACATATTCATTTTGTGTATAGATTGATGATATGAATAAAATAAAGTATTTTATGAGTGAGGCGATAGCCCATAGAAAAAGTGTAACCATAGAATGGCCAAAAAAAAAAAGAAAAAAATGAAACCCTTTTTCTCCTATCGTGTGAGATCATCATTGGTTCAACTAAATCAAACGATTTTCTATCAGTTGTGTTTAGACTTTACTGTTCTTAAACAATTGAATTGATATTCATGCAGGAGAAATTGGGTCTAAGCCCACGAACTCAGCAAAAGATGGAGAAATGGACCTTTATTAAGAGTGACTACGGGGATGGTCTTTCATGGAAAACAAGAGAAAGGGCCATTGGAGATTGAACAGAACACAATGGTTTGCACAAGAAGAAAAGCCCTGCCTTGAGCCTCATGTCCATCCTAAATGCCTAAGCCCCCAAAACGTAGACAGAGGCTAAGGCTCATACAAGATTTATAATTGAAAAATCATCCACAAACACCCACAGGCAAATGCATTTATATTATATTATATTATATGCACTTCTTTTCTTTTCTTTTTCATGGTAAAAAATAAAAATAAAAAATAAAAAAGAAAAAAAGACTGGCTCTTAATTTTCATTTCCTTGTGCTCTAACTGTTATCTAGGCAATTAGGTCAAAGCAACCATTTGAATCCACGAATGTGGATGTGGGGTTTGGGCCTTTCACTCTGGAGTTATTACTGAAAGAAAAGACAAGAGAAAAAAAAGGGGACTCGGGTTGACTGGTCATGCCCATCCTTGTTGAACGTGTACATTTGACACTTTGAAGAGGCCAATGGCTCCAGTCAAAACACGAATATTTCTCCACAAGACTAAGAGGAATTGAATCTTATCTTTTTATATATATAAATAAATACATGTCTTGACTGATTACAATGGCAGAATCTTTACTGCTTAGCACCGTCTAAGCTGACCACACCGCGGATTGCTCTCTCTTTCTGTATGCGTATATATACACACAATCAACATAAGCATGGACATGAGTCCAGAACAAATCACCTACTTTAGAATAATAGGACACCAACAATTCGAAACACATGCAGAAACATTCGGTCGTCTGTTGAGCCTAATCATCTGCTCCATTTTCAGGATTACATTTCAACTTGGATTCTTCAGCTTAGTCATATTCTAGTCCTTCACACCCATTTTCATTTTCTTTGTTTTTGTTTTGAATGTTTTTGAGTTTCGAGTTCCAGATATAGAGTTAACAGAAATCTTCTTCTGGTAGTCAGCTTTTGTATCTTCTTTTGGCGACATATTTAGTTCTTGTTGTACATCAAAGCATTGGGTGAGAGAAAAGATAGAGAGTAATGGGTACCATGCAGGGTAATGGTTCAAATGGGCCAGCCCCATTTTTGACCAAAACGTATGAGATGGTGGATGATCCCTTGACCAACTCCATGGTGTCATGGAGCCATAGCGGATGCAGTTTTGTTGTATGGAAGCCAACTGAGTTCACTCAATATTTGCTTCCCAACTACTTCAAGCACAGTAACTTCTCCAGTTTTGTCAGGCAGCTTAACACTTATGTAAGTTAGCTTGAGTTTTGCTGCTTCAGTTTGCGTTCACGATTTGATTTTACCTTGCAATTTAATATCTCTGGCGCCCTGTTTAGTTTGGGAAAGTGTTTTAAATTTGCTTCCTAATAGTTGGTCCTTTCTCATTTGGATGAATACAAACCAGGATGTTCAATCTATGCTTTATCTCCTTGTTGTTCACTAAAAGTTCTCTTGTCATAGACTCTCCATTGCTGCTACGAACTCAATTCTGTGGTTGTAATGTGGTTGGCTTGATATTTGGAGTTCTAAGAATTCCAGTTGATTTCCTTAAGTCAAAGTAAATAAATTTTAGGATGCTAGTGGAAGAGAATACTAGCATGCAAAGAATCTGCCTAATTCGGGTTGCTTTTTGTTGGCCAGTTTATCTTAATTCCTGGTCTTGACTGTGGACACAGATGCTAGAACTCTTGTGCCTGTGTAATCTGCCATCTGTTTCAGGTTGAAACTTTTATGTGGATGTGCTGAAATTGTGTTGGCTGTATGCGAATAATCTGCTTTTATTCTTGAACAGGGATTCAGGAAGATCCACTCTGAGCAGTGGGAGTTTGCCAATGTCGATTTTATAAGAGGGCAGAAAAGTCTTCTGATGAACATTCAGCGACGCAAGCCAATTCACAGTCATTCCGTGCAGAGTCAGGAGAACATCTCTCCACTAACTACAACAGAAAGACAGGAATTTGAGGTTGAGATCAAGCGACTGAAACATGACAGGGCCGTGCTCGAGTCGAAGTTGAAAAGCCATGGAAGAGACACGCACGGTTTTGAGCTTCAAACTCAGTCATTGCGCGAGCGTTTGCAAAGTTTGGAACGCAGACAGATGCAGTTGATGTCCTTTTTGTCTCAACTGATTAATAAACCAGAGTTTGCCTCTATTCTTATGCAGCAACTGCATCATGATAACAAAAAGAGAAGAATTTCCAAATCTGAGTGCTTCCACGAAGAACACGAGGTGGAAGGGGACCGATCTAACCCAGATAGATTCCCTGCTCCATTGGTAAATTGCGAGTTGACTGAGAAATTGGATAGATCCTTAAAGTTCTGGGAAAATTTTCTTTATCAGGTTGGTGGAAATGTCGGTCAAGAAGCGAGCAGTTTTGGCACAAGCTCGCAGCGTTCTTCGGACAATGTCGGGAAACTGAATGCATCCTGTGGAGATGGAGAGCATTCCTCGTCTGTATCACATCCATCCTCGCTTAACTCGGGGGATATTCTCTCATCGACTGAGCTGGTTGGATGTGTCAATGATGCTGGACGCCCAACCTTTTCAACAAGACATCCTGGTTGTAACATCAGGCCAGAATCCCCAGACTTCGATGGAAACTTCAAATCCGGTGATGAGGAAATAAAGGAACCAGCATTGGAGACAACAAATCCTACCATGGTTGCTGGAGCAAATGATCAGTTCTGGCAGTACTTTCTGACTGAGGCACCTGGTTCATCTGTTATACTAGAGCCAGAATGCCACGGTGAGACAAGAAACACTGCTAGTGGCAGAACAAGTGAAATGATGGAGGACAATGATGGGAGATTTTGGTGGAATGCAAACTACATAGACAACCTTACATAAAACATGGGACAAATCGTTACGGCCGAGAGAACATGAAGTTGGTTTTGCAGTGTAACTTAGATAGGAAGTAAATTGCTGTGCTCATGCTGGCCATTGGCATTCACTTTTGTAATCCGACCCCTTGTAGATGGTCACACACATGCATTGCAGGCACATTTAATGAGGAATTTCGAGACATCCAGTTGCACGATTGAGCTGTAAGAAAGGAATTACAACTTTGAAAGACACAGAATTTGAGTTAGTGAAAATAGTGTTCAAAAAATGTTTTCTTTTTAACAAACCACTACACCTTAAAATAAATACGAAACTTTGGTATCAAGCCACACGACTATATCATCTACCTGCCAACATTACATCATCCATCATACCGAATGGCTCTTTGATTAGGGATGCAGATTACATGTTTCTCTTGTTGATGCTTACTGGACCATTTGCCTCTGCGAGCTCGAGAAAGAAGGTTGTCGGCTGAATGACCTCCCCCAAAAAATCTCTTCTGTTCTCCAACTCTCATTCTTTTTTCTTTTTCTTTTTCTTTTTCTTTTTTTTTGCATAGTAAATTGAGAAAGAGAAAATTTGGATGTTAGTCCAAGATTGGGAGAGTGTATTGTATCATCCCAGATGATCATGACATATTGGGTTCAATTCATTATAATCTTAAAATTTTGATTTTTTAGTTGCAACTTGTTTGAGTATTGAACTTTAATTCATTTAAAAACTTTTTGTATGCATGTTCTCTTCTTTTCTTCATGAAGTAAGAAATGATTTTGAAGCATAGGAGAATAATGATTAAAAGTTTAGATTCTATCTTGAGTGTCTCAAAATTAATTAATAAGAAGATAATGTAAAATTTATGATAAAGTAAGAGGTATCCTGGTAATAAAAAAGAAACAACACTTAGAATAGGGATTTTTATATGTATATCTTTCTTTTTTTTTGGGGGGGGAAGAAAAAATAAAGTGATTCTTTCTAGTTTTGTTAAAATTGCCATGATGTACTATATAGTAAGTTAAGATGGTTTTATTAAATCTACTGAACAACAAATTCTATCTTATGGAATACCTTAACAAAAAATTAAAACTCATAATATTTATATTGTTAATGACTTTTTTAATTATTAGACCATAACTAACAGTAATGTTATTGATATGGATAATGTTATTAATATATTTATATTATAATAATGTGATCTCATCAGATACCTTTTCAAATGTTTTGTTATCCTAATGACAGGATGAAATTCACTTTCATCTATTTTCTTGATCAGTTCTTTTAAATGAATAAACCTCTATGCCTGATATTTTTCATTGTCTTTTCCCCCTCTCCTACTGCAGTTGGGGTTGGGATTGGGACAAAGTATAAACAAAATAGACAGTGAGAGGGCTAGTTTTAAGGGATACATGGGATGCATCCCAGACATATATGCAGGGTAACATGTGAACTTTAAAATATCTATGTCAACTCTTGCATGCTGTTGTTATATGATACAACTGTTTCTAGTCTCTTGGGGTCCTAGTGAAAGCTCGCATTGGGGGAGTGTTTGTAAAGTGCATGATGACTGGTTTGCTGATGAAGAGGCAGCTTGGAAAGCGGCTGGTTTGTTAGTAGAGTGCATGGTGAATGTTCTGCAATTCTTATTGCACTTTGTTCTCCTTGTCTTTTGTCCTTGGATATCCTATCGGACCCTTGATCAGCTAAGCTAGAACTCCTGAGTTTCATTTGTGTTTTTTTCTCAAAATTGTTGGGTTTTAAATAAAGGGATTTGTTATTAGTATCTGTTTCTTATATAGTTATCTACCTTTCATAGCTTGTCCATATGATTTTCCTTTATATAGTTTTTCCCTACGTACAGAGATACATGTTCTTGGAGCATCAAACTTTTTTTTTCTTCAATATGGAGATGCATATTCGTGGAGCATCAATGTTGTCTCTATGATATTTTTGTGTGACACGTTCAGCTATCCATTATGTAGTTGATTGGCTATAAGTTTCTTGGAAGTTATGCTTCAAAGCACATTATTTTCTTATTTCTCCTTCCCCTTCTGGCTCCATTTTTTTATATTCTTGCTACTGAGTACAGTATGCAGATGACCATTTGTGACACTAGTTTGATCTGTTAACAAGGACTGGAATTTTTTTTTTAAAAAAAAAAAACTGACCAGTAAAGCATTTGGATTCAAGCTTTTTAAAAAAAAATTATTTAGCCCAGACTGAATGTTGCATTCCATTCAAGCTTATTTTCAATCATGTAATAAGTAAAGCAACCTTGCAAACAAGTATCATAAATGCAAAGTGGCAGTTTTCAACTTCGATTTTGTTGAGTTTCTTCAGACTAGTGATCGTTGCTATTTCTCGAAATGATTTTTTTTTTTTTTTCAGATTCCCGTGTTGCACCCAACAACCTACTAAAACAAGCCGCCCCTTTCAAGCATAGTGGTCAATATGATACAGAGTCATTGCTCACATTGAATCCTTAGAATAATAGGAATATGTGTAACTTTTTTTTTTTTTTTTTTAATTTTGGGCAATGTCTCTACAGAAAGCTTTTCTTTTCTCAGTTGCAAAGATGGGTTCTTAGTTGGCATGACTGGTCTTTGGCAAACTTCATGCTCAGTGCATTTAGCATTGCTCTTGAGTATTGACGGGAAGCCATTTTCCAATCCATTCCACATTTCATCATTGCCCTAAATTCATCGTAACTGATTCGACCGTCCTGTAAAAACAAAATGCAAAACCATTTAGTGAATAAATAAAAAGAAGACAACTTGATTCAGTTGCCGTAAACAAATTACATGCAATTAGGTCAACTTTACTATTAGAGTTCCACCCCCCCCCCCAACCCTCTTTTTTTCTCTCAAACCTTATTATCCAATGTAAAGGTCTACGTTAGATCCGACCGTGAGAGTCTCTTACACTGGAAATGCATGGTAAAAGAAATACTGCTTTTCATGATGTAGTCCTCGCAGCCTATAGGACCTTTGAACAAAGTTGTCTTTGACAATTACCTTGTCAAGATCAACATCAAAGATGATGTCTTTGATGACTTGCTCGTCATTAGGACCAAGTTTGTCGTCTACCATCGCTTCTCTCAACTCATCAAACTCAATATGTCCGCTCTGGTTCTTGTCAAAGAAGCTAAAAGCTTGAGAGAGATGGTCGTCATTTGCCATCCTTATCAGGTGAATACACATTGTCACAAACTCCTCACAGCTTAGTGCACCATTTCCATCATCGTCTGCCTTTAAAAGGGAAAATAATTTCTTGTAAGGTAACAGGGAACAGATGCACAAGACAGGGTGATTCTGTATGTGCAGATCTCAGGACCAGGAGAAGTAGGTCATTATTACAAAAGAAAGCCGTGGGACTCACCGCATCCAGTAGCATCTGAACCTCAGGGTCTGGAACAGAATGTCCAAAATTTTGGAGGCCATCTTTCAATTCTTGGAATGAAAGGTGTCCATTTTGATCGGTGTCCATTGTATGGAACATATGTTTGATCCCATCCACTTGCTCATCTGACAGGTTATCTGCTACCACCTGAAAGAGAACATAACGATGAACAGTGCAAAGATTATCTTAGAAGAAACTAGAGAAACCACAAAACAACACCAGGAATAATAAGGGTTAAGAATCTCACTCTGAGGACTCTTTTTTTGAACTTGTTCATCAAGGAAAATTGCTTGATTCTTGTTCTGACATGTTCGCCCAGTGAAACATTAGGTGCATGACTTGCATTTTGTATCCAACGATGTTCTTCAAATGGCATGCAGGGGAATAAACAGTTTCGGTCAGGAGCAGCATACGAATAGGCAGATAGCAAAATGAGCTAAATAATGTGGAGTACACATACCCAGGACTTCTTGGACAGTCAGCCGTTCGTAAGGATTTTGATCAAGCACTCTCCTTGTCAGATCCTTTGCTTCTTCAGAAACTTTAGGCCAAGGATCCCTCTCAAAATCTATGTTTCCCCGGACAATTGCATGTGCTATCCCTTCCTCGGTGTCTGTAACAGCCCAAGCACACAGTTCCACATCAGGAAACCTTTTTTTTTAACTTTTTGCCAACTCTTTTCTTACAGGAACTTGAAGCACCAGATCACTAGGGAGAAACTATGAAAGCTAACCTGCCCAAAATGGAGGAACTCCACAAAGCAAGATATAAAGGATGACACCTGCACTCCAGACGTCAGCTTCTGGCCCATAATTTCTCCTTAGGACCTCTGGAGCCATGTAGTAGGGGCTACCAACAATTTCTCCGAACCGCTGACCTGAGCGTCAGAACAGGAGAATACATGACAGGAATTTTTGATTGCCATTTCAGAGAATAAAAATTACTGTGATGCACAGGGAACCAACTTCGAGTGGAGGAGAATTTACCTGGTTCAAAAAATATGGATAGACCAAAATCAATTGCCTTTAATTGGGAGGTTTCTCTTCCATCCGCGAACAAGAAATTTTCAGGTTTTAGGTCCCGGTGTATAACTCCGTGTTCATGGCATACCTGCAAAAAAGTGTGAATAATACGGAAGATATAGGAAAAAAAAATTCATAAATGGCCGTCCCGGAGCGTAAGACTCAAATTATAGGATTGGCCAGATGTATCCTGCAGCCTTGAATTGGAACCATTGAATTTACAGCGAAGCATGTAGATAATTTCATTACCTTGACAACCTCCAAAATGGTCTTGATAACCATTGCTGCTGCGCGCTCCGTGTAATGCCCTTTAGCAACAATCCTATCAAAAAGCTCACCTCCTCCGCAAAGCTCCATGATAAGATAGACGGCCTCTTTATCCTCGTATGCCTCCATGAAGGTGACAATGTTGGGATGCTTAGGCAAATGCCTCATGATCTCAACCTCTCTCCTTACATCCTCCACATCTATCTCTGTCTTCAGTTTTGATTTGGATATTTTCTTGCACGCGTAGGTTTCGCCCGTTTCCATGTTGAAACATTGATACGTGATTCCAAATTCACCTCTGCCCAACTCCTTTCCAAACTTGTACTTCTCCAAGATGTTTCCGTCGGTTGGCTCCCTAATGACAGGTACAGCCCGGAAAGTTTTTCGTATGATGTCATGATCCCGCAAGGAGGAGGACGTGGGGCTGCTGTGAATTCTCTTAGATACAATGCGTAGCCCTGCTTTTTCAGGCGTTGAAACGCAGCTTCCCATGGGAGGAATATTTAGAGCTCTGTCTATTCCTCGTGTTTTCTTTTGGTCCTTATAGCCCCATTGCACTTTGGCTACACGATGATCATGTCATGACTCCCCCATGGCAAGAGAGAGGAAGAGACAGAGGGCAATGGAGAGAGAAATAGGGAGAAGTCGAAACCCTCCAAAAGAGAGGAAGGACTAAATATGGTTAAGGGAATATTTGGTAGTTACTGTGGTTTCTTGTTAGAGTAGCTTTAAAAGGCTGTCTGATTACCGTGGATGATACGTGCAAACGTCCACATATGTACACAGACAAGTTTTAATCATTAGATCATGTAAACAAGTAGGCATTTACGTTTGGCCATCTCAATCAGTGCATCACAACTAGTGCATTTCATACTTCTTTTTAGTTTTATGCTGTTGCCAAGTTCTCATCTCTCGTGAATTATTTCAATTCAAGACGTAGTTGTCTTTTAGAAGAATTTCTCGGCCAATTTTTGCACAAATAGATCATTATTATTCTTTATAAAACATAAAAGTTGATTTAAAAGAAAAAGAAAACGGAAAAGTTGTTAATCTGTATAACAGAACAGGAAAGCAGACAAGGAGGAGTTGTAAATAAAGAAGAAGTGCGCAAGTTATACATATGCAACTAGTAGCAAAGCTTACATGGAGCCAAATATTTGTAGCGACAAATTCCTCCTTCAAACACTCTTTATTCAGGATTCCTTAGACATCTTTTTCCCTTCTCTCTGTGCATTGATCAAGGGAGGTTGCATTTCCAGATTCTGCTTACTTTCTCTCTTTTGGTAAAAGCTTTAAATGGCTTAAACTGGACAATTCAGTTGAATATCCGCACCCAAGTTGATCTTCCTGAAGGTAGAGTTACGCTGAGATAACCAAAAACTCCCTGGGACGGTTTAGGCACTGTGGAGGAGCAATGTCTTGGCTGAAATGAATCAGCGCTTGAACAAGCATTTAAAGCATGCATGAAACTAGATGATGTAGCCATTGATTCATGATCAATGAATGGCTTTCTAAAATTCTTAAAAGATGATTGGCAACTGAAATGCATGAAATTCTTGAAATCATGGCCTTTATATTAGCGAGCCAAGTTCACCAGAAGTTGAGAATAGAGCACAACACATGGGTGTTTGTTCAGTTGTGTTGGCTATCATGCTTGCCTCCAACCATGCAATTAAACAATGAGTGCGTGTAAAATGCCGTTTGCTTAAGCACACGGAAAAGGACCACTATAAAAAAATGGGAAATGAAGTGTTAAAGGACGAGTCATCAAACTTCAGATCCAATTGGAGGTTTTTAAATTATAGATAAATGCTGCAACCAAAATAAAACATGAACATTTATCAACTTTGTTGTAGTTGAAAATCTTCATAGGTATATGGCAGCATATCAAGAGATTGAATGATAAACTGAGTATAAAAGAACTCAGAAATTTTGAAAACAAACATTGGGAAAACATTTAAGGCTTATTTTGACTAGATTTTCATTACATGCACAGACAAACTAGGAACTCATTTTACCAACAGCAGGCTATAATGTTCACTCTAGTGTTTTTCCTCCTTTGGGATATCCTTCGGGGGGACCTTTGTTTCCAGTTCCTTGGGGGCTGCCTTCTCTGCACCCCTGAAACAAGATAAGAACAACCTCGTTCATCCACTTCTTCTCTAAACAGTCATAAACCTCGCATCACAGCCACAAAGGTGCAGCTTATAACCACATCTTAATTACATTAAACGACATTTTCAAAGTACTGAAAGCAGGAAACTAGACTATTGCAGGTGAATTGGATCAAAGCTAGATTTCTTCAGTAAGCAGTGACTGGAATCTGAGGAAAAAAAAAAAAAGTAAAGGCTTGGTTATTACACTGATCCTAACTCCCTTTGACGTCAAAGTAACAGCAACAGCAACATCTTAATAGTGGACAAGAATCCCTGAAAGTATTCCAACTCCTACTAATAACAAGTTTCATTTCAGAAGTGAAACAAAAAGGCTAATAAGAAAATGAAGGGACAGTAAATGAGATGAAGACGAAGCATCATCCTCATTTCAAAGAAAAGCAACCACAAACTTCAAACCCCTTCAAACAGAAAGGGCTTTAAAGCAGCTTGAGGTCATTATGCAAAGATCCTTCAAAATCCTCACAATATTATCTCTCCAACCAAAGCCATGGGATACGTGATTGCAACTGCACGCTTCTCATTTCGTTGCTACGTAGTCATGCCCTATCAGAAATAATATTATAACTGTAAAAGTATAATAAAAGCTAACAATTACTATAGCTGATTCTGAGCTCCATAGTGCAAAAGTTCACATAAAAATTAGAACATCGGAAATTTAAACGAAAAGCCAATTGCTTTCCTTCTCCTTTTCGTTTTTATTCATTCATTTATTTTATTTTATTTTATTTCAGAAAGAAAAAGAAATCATCGCATCCACATACATTAGAAGCAAGAGGCAGAAGGAAAGAAATAAGGAAAAGCGGGAGAGAGTACTTGGAGGCAGCGGCCGACTCTTCCTCAAGCCAGTTGCGGATGTGCTTCACGTTGCGGCGGAAAATGGCGGCGGATTGCTTGACGTCGCTTCTCAGCAGAAGAACCGCCGCGCTCACCCCCGCCACCGTTAGTATCAAGTTCGTCAATCCCATTATTTTCTTTTCTTCCCTCTCTCTCTCTCTCTCTCTTTTTTCAGATTGATTTTAATTTTATTTCTCATTTTATTATGCAAATAATAATTATTATTATTTAATGTGCTAAGACGGGCTCAAGGAGGGCCCAATAAGGTTCTGTTTAATGTGGGCTCAGGTTTGATAGAAATTTTCAGAGCAGGCCTAGCCCAACAAGATCAAGCCTGTGGCCATGGAGGACTGGCCCAATTTTGTGAGAAATATATGTTATCATCATGGTCAGGGATGGGCCCAACAAATATTTGGCATCTAATTTTATATTTCAAGTATAAAGAAGCTAATTATCGGCAATTTTTATTGAAAACGTGTTATTTGTTCTCTTATAAGCATTAAAAAAAAAAGACGTAATTTTCATTATTTTCTCTTACACAATTTTTGAAATAATCTAGATCAAACAATTTAATTTGTAATGAAAGACTTAAGAATTAAAAAATATATTAATTATAAACACTCTCATAATTAAGAAATTTGACAGATTGAAATCTTTAGATTGTGTAACTTTTCCTTCCATATAGCATTTTCAGTTCATAAGGTTCTTTTTTTAAAAAAAAATAAAAATTCATTCATTTATTTTTTTAAAAAAAAAAAAAAGAAATCCCAATTTCTATTGTCATAATTTTTTTTTAAAAGAAATTAAATTTCATAACCAAAAAATAAGAAATTTTCCTAAACTTTTAACAGTTGATAACAGTATTTTTATCAGAAAAAAAAAAAAAAAGAGGACCAATAAAAATTGTTTTCTCACCAATCTATGCAAAGAGTCAAAGTCAATTGTAACGAGTCAAAATTTGGACTTAAGCAGCCAAAACACAGAGATAGAGGCCCCTCGACGTAAGAACAAGATGCCAATCAGGCCATGTTTCATGAAACAAGATCGCACGTGTCACATGAAAGCGGGCCCCAGGTTGACGAATACGCAGTTTTACATAGCAGCAGCAGCAGCAGCCAGCCGCCGACCAAACTTCTTCTCATAAATACGCTTTTGTATTTTTTTTATTTTTATTTTTTGGATTTTTTTTTGATTAAATACCATTCCAAATCACTGAAAAAAAAAAAGAAGAAGAAGAAAAGAAAAGAAATAAGTGATTATTCTTGTTAATCAAAATTTTGGAAAAATTACCAACAATTTTACTTTTGCTAATCAAGAGATTATTAAGCTCATTTTTTTTTTTTGTTGGGGTTCGTTTTAATTTTTTAAAAAATATTATATCTAAATTCAAAAGTTTATAATATTAAATTTATAATTTTTTAATTTATTTATTATTTTAATTTTTAAGGCAGGAAAATAAAGCAAACTAAATTTGGATGAGAATACATTATTTGCTCAAGATGCTTGGCTAATGGACGTGTAAATTTCCTTGAGATATGATTGTTGAAATTGTACGTGTTGAAGCCAATGAATTCATACACAGGGGGCTTCCATGGTGTACTTCCAAGACCTGAATGCAGAAACTGTAAGGCGTGTGACTATACCTAATGTCCTTGCTAACCTTGGGGAAGCTAGGGAAAGGGAGAGCCGACATCCAGAGAGCTCTCTTACTCCTTCAAGGCAGACTTTGTCGCCATCAGTGCATTCTTTTTGCCGGGAACTGGGAAGAACTTCCCACAGTTTTATCTGTATTGAGGAATGATACCATTGAACATACACCAGGGAGGAGCTGGAGCTTCTTTGAGGAGGATTTTATGGATGGATGTAGTAGCCAAGATGGTAGCATCATAGGACAGGAGCCTTCTTCCGAACAATCATGGAAGCTCTCAGGAAGCCGGGCATGGGAAAGTGCTAGCAAGATATATATTGGAGAAGGTGGGTATGATGTCATTTTGATGACAGATGTCCCCTGCTTAGTGACCTCCTCGAAGAAGTTATATGCTCTCACAAAAAAAGGTTTGTTTTCTGCTTTCTTTTTGTCTTCCTTTTGTGCTCTCAAACTCACTCTGTGAGCAAAGGAACAGTATTCAGTTGGTAATCTTTGACAGGCGAGTTGGACTGTGTCCACATTTCATGGGGAAATTTATAGAAGAATTGCAAATTGTTCAAGATTTTGTCTGTATGCATCATGAGTAACCTGGAAACTAGATTTTGAAAGCTAAAGAAAAAAGAAGAATCATGCATGTTTAATGTGCCATCACAATATTAGCAGAATCTCAGAACTGATGCTCTAGCAAGTTGATTGTAGGTAATTCATTTAACAAGGAGCAATGTGATTGCTTGTAGTATCTAGAGAAATGCAAGATTTAGTTGTGTTTTTAGCTTTTATGATTATTATGACTTTCCTATTGCATCTTTTTCTCTTGTTATGAAAGAAAATCATATATAGTACGATTGTCATCTTTTCATTCCATTGGTTTGATGTTCTGGTAACCAATCATCAGTAAATATTCTACATGGAAACAATTTTGTTTCCTAAAGTACATAATGCTAAGTAGCAAGTCATGAGAGATAAATGCATGACAACCCTTTCATCTGTCTTAGCTGAAATACTTGTATGCATGACCTATTTGGATCGATGACTAATGCACTGGATGGTTATTTAGGATTCTGATTATACGAAATGTATGGTGTCATTCATGATCCCTGCACATGCATGCACGAGTGTTTGCTTCTGCCTTTAAATACACTTTTAATGCATTTCTTACAGTTTACTGGTGTTTCAGGCCTCCATATGGTGTATTGTACTTGGCAACAAGGAGACATTATGTTGGCTTCAATAATGGGGCACGAAACCTGAAAAGTCTTGTTGACGAAGAGGGGAATATTTGTAGCCCATTTAGTGAGGAAAACGATGGATATAGATATTTGGAAATTCTTTTTCAAGTGGACAAAGAAAAATAGAATGTGCTAAAGCATTCCCTTAACAACGTATCATTCTTTGTTTCTTTATGTCTTGTTTGTTGAACATGAAACAACTGAAAGTTTTTAGGCATTGCACCTTTAGTCTTGCTGCCAAAAATCTATGCGAACCTTATTTTCTAGGCAGATTCTTTGTTATACCTTGTAAATCCATACACACAGTATCCCCAAGTTTTAAATTTTGATATTTTTATTTATTTTATCATACTTAGTTTACCCATTGTTGCACAATACGGTTTAAAAGGTTTGATATTTTTTGCTTAAAGTCTGGATGCGTTGTGTCCATCTAAATGTTCATATATTATGCATTATGCATTAACAAGGTCTTGGTATTGGTTTGGTGTCAATGAATGACACTACCAAAGTTAAAGTTGGAAACTTGTTTTGCAAAACTTTTGAATGGGCAAATAGTCATTACTTTTCCGGATTTATTTTCTGAGGGCTTACTGACTGCCACTTAAAGTGATGTAATTGGCGATTGATGGCGTTTAAAAACAGAGAGCATTGGGATCATTTGATCCAAATGAATTGTGGGGAAAGAAATTAATTGGAATTTTAGACCCAAGGATTCTGCATGGGAATGACTTAAAACAAAATTGATACACATCCCCTCAACCACAGAAAGAACTCTGGGACTCTCGTTTTGCGTGGCTTCGCTTGGGAAAATGTTCACAATGCTCAACAGACCCAAAAAAGTTGTCATCTATTGTCCAAGATACTATCTTTGTCCTGCATACTTACACAGTAAGGATCCGCAATTGTAACACAGATGAGAACATGAAAACCCCCCCCCCCCTCAAAAAAAAAAAAAAGAAAAGAAAAGAAATATTATGAATTCTGCTGCCTGCTTAGATCTTCCTTTAATCGTCTCCATGTCATTTTTCCGCAATGAAACAAGGTCAATATGGCCACGAAATAGAGAAGCGGAATTGCAATGGCACATCCCCCGGATGCAAAATTAACCAGCGTCTGAAAAAATTGAGCCAAGAAGTTAGAATAAGTTAAGCAGATAGTAAGGAGAGGGTTTGTAATAAACATTGAGATGCAAGCTCTTCGAGTAACAAGAAAAGTCCAGCACCAAACGACAGAGACAAATTGAAATTGCAACAATGGCCATCCATTCAAGCTTTGAATTTTTATCAACCTGGATAAAATATAATTTTAAGTAATCTATTCACAAAATTTAAAATTTTCAAAATAACTTGAACACAGAGAAAGAACTCTTAAATTTTATCTTTACTTATGGGTTACTCATCTTTGTTGCCCAAAACTTGATACCACACAAATATAGCCGACTGATATTGGAAACTCTGTTAAGTTTTGCCATTCTTTCCCCTTCTTCCAGCATCCATTATATCTACTCTCATTTTGCTTCTGCCCTATCTTCTATTATTACTAGTTTGTTTCCTAGACAAAGTCATTCCTAAGTCAACATTAGTCCTCACACATCTTTTGAGTTCGCTGATCATGAAAAGACTTTTTATTTCTTGCAACAATTGCTGTTGGACTAGAGGCAATACGTGAGAAAGACCAATGCCAGTGTTATAGTGCAAACCTTGATGTAATAAATCCTTGAACCATATCAACAAGAAATGCTGCTTTTACCATCCAAACTTTCAATTTTAGATCCACTATTTTGATGTTGAAGCCTATTATCTCCCTTTAGGTGCTAAAACATTGTTGTTTGTACTTCACAAGCTAATTTTCATTTAAGTTTGCAAGGCACATATCAGATACAAAACCTCGTGGGGGTTAGACTGCTACAACATGCATGCATAGTAGTGTTAACAGACAGATCTTTACCACCATTCCTGCCACAAGATGAACAATAGGTGCAAATAGTTGGTCCACTTTATTGCCTTCTGCATACCCATTAAATGTAATGACCATCGAATATGTGTGGATTGTCACAAATGCAAGAGAAATTGTCGCTGAAGCAGGTAAAACAAACAGATAGTCAACATAAATATTAACTCCATTTCATTGCATAACATATCCATCAGTTACCGGTAATTCTCATGAACTTAACCAATTACAAAAGTCAATGTCTACAGTGCCTTAGCTGGTTCTATTCTACAAGGTTTGAATATTAAAAAAAAAAAAAAAAAAAGAGGGAGAGAGATGGGAGGAAGAGAAGAAAAGAATGAAGAATTTCATTGAGGTCATACTGTAATTAACTCTAGTGGCACATCGGGCAGATTTTAACAGTCATGGAACCTTAGAATTAACCTCCAAATGGTAAAATGATTTACAAATTTCTGGCAATGACAGAGTCATACTTGAAGCCTTTGTTAGTGAATTCAAGTGTTAACCATGTAGTACCATCCCTGGACACATAGCATTCTACCATTTTGACGGGTTTACTCATTATTACCTCTCTTTATTTCAATCACTCTATAAATACCACACATACCCCATCATGCTGGGATCTCTTGTTGTTCTTCTCTTTTTTTTCCTTTTCTGGGGCATGGTTATTAAGAGCTTCTATCACAAGAACCTTCTAGTACAGAAATTACTCTAAAAGGTACAACCAGATATATACACACCTGTCAAGTGTTTCATAAACTGCATGCTATACTTTGGTGGCTTGTTTCTTTCGCTATTCCTTACCTATGATTCTACAAGTAAGTTCCCTGATCCACTTTACACCCTTAAAGTGGTCCACTTTTCCACTAAATCCTTCTCTATCTCACTTCCTTCTGCTTTGGAATCATTTATATGCAACACAGCCTCATTGCCTCCCACAAACTAAAGAAAACTTCAGCCTCATTTACATCCTAAGGATTCCATGTAGTGATAAATATGCTTAAGCTAAGTCTGAGAAGTCTATGTAATGTAAATGGCACACAAAAGCATGTATGAGAAACTCACCAGAAATAAGAAAAAATGGTATGCCTGAACAAGTAGAGACAAAGAATGTCGCTGGGCCAAATGCTGGTGTTAGAAGGCTAATGCAGAAGAAAACAGCATGAGCTAAACCGTGACCTAAACCACCAGCTGCATGATTAGAATTGAGCAATATTAATTCAAGTGTATGAGAAAAATAAATATTTGATAAAAAACCAAACATGCATGAGCAAGAAAAGATATTAAGAAATGATGTGCCAGCTGAGGGAACTTCCATCCAATGCTGATATAAATATGCAAGAGCAAGGATGATAAGAAAGATAACATAAGACAATTCAAAGACAAATTATGGGGCTATAGCAATCTGGGAAAAAGGGGAAGAGCTTGAAGGCCTTTTGAAAGCTTACCCAAAGCAATTAGCATCTTATCCATCACATACAGGCGTGGCTTTGAGAGTCTGTCAGCAAAAGCATCTAATACATCTTCCAACCGCCTACATAAAGTCCACAAGAAGCAACGAAATGAAAAGGTCACATGCATCTAGCAGAGACATAGATGCATATCAAATACAATTAACACATATTTGCAATTACTTTTGCTATGCTGATTCCATAGTAATTTTCCAAACATGAATGAATCTCAAGTCCCCAAGCTATGCTTCAGACTTAACATAGTATCATAACAAAATAGGGCCAGCAGAAAGAAAGAGTACACCAACTTACTTGTAGATTTTCCAGAAAAGAACCCGAAGCCCTTCTTGAAAACCAACCGATGTGAGTATAAGAATTGCATAAGGCCACCATGACATTGACTTGAAAGGGATAAAGGCCCTCCACGCTCCCGAGAGCACAATCAGACTTATAAGCCATAGCAGCGTACTACAGACATAGATTGCAACAAATCCAGCAAAGACCCAAAAAAAAAAAAAAAACAAAGCAGATTACAATCAACCCAAAAAACAAGAAATTAAGCAAACCCCATTTTCTTTCTCTTGCACATATACCTAAAGAGGAGACCTTTACATGTAGTAGAGCAAAAGTACCAACTCTAAGTTCAAAGAAATCAGAGAACCACAAGATAAAACAGATCAGATAGCAAATATAATTTTCCTTCCACAAACTTTCTAGTCAAAATTTCCTACAACATCTATTGAAAACAAGTAAAATAAAATAGAAAAATTAGCCCCCCCAACCCACCAATATTAAAAAAAAAAAAAAAGGAAAACGAAACAGAGAGATTGAAGTGGTACCACCTGGAGAGGACGGTGAGGATCAAAAAGGGCCGTTTGGAGATGACAGTGAAGAAGAGGGAGATCGAAGGTCCTATTGCTATCAGCACGTAGCCGATCCCCGCTGCCACTGTCATATTTTTCCCTTTTTTTTTCTCGGTCTTTCTTCTTCTTCTTCTTCTTTTCACATTGATTGAAGTTATGAACAGCTCCGCTATGCTCTTCTTCCTTACGTTAAAATCCAAACAGTATCACCACTTTCCTCGATTTAGTTTAGTGATTAGAAGATTCATTGTATCCTAAAACTCAACTTTCGAATTTTTGTTAGCTGTTAAAGTGAAATTAAACGATATAATAACTCAATTTATTATATACGCAATCCTACCCATTATTTTTTATTTTTTAAGAAAAAAAAAATCCAAAAAGTTTCCTTTCGGTTCTTCAAAATAAAATAAAAAAAAATAATCAACTGTTAACTTTTTTTAACAGAGAAGTAACCGAAGCCATAGTTTTGATATATTTTAATTTTTTTAAAAAAATAATATTAAAAATCTAACCATTTATAAAAAATATTGTATGTGTATAATTATTACTATCATAAAAATATCAATACAATTTAACAATATAATTAAAAATAATATTTCTTTTTAATCATATATATTATTAATGAAAGTGATATTAAATATTAAAATTTTTTTAATTTATTATACAATTTTATTTTTATTATAAATAAAAAAGTATATTATATTTATCGACAAATAAATGGGGATAAAGGTAAAATAAATTTTTTACTTTCTATTTTTATTTTTTTTCATTAAAATTTATTGTGTTATATCTACCATAAGAAATTAAGTATTTTTTTTATAAAGAATATATATTTTCCATTATTTTTTTTGGAAGGAAAAAAAACTTTTTTCCTCCGTTGGGTTCTCTCTCAATCCAAACACGGTGCAAGAATAAAGAAGCTCAAGTAAGTAGCAGCGAGCGAGAAGCAGAGAGGGGAGGGGCCAAGCTGAGAAAAGAAGGGACGACTATGGATTCAGACACGGAGGAGGAAGTAATGGCGGTGCCGCTCTGCCAAAGGTCGGAGTGGTCGGACGTGACTCCGATCCCGCAAGACGACGGTCCAAACCCAGTAGTACCGATCGCCTACAAGCCCGAATTCGAGCAGACGATGGACTATTTCCGAGCCCTTTACTTCAACGACGAGCGATCCCCTCGTGCCCTCCAACTTACCGACCAAGCCATCGCTTTCAATCCGGGCAATTACACTGTAAAGGACCTCCCTTTCATCCAATACCATTTAATCTCTTTGCTTTTATGTTTTCATGTTTTTAGGTAATAACGATTCGTGGGTATTCTTTATTTTTCTCCTTTGTGCCCTCTGTAGAGCTGCTTTATGCATCTGGGTATTGGTTGAGGCGTATTGTGTGTTTGGTTTGCTTGGTATTGGAATGTGGGGGCTCTGAATTTTGGCTGAGACTTTGCTTTAATTTGTCATCCGTGTTTTTTTATTTTATTTTATTTTGAGAAAAGGTGAGAATTTTTAAAACCAATTATATTATTTTGATTTAGACACGGTGGTGAATTACATGACATGTTCGAGTTACTGAAACTACCTCTTTGTGAAAACAATAATGCAGTATGGGAGCCTTGTGTGGTGGGAACACCTGCAATTTTTTTGTTAGTTGCACGACAATAGAAGGAAAAAAGATTGTTTTTTGATGGACTTACTGGCACAGTAAAGTACAAAGGTTTTTAAGCTATTGCTTCTTGAGCAGTTTAGATTATATGCTTCACATTTTGTTTGCCTTTCTGAATTGTGTCGTAATAATTGGGGCAAGTGTCGGTTATATGAGTTTGCAAATTGCAATGGATCTCGTATGTCTGTTGGTACTACTTGATGGTCAGTGAAGCGCTTGAGGCACTCAATTGGTTCTCTTTTTTTGAAGGTTTGGCATTTCAGGCGTCTAATACTTGAGACACTGAATACAGACTTACATGAAGAACTGGATTATATTGAACGGATTGCCAAAAATATCGCTAAGAATTACCAAATATGGTAAGTGGCAGTATTTATTGACATTCTATACATCAAAGAGCTTACTTTAGCATCATTTTGGCCTGTTGTGGATTTGGCATAATGAAATATAGAATGAACTTGCTCTTGGATGCATGCTTTTTGCTTATTGTTTTTCTTTTAAAGCATTTAAGAATGGTGGCTTGCCTTCCAAGTCTTTACTTCCTTTGTAGTTGATGGGAGCATACCCGCACATGGTATGGGCTTTCCTTTATCTATTTAGTCCAAGTGCCACCTAATTTAGCTTCATCTTTGCATTTCCATATGTCAAGCAATTTCTTGTCAGTGTGTCAAGCTATTACAATATAGCCAAAGTTCAAGCTGTCTCTGGGTATACTATTTTAAGTTTTTCCTTAACCTTTCCATTACCACAATGTTGATCCCATTGATGTACTTTTTGTAGGCATCATAGGCGGTGGGTTGCTGAGAAGTTGGGAAATGATGCTATGGCAAAGGAACTTCAGTTTACCAAGAAGATGCTTTCCCTTGATGCTAAAAATTATCATGCATGGTCTCACAGGCAGGTTTGTTGTTTACCTATTACCTCTTCTAAACTCTTGAGTATCTCTTAGTGGGCACCTTGAGCTGAAGCTTTATATTTGTAAATTTATGTGAACTTTTTCATCTGTTTCCTGTCTCTCAGTGGGTACTGCAGGCTTTAGGGGGATGGGAAGATGAACTTGACTATTGCAATCAGCTCCTTGAAGAAGACATTTTTAATAATTCTGCTTGGAATCAGGTGAAGGAATGTGAGGAGGGTCAAAAATGCTCAATTTTTTATTTCTTGAACTTCATCTTTGGAGAAATATCTGGCACATTAACTTATCAAAAGAAAAAGAAAAGGCATTGCTTTTGGTTCTTCATTATCCCCATCATTTTCTTAAACGCTTTTCAGTCTAATAGCACTTTTCTGTGACAGAGATACTTTGTTGTAACTCAATCTCCCAACCTAGGAGGGCTACGAGCCCTGAGAGAGTCTGAAGTGAAGTACACCACCAAGGCTATCTTAGCAAACCCTGAGAATGAGAGTCCATGGACATATCTTCGAGGCCTCTACAAGGGTGATACCGAGTCCTGGATTAATGATCCTGAAATCTCTTCTATTTGTTTGAAGGTTTTGACTGCCAAAGCCTACCCTGTGTTTGCTTTAAGCATACTTTTGAATCTTCTGTGTCATGGTTACCAAGCAAATCAAGAGTTAAGGGATGCAGTGGGTGCTCTGAGCTCTTCAATCTCTGGCAAACCGGAGTCTGACTTGGCAAAAGAAGTTTGTTCCAACTTGGAGCTTATGGATCCGATTAGAGCTAATTATTGGAGGTGGTGCAAGTCCAATCTGCCTTCGGCAATCATATATATTTCAAAAGGGGTTGAATCCCTGTAAATTTCTCTCTTGGTCGATTCGTCTGCAAGAATTGAACACCCAGCCTGTGGGAGTTGGTTCGCACCCATTGTCTCTGGTACTATGTATGACAATCGTATGAACTCTCTGCCAAAAAAGACTTCAAGGCCATTAACCAAAAGGAGAGAGCTGGACCAACGCTTTAAGCCTTTTTCTATGCGCAAGCTTGGAACTACGAAGTCCTCCGATAGAAGGCCTAAATTAGAACTTTAGCTCTATAAGAAACTCCGTGCAGTGAGAAGGCTCTCTGTAGCAGGGAAAAGTAGATTGGTCTGTCTTGTTTGACAAATTAGCAAATAACAATGCATGAGATTTTCTGCCTAATCGATGAAACAGTCTCAACTGCCCATAAGATTGTCTCCTGCATCAACAAAATAAAGTATATATCAGGAAATTATCCTTATTCAGACTTGAGATAATGCCCCGAACCTCCGGGCTGCCCGCAAAAAAATAATCATAATGCATTGCATTGAAAATGAATGCAATTCACTTTCTTTAAGTTGTAGTGTTTTGTTTAAATAATGTTGTATTGCATTTTCTCAAAATATCATATACTCTTTTAGTTGGGAATAAAAAAAAAAAAAAAGGAAGATTGGTTACTGTAACTAAGTCTCTCGTGAATCCAAGCGTGTACTTTACGCAGTGGCCCTCTTTGGAAGGCTGCTCTTAGTCCTCCCCCCAAGTTCTCAAATGGAACCAAAAGAAAAAAATGGAAAAGAAACAAAGTCAATCCATTTCATTCATCTCTATTTCATCAGCTTTGGGTGTGTTAGATACGAAACTTGGCACTGTCCAAAAGATATAGAAGATCCAAGAATTCAATGTAGTGAAAGTCTTGTCCCCTTCACTAGGACATGAGAACCTCAAATCTTATACATTGTGGGGGTGTATCTTTGACCAAGTAAACTATCCAGCTATAAAGTTTCTGTTCCTCTAAAGTCACCGTGATGTCGTCAATTGCACCTGCAACTGCCAGAGCGTTGTATTTCTCTCTCTCGAGAGAGAACTCGAATCTTGATGACAGTTGTCAGCATTGTAATCCAGTGCTTGTTCAATTAGTTCAGCAATGTCATTTCTTTTAGATCTTTTAGTTCAACGATGTCAATTCTTTAGGGTGCAAAGAAATCAGACAGCTAGATATACCATGGCCCCAGTTCAAGATTTTGAGGAAACAAAGCGTGGAACTGGTTCAAGAAAAACATGCATTTCTTCCCAACATCCGTCCGTCTACATCCTCCTTTTTTTTTTTTTTTCTTTTTTTAAGCTTTTTTTTTTTTAAAAAAAAAAAAGTATGCAAACAAAGGCTCTTGCTGTCTTAAAAACAGGTTGAGGGTTCCCCTGTAAGAAAAATTGAATTAAAAATATAGCAGGTAACTTTTAATTTTAATTTATACGTAGAATTATCAATATATTCATTCGTAAATGTATTTTTTTCCCTTACCACAGTAACACAATATATATATACACACACACACACACACACTCGCGTTACAGTAAGGTATTTTCATACTTTTTTTTTTTTTTTTAAGGACACCCCTCCATGAATTCAAGATTTTACTCTTAAAGTCGTCTTAGGATATGTGACTAGATGATCTATAATTGTCACTGATTATTCCTACCAACTGAGTGTTACATTTTAAATACCCAAATTTTTTCATATAGGTATATAATATTGAAACATTATTTATTTCTTAACATATGTCTAAGGTAGATCATTTCAAATTACAAAAGAAAAACAAACAGAGAGAGAGGAGAGAG